>OX637283.1:1355000-1955000 GCA_951799465.1 Leptophobia aripa | reverse complement strand
TGAACTTGATTTGGGACATGCAATGTTTTTATAAACTGTTTTTTTTTTGTTGTGTACACATTTTATTCGTGTCCATTTTTATTGTTGTTGTTCCATTGACAGTGTCAAAGTGACATTGACTTAATACATTTTTAAATTGAGAGCACATTAATATTTTTATTAATGTACTAACAAGTACCCACACATTTGAGGTAGGTAGAATGCTATAAATTCCTGTAATAGTGAATTCAACAACTGTTCTCAGTTGTTTGGTAGGTGGAATTCGTATTCGGATGAAGTATAAAAAAATTCTCATATTAATAAGTTACCCAAGATTTCATCAAATATTACTTGAACACTATGAATATGTTTATGCAACATAGTACTTTTTTATTCTAATGTTATTATTTCGCATTAATATAATGTTTGATATGACTTTGACCATACATGACCTTATAGAATTTAGAGGTTATTTAAGGTCAGTTGCATCCTAGAGGACGCCGCGTCATTGGTTTGACATTGGCGCCTTTATCTCTCTGGGTCAGAGGGTGGCGATGTTCGCAATTGATTGAATAGGCAAGTTACAATCGAAATTATTACATACATACGCAAAAGGTTTATGTTAACAGATGTCATAGTCATAGATTAAGCCGATACGTCACAAAGGTCGTCAAAGATTAATTAAATGTTTTTTAGCAAGGCCGTTAAGTTACATTTGCTTTGTATTTGTATGACATGATTTTACATGCCCAGATAGAGCTAACGTGGAAGTATCTCCCCCCCTTTGTACCTGAATAACCAGAACACGAACACTGACGCTAAATTGTTGTCTGCAACACCATGTAGATTTTGAGGAATTTATTCTATACAACGTGGGGATGACGCTTCAGTGTCCTCTCATTTATAGTATACTAGCTTACCCGTCAAACGTTCTTTTGCCATAAAATTACTAAATAGTTGATAAGAAGGTTAGAAATTTATGGTTGTATGTATTTTTTTATGTGACAATAAAAAGAATGTCTCCAAGAATAGATGTTGGCCGATTCTCAGACCTGCTCAATATGTACACAATCATGAGAATTGGTCAAGCCGTTTCGGAGGAGTACGGGAACGAACATTGTAACACGACAATTTGACGGCGAGTGAACCGCGGCATATGCAAATATGTTGACCGGGATTGAATGCCTTCAAAAATAGGCAAAAAAATCGGTTGTGAATTTTGAAGAGAAAAAAAACAGAAACTAAGTTTTAATAAGAATTAACAAGCATCTAGATTCTAGATGGAGAAACACAGCGTTACAGCTATATACAATTGTTTGTTTAAATTGCTGTGAAATAGATTGAATTATTATTATTATTTTTTATCGTCAATAATATTCTTTTCTGAAATCCAACAGAGCGGTTAAGAGAAACACATGAAAAACACAATCCGTCGATATTTTTTTTTACAATTGCTATCACGTTTTCCAGTTATGTAAGCGTGATTATATTAAATTATAATTAGAGGTCAATCGATCCACCTAACCTTAGCACGACATAATTATTTGGAATTTTTTATCTTTTAAAATATTAGTTAAATTTGTTTTTTTTTATATGTAAGAGAAGGCAAACGAGCAGCCAGCATCACTTCGAGTGATGTGCTAACCCCATGGTGCAACGCCGGGAGAGGGAGAGAAAGGTTCGTTTCTTGAAGGTCCCCCAGTTGTGGCGGTTCGGGAATACCTGCACTGGCAGTTGGTTCCACGAAGAGGTGGTGCTCGGTAGAAAATGCCATAAAAAAACGCACAGTTGTGGAGCACCAAGTATTACACCATATACCAAGGAATGCGTCAATATTAAATAAAAAGAATAAAAAATAACTTTTACTATAGCGAAATAGGAGCACACATTTACGTTATAGTGAGAACAATACAATACACATAGTACACCGAGACAAATCCAGGATGGATGATCAGCATTTTACTAAAACATACTATTATTGTATAGTTTTTTGGTGATGTGACGTTATAACTTAAGTATAACTTGAATGAAAAGGAGGGTCATCGAAAGATTACACTAAAATAACTCTAGTGTTCTAAATCTAGGTCATCTCAATTCAGGCTGGCACGTCTCTGGCACTCATACGGGGGCGGGGGGGTTGTCATTGAGTATTGTCAAGTTTGACCGATGAATTATCAGATGTTATGTAGGTTTTTCTATGATTTTTGCATTCCGTAAAGTGTTATTTTTAATGATAACAAAAAAAAGCAAAATTGAATATCAATAAGAAATCTTTTTATTTAGTAGTGAGTGAGTTATGTGGGAGGTAAAGGAGTGGTTACGTCGTAAAAGTGAGATATAGAAAGTTTACATAAAGTGCATGCATTATTAATTTATATGTATTTACACGAACGCACATACATACACACACACCATTCACACAGCTAAGTAACTGGTATTGGTATTTGATTTGTTTTTTTTTTAATATTTATTTATTTCTTATTTATTCATTGATAGCGTGATGTCCTCTCATTTATATTTCTTTCTCATATATTTTTTTGTATAATAATTAATATTTAAATGCGGCGTAAGCAAACCGTCGCATTTAAATATTAATATTGTCGGAAAGAGGATAAAACTTTTTGTTAATTATAAAAATTAAAAAAAAGTCGACTCCGACGCGCGAGTTTGGTTTAATATTATTTTATTTATATCTATCTGTCATTCTTATATATAATTCTTAAATCTTTTCTTTAAGCGTGTACACTGTTTTAGAAATTATCTCAGTATTTAGAGTTCATATCCAAACTATTTTATCGTTTAAATAGTCCTTTACGCTATATAACTATATTAAGTCTATTGTAGTTATGTTTAATTTAAATAAAAGCTATCCAAGATGATTGATACCAAGACACAGGGCAGCCATGGGTCAATTACTTGGTCATACTCAAAAGCAAAATTCCGCATAGTTGCCTGGAAGAGACACTGACAGATAAAGGCAAGTTAACTGTCCTTAAGTCTATTTTTTTCGCGTTAATATTTTGTCATGGTGGGCATGGGCTGGGATCCCAAATATTGCAACGTTTAAATGGTATCAAATGATGTATTGAAAACAATCTGATGATAATAAAATCCCCATATTTGTCTTACGTTACATCAGATTTTAAATGAAATACCGGTTCTTCAGTCGGCCGAGATGGTAGCCTCGGTAAATGTATGTAAACTTTACTGAATAAAAAATACTTCTTTTATGTCTAACACTACAAATAAATTAAAATGCAAGCAAATACATAAGAAATTAGCAGTCGATATAAGTCTCTTATATGTTATATTCTACAACCCATACAGTTGTTACATACTAAACACAATATTATATTCAATTACATACAAAAAAGAATACATAAGAAAATGAAAATGTGGTGATAATAATTAGGTGTGAGTTTCTGTATGTTTGTGCCTTAAGCCTGCTGCGGGATTATTATATTAAGTCAAAGTCAAAATATCTTTATTCATTAAAGTACATAGGACCATTTTGAATCGTCTTATAACTAAGTGATTCTACGGGCCCAAGCTGAGAAGAAAACGGCTTGGTTGAAATTTTTTTTTGGAAATGCTCAGTACACTTTGAAGCAAGCCTATTCATTCCCAAACTTTTTCATCGTCAAAATAATCTGACAATTTATAAAATGCTTTTTCTTAAAGCTTGCTTAGTTACTTTTTTACATTTTCTTACTGTCAAAATCAACAAATTGTTTGGGATTTTTAAATGAATTACCAACTTTATGGAGGTCAATAGTGGGAACAGCTTATCCATATTTCTCGTATTGAGGCTATGATAATCGCAATATTTTTGTGCAAATTCATCAAGTTCTCAAGGATTTACTGGCTAGGTATCAAAACTATCCCGAAACATGTGCTTAATATACAAAAATAGGATAATTAAAACATAAAAAAAACAAAACAATTTAAAAATGTTTTGTAACCGGTCAAAAAAAGTTCGACACAAACTGTCTACCACGTGCAAAAATGTGTGTGTCTCATATTCACAATACACATTGACACACAGCCGGAGTCGCGGCTTGATCCTAATTGATAGAATCGTTCGTTGACATCGGCGTTCACCTGTTGCGGCGGGGGGAGGGGAGGCAATTTGAAAATCGAACGATTGTGTTACAAATGTATGCGCGCGCGTAGATTTGCGTGCCTCAATCGCGCCAGTCGATCGCCGGAGTCGGTTCGTTGCGGTTGTGTTGTGTGTGCGAGTGTGTTAGGATTTTTTCGCTGAGCAGAATTCCAGTGTGAGTCGATTGCTATATTGATATAATATTTATGCGTAATATTGAAATGCGGATGTTTGTCAAGTTTGCGTTAACGACTGGTTTTAGATATTGGCCAACTGAATTAACCACTTCTAGCGGGTATACGTTGGTATAATTATTATTAATGCAATAAAATGTATTGAACGCGAACTTGAGCGGTTTTAAATGCGCAAATATTGTTTTATTTCTCATTTATTTGTATTATAAATGACGTACGTACGTTTAAATGTAACGATTGTTCGTTTTAATTAATATTTATATATGCACAATGAATTAGGGGTCAATAGATTAGAATGTTGTTTTTATAATTTTATTAATTAAATTTGCGTGGTTGTGATTTTTCCCCGTTTTTTTTTAAATTACCGCTACTTAACATCTGAATGCTTTAAATCTTCAAAGTTTTGAACAGACTTTTTTCAGTATTGTAGATTCACTATAATATAATTAATTTGGTTAGGCTTCGGGATGAAGGCGGTGTTTCTTTTTGACTATGGTACACGGTTTGATAAGTACTCGACTGGTGATTTTATTTTATAAGATACCAGTCATCACAAGACATCAATATTCATCGACTTCTTGACGTACACGATACTATGTTGAAGAGATAAATTGTATTTTTAACAGGAGTTTATAAAAAAAAATAGTTATTTTCGGTTATAAAAGTGGGTAGGTGAAAATTTCTCACTCGGATGTAGGTACATAAACAGCAGGTTTTATAATAGTTTCGTCAAGTACATATGATCACTTTGATTTTTGACAGTACCAAGTTCTACCGTTTAGGGCAGTGTTTCTCAAACTTTTTATGCTTACATCATTTTTAACATGGAACAATGGTTTGTTACTGACGATTTAAAATGATACCTCATAATTACAGCATTTTTATGATGATTTTGTTATATCAGTCACCGTTATCTTGCATTTCATTTAAATGCAAGAAAATGTGAAGGTCGTGAGGTGTCATTTTTAAATTTCCCCTTAATTATGAAATCGGCCCCTTGTGCGGCATGGACCACGTTGGCAGTCGGTTTAGGTCTTTACTAATATTATAAATGCAAAAGTATGTATGTTACGCTTTAACGGTTATACTACTTAACCGATTTCGATGAAATTTAGTATAGGCATACACTAGACTTAGCCCAAAAGCTAAAGCTTAACTTTGGTATCGTCTATTTACTCATTATTATACGAAGCTTAAAAAAACTCATTTTTAAATTTACGTAATGGACTTCCATTTATCTATCGTTAGAGGGTAAATAGATGACAAATCATGTATGTTAATTATATTTTTTCTACACAATATAAATTACGTCGATTATTAATTATCATATGAAAAAGTATTTTGCATTAATTATATTCATTATCGTTAATTTAAACTCTTAATGTGGTGAAAAAAATAATGGCTCGATTGTGTAATCTACAGGTTTATATATTTTACAGTCATATATTTATTTGAACACACAAAGCATGTATAGCATTGCAGGTATGCACAGAAAAGAAAGAATGTTGACGGACAAATCAATTATATTCTATAACTTACACAGAATATTTTGTGTGACACACTTTGTAAGCCTCCTGGTAGTCCTGGTAAGTCCTAGTAGTCCTGGTAGGTCCCTCGAAGTGATCCGCCTTCTCGTTTGCCTCCTCTTACATAAAAATACAAAGACACGAAAGTATGAAAGAATAAAAGTAATAAAGAAACGTTTTGCTTTTGGAGTCTATTGGCGAAACATGTAAAATTTATATTTGATTCATTGTTTACCAAGTAATATGAGTATTTGGTGTTTTAAATTGTCTATGCTGTGGATATCGTTCTTGACGTTCGCGAGTAATGTGTTGGGATTGGTATTTTTCCCGGTAATAAGCCCGGCTCCTCGTGAAATATAGTAGAATCTTACTTACTTATTTAATAAGGCACACCAAACAACAACCCGAACAAAATTACAAAAAAAAACACACAAGACATGTATGTGCATAAATTATAGGGATGCACAGCATTACAGGTATGAACAATTTGAAAAAACAACTAAACAATCATATATAAAACAAAAAATAAAGAAACCTCTACACACAAAAATAAAACAAAAATGAATGGACGTTCCTAAATTGGAGTCTATTTGCGAAACAATCTTATAATAAAATTAATTATATAAAAAAAAAAAATTAAGTCACAAGTTACTTATCTCGACTTTGACATGCTGTCAAAGTCTACTAGTCTACTACTTTATAGTTATCAAGGTGTTTGATTCGGTGAAGTATTTATTTATACGTTTGTATAATAATTTGTATTTTTGTTATGTGTTGCTTCCCCCTTATTAATTTGGACTATATATTCTGACATGTAAAAATTAATCTGTGCTCATATATAACGTTCTCGTATTCACGTACACCTCCGAAACGGCTTGACCGATTCTCATGAAATTCTGTGAGCATATTGAGCAGGTGAATCGGCCAACATCTATTTTTTTAATACCTCATGTACAGTGCACAGCACGGAGTAGGGATGAACGAAATCTTCTGTTTGTCTAAAACAATAAGACATTTTCTCACTTCTTCTCTCTTTTGTCGGCCTTTTTTTCTTTATGCATTAATGTGTGACAATTATCTTGCTATCTCAGTGTAACTCTCATATTAACTATTTATTATTAATGATTAAATTATTAATGTTGAGCGTATTTTGCACTATAAGTTGATATTCAAAGACTAGAAATTACTTAATATATGACAAAACAAAGTTTGCCGAGTCACCTAGTTATATATAAATAGCAAATTATTAATTAGCAAAATATTAATTGTATACTTCCGCCCGCAGATTCGTGTACTTTTTTTTGTAACGCGTTTTGACCAAAAAAGACGTACATTTCTTTTTTGTATGACTGAGTTTAGAAAGCAATAACTTAAACGATAGTTATTTAATCAACCGGCCAACTGATAATATTTATTGCTCTCCCGTCACGACTAACAATTATATATATTTAATCCACAACACAAAATATAGGGAAAGTACAAAACCTATCAAAATAAAAAAAAAATCTTTATTCATATAGTCTGTCCTTAGATATATTTAGCGTAAGTAGAAATTGTTTAAAAAAAAAAAACTAAGACTCAACCTCGCACAGTCACTCACACAGCAACACCATTGCACACACACACACTTAAATGCTCGTTCTTCATATAATATACTCCACTTGTTCATATGTATATTTTTAATTTTATTTTTTTTTCTTTTCGTGTTTTTTTTTGTTATTGTTTTTTCTGATCTTAGATTTTATTCCGGTTCTATGTTTTAACATTATTTTGGATATATTTTTAATCTATTTTTATTGTGTAAACTTTTATAGGTTTAGGAAATAAAAAATAAAATAAAATATGGCACACTTATGAATCGTCAAAAAAAAAAAAAAAACTTATAAAAAAATGACTACTAAAACACACACTTTGGTAATTGTCAAAATATTTCGTCACAATCAGCTGTTTGATGTCGGCCATATTCATAACGAAGTTTAAGTAGGGTCCGGACCTCTAGAACATTATTTTTTTTCGAGTGATGTGCTAACCGCCCATGGGCACCTGCTAAGCTTTATAGAACAGTTTTGCGCTAAAATGCGTTTACGAATATAAATTTTTGACAATCCCAATTAAACTGTGCTATAACTTTTAATTAATAATACCGAAAATTAAGTTTACGAATAAGCTAGATTTAAATAGATTACGATTAATGTCAGAAAACTAAAAAAATAAATAAAAAGATTTGGTCGCCTTGGCAATTTCCTCGCTGTTGTGTCGTATACGCTGAGCGAGAAAAGCACCAGCTCTTGTTTCACCTACTTGATTCCTCAATAAGCGACTTGTGCCCCAAGGTCCATGTCCCCAAAGTTAACAATATCAAAGTTGGCGGAATGACTTTGGTACTTTGACCCTATTTCTGCCTGAAAATCCCGTAATTTAGTTCCAATATACCGTTCTAACCGAATACCGGATTCGTTAAGGCCGAAGTTCGGTTGTGCCGAATGTAAAACGAAGTTCGGCATTCCTACCATTAACAATACGGTAACATGTGTGTCAATGCGACCTCAGAGATCACCTTTCACTTGTAATTTTGTGGCCAACTCGAGGTTTTAATGTTTTATTGTGTAATTTATAACGTCCCAGTTGTTGGCAGAATCAATACTGATTTGATATTGATTTAGTCACAACTAAAACAGATATCGGTTAGCGTTTTTGGGATTCATAAGGTGATTATTGATTTAAAAAGTAGAGGGGGGTGAACGAGTGGGGGGTGACATCAAAACACCTTTTTTTATTAAATGTCCTGACGCTTGCATCTTATATATTTTTACCAAAAAATGATTTTTATATCTCATGTGTCGTGTTCTTTTTAACTGTTAAAAATCACTTCTGGTCATTGATATACTCTGTGGCATAGTAATTAATATCTATCTATATATATATAGTCTATGTCATAATCGAAGGATATTTTTTTTGAAATTGGTTTTATTTAGGTTTTTTTTTTTAAATTTGCCTTATATTTATAGATATATACTCTTGTAATGTTTATTTATAGTTTCAATGGTATCTGTTAGCTTAACACTACGTATAGATTCTGGTATGTATGATAAACTATTGTAACGATATAACGGAATGTATATTCAGTCTATAACGATTAAGAATCAGAGAATTCTTAGAGAAGACGTAAAATAATCTGAAATTTAATCAGGGGTACGTAAAAAGTGCAAGAATAGTATGTTTTTAGTTTTGCAAGATAAGATTTGAAAAAAAATATTATGATATATAGATACTACATGTAATATGACTTGCTTATATTTCCATGTCATATATCACTCACACGTACGTGTATTGTTATATAAATTATATTAAATAGGGAGTATTTATATGTAACATTGTATAATTATATATTATGCTTAATTATCGTGTTGTGAGGATTGTAATGACAAATGTATTGTTATAATTTGTAGCAAATTGTTTTGCATACAAATGTGGTTAGCTTAAATTTTGCCCTAAAATAAAAATTTAAGAATTTATAAGCTAAAAAGTATGTTTTTTTCTATACAAACAATTCTTTAATACACAAAACACAAGATACATTAAATTAAGTAAAACAGGGAAAACGAGCTAAGTTAAATCCAATAATATAAATAACCCAATATAAGTCACAAAATTCTTTCGAAGGAGAGATTTTAATATGTTTATTTTATTGGTGCTTTGTTCTGTTTACTGAGGAAATTAGCGGACAATGCGGACTTTAAAGGTAACTCTTTCAAGCTAACATGCATATAATAGAAAAAATATAATTCAATTATTTCTACAGAACACACTTGTTATTGTGAATAATTATATAACTGGAACACTGTAATAATAAGTAATGTTTTATTATGTATTGCGTCAGAGGTCAGAGGTATCATGAAACTAGGGACGCATATCTAGTAACTATTTTATAACACTAATCAATCGTTCATGTACCAAGCCGAACTTTTTTGCCGGGAACCGAACCTACTGAATGTGTATGTTTTTAAACTGTGGAGATAAATAATATACATGCGTTGTGATTGTGAAAACCTATGCGCGATGAGCGCTATACAACGGTATTAAAAACAAGTTGAGCTGACGCGGCTCTCGTGCGATGCCACACCATCGCTAACGACCAATCAGCGTCGAGATGTCCACGCGAGTGGCTTGTGATTTGAATTTCGAATCGAGTTTAATGCTTTTTTTTCTCGTTGCCAGCTCGCGAACGCGCGAATTGGCGGGGATTTTTAAATTGTGAATTATGTGTGATTTGTTTGAATTTAGAATTTAAAATTGTAACCACAGATAAGCACGCCAATGATTATAGTTTTTTTCGTTTCGGTAATTCGAATTTGGAATTACGTTTTAAAACTATTAAACCTTTTTGTTTAAATTTCCAAGGTACTATACGTAATCTGTGTTTAACTATTTGAATTAGGAATATCACACCTCAAGACAAACAAGCGAATGGCTTGCCAGTTGAATATGTCTATATGAGATTAACATCTAATCTAATATATAAAATTCTCGTGTCACAGTTTTCGTTCCCTTACTCCTCCGAAACGGGTTGACCGATTCTCCTGAAATTTTTTGAGCATATTGAGTAGGTCTGAGAATCGGCCACATTTTAAAAAAAAAATTTTTGCAAAGTGACGTTTGTCGGGATCACCTAGTTATGAAATAAATATGACCGGACTATTTAAATTTAAGCATTACGTGTGTTTTTTTCTTCGATAAAATCGTACACGAACGAAGATGTCAGATTATGTCACTTGTTAATCTAAAAAATCGATTGTCAGCCTAATGACGCTGTTTTATGTAAATTATTTTATTGTTAATGTAATCACGAAACATTTTTACCAAGAAAATATCTCAGCCAAGGTGGTCACGCTTTGGTCATCAAGTTAATTTTAAGTAAATCATAATTATTAATGAGATTTTTACGCCTCGGGTGGCAGTGAAGGTTCCATATAAATTAAAAGTATCATTATTCGCAGTTCGTAACATTCTATATTCAAATTTATAAATTTTTGACATTTATATTGTCTATGTGATATTGGATCTGTGAACCCCGATTTTTCCCGCCATTACGCGATCGCCTTTTAAAGAGTTTAAAATATTTTATTTCAACAATTAGTTCCAACCAGTTTCAACCATGTTTTATAGGAGAATGGTAATTTTTTGTGTGTGTTGCCTCTGTTTAATAAAAAAAACACTACTACACCAACGAAAAGGATTTATTCAAATTAAATAATGTATGTAAGAAATTACTGTTGCTAATAATATTTATGGACTTTTTTTTGGTTTGCAATAATGAAAATTATTATTATTTAACTTAATGTGCGGTTATTAATTTATCTTTTCCACATAAAAACGTATCAGTTAATATTATATATTATCAGTACCTACGTTAGTAAATTTTCTTATTCCGGGTTCCAAAATGGACTTAAAAACAAACTCTGGTTAACTAACTGATCTCTCTGATAACTGATATCTAAATCTGATCATTGTGTTACAAATGTAATGTCCTGATCACAAGGGTGATTCTCAAGCTTTTTTATCGTTCTAATAGTCCATTTAATAATAGGACTTGCTCATACATTTTTGTTTAAGTTTTTGAATTTATATTGTCTTAAGGTACGGCCTCGTGGATGCCATTTTATATTTCCGGCTGCTGAATTGTATGAGGGACTTGGGGTATTTAAAATGGGATCACGACCGTCGACCGGGTTGCATGTGGCCGTACCCTTAGAGTCATTGCAAATCCTGTCTTGTACTGATAACTAATTTTTTTTTAATTTTATCCTACTTAAGACTAAGTAATGATAAATAAGTAAAAAATATCCTCATTCACATAGGGTACACGTATGAATCGTCAAAGAACTAAATGTTTTGAAAAAAAATACTTTGCGTCAGAATCTATATTAAATAAAAACAATAAAATATGTTTTAACTAAATCAAATGTTTAATTTACGACTAAAATAACATATTTAGATAACAAATAACAATTAAACTAAACATTCTTAATATTAACCAAATTCTTAATCAAAAAAATAATAATAAAAATTAAATATGTTTATAAATTTGATTTGTTGCAGAACGACTCAAACGACCCTATGACGCATTTCGATTGCTTCGCATAAGTTTTTTTTTGTAATTCACAATGTCTTCGAAGGCCATTTACGAAGTACAGGGAAAGGATCTGATCAACAGGTAATTAATTGGTGTGTGTGGGGTGTGGATTTGTCTTGACATAGATTTATGGTACAGAATAGATGTCGCCTCGCGATGCACTCGGCAATTTGTCGCATGTTTAAGTCATTATCTCTTTAGTAAGATACATGGCACCATTTTAAGCAACTTAAATCTAGACTTTAAGCGTCCAATTTGAGATGTGGCAAGAAACTCCCAGTACTCTTTGAAGCAGAAGCTGGAGCTGGATATTCATTCCTAAACTTTATCATCGTCAAAATAATCAGATCTAATTTATAAAAAAGCTTGTGTTTAACAACTTTTTTAAACTTTCTTACTGACAGAGTCAACAAATCGTTTGGGACTTTGTAACAGAGGCGTACACCTTTAAAAGAGCTAAGCATTAATTCAAATTAAATTTTTGTATTATTAAATATTGAGTTTTAACAATAAAATTGTGTTATTTTTGTATAAGCATGCTCTCTCCTCATATTAAGGGTTGCCTGGATGCGACGCCGTCCGTTGCTCTAAATATTTGTGGGACTATTTAAAGTCGTTTACTGATATCTTACTATTTAATAGTCGCTTTAAGTGTGTAAAACCTGGTATGGGAAATATAAAACGGTGGGTACTTTCAATTCTCCAGGCATATACCAGCTGGCACAGCGCTGGTGCCATGTCGGTACGCTGTCTTCGAGCAGGGCACAATTTGGGAGGATGAACTCGGAAGGAATCCGTGGCTTAGCAAAGAAGTGAGTTTTTCTTTTTGTTAAAAATGACGGTAACCGTTTGAATTTTTTATTGACTACCAAACTGACTAATCGGTTTTAGCGACTATAATTAAATATATTATTATTTTTAAGATACTTTAACTAACTATAGTACAATTTTATGGCGTTATATGGAGATAAGAAACTCAGAACGGAATACAAGCTAAACAAAACAAAGCCATTTTGACGCTTAAGAGAGTTTGTCGTCAAATAGAGTGACGTTACATGGAGATACACTGTAACCGAGAAAAGAAAGAGTTTACCTTCGCCTCTTCTTCGTTAGTTAAGAAAAGCATACATAATAAAAATAGTACATTCATACAGACATACACCACACACATGTTCCAAAAAGATATGACACATATATAAAAAAACATACAGCATTGACGCGCACACTGTTATCCCGTGATCAAAAAAAGTGTAGAAAAAAGACTATAATTTAGAATATTTCCACATTGTGTGTGTGTGTGTGTATGTGTCTGATCACCACACCGCACTTCCAGCAACTCGTTGTGAAGCCCGACCAGTTGATCAAGCGTCGTGGCAAATTGGGTCTCGTCGGCGTGAACAAGAATGCGGCTGAAGTGCGCAAATGGATCAGCGAACATTGCGGCAAGGAGCAGCAGGTCGGCGCCGCCGTCGGGAAACTGCGTCGCTTTGTCGTCGAGCCCTTCGTTAAACATACACCGGTGAGTTAACGTTACGCGCTACAGCACATGGGTCCCGGGCCTTGGGGTCTTGGGCCGGGGGCCGGGGTTAATTCGTATAGCTTCCTTTGATGTAACTCGGGAAGTTTTTACAGCTTTACCCTAAAGAGTGTGCCATTTCTTAAAAGGCCGGCCGCGCATTCACTAGATCCCTGCAACGTCTATTGTCGGCGACTTCTCCTTTGGCACTGTATATCCTGCTCGTTTACCTCCTCGTCTGTGTTAAAATCCTTCCTTGTACTTACCCTTATCCTGTCCTTCTCTTCCCATTTTTTCTCCTTTCCAAAAGGCTCCGTAAATCCCGGCATCACACCAGCAACCCTCTTGGCGCTATTTCGTATGGTTGCAGCATTTCTATAGAAACTTGTATTTTTCTGTATACGATTCGATATTTCAGAGCGAAGAGATGTACCTCTGCATCCAATCCGGCCGTAGATCGGACACCATCATGTTCCATCATCAGGGCGGTGTGGATGTTGGCGATGTTGATGCACTGGCCATCAGATTTGAAGTGAGAGTTCCATTATTAATGATGATCATATGATTTTTATTTTATAAACAGGCTCAAACATTAATTATAAAAGTCAGCGGAATACTTAAGAATAAAAACAATAGTTATAAGAATATGACATTAAAAATATCAAGTTTAATTTGAATTAAGTTAAGTTCGTGATATTCGTGACGTAACTACTGAACCGATTTCGATGTAATTTTGTATGGACATAGGGTTGAGAGGTATAAAATTTCCACCAGAACTCCGTGTTTTAAAGGTTGAGATTTTCCAAAATCCTTTTGTATTTAAACCACGCGGACGAAGTCGCGGGAAAAAGCTACTAGTATTTAACATAACCCAAACGGATCTATCGGAGAAAAATTAGGTGTTATAACACCCTGGGAAGATTTAATCCCCCCCTTAAATTTTCCCTGGATAATAATACCTAAGGAATAATTTATCTTTCAGGTCCCCGTGGACACATTCCCGACTGGGGAGGAAATCGATCGGGTTCTGATGAAGAATGTTCAGTCGCCGGCTGTCAAACGGTAAGGTTTGACTGCTCGAATGTGTCGTTGGCCTATTTAAAATGGGGCTAGCGTCTAATATGTACAAACAAATGTGTTAAGTTAAAATGGTCTCATGGCGTCCAATCTAAGACCCACTTAATTCTAGACCTGTATATCTTTATATGTGATCCGCCCTATAGGTAACATACTTTGTCATAGTATATATTATATCGGCGCAACTACAACAATTAGTATTAAATTAACTGTAATAATTAAATTCTAATTGTTTAAAAACATAAGTTGGACACTTTCATGTTTATTATTTTATTTGTTAAACCTATACAGCTTATTCCAAAAAGCTTACACAACAAAAATAGATCAACAACAAAGCCAAAACAAGGTCAAAACATACAATCGAAAATAGACAACAACAAAAAAAACACGAACAGAAATAAAATTGAATAAAAATATATATATACAAAGAACAAGTGCAGTATATTATGTAAAGAATGAGAATAGAAGTGTGTTTATTACGCTGTGAAATGTCATCGTTATTATTTCGATACGTGGTCTGTGAAATAAACACAAGTGCGGACTTGTCTGCATCGTAATAGATGGATGCATTGTGACTCCACTACGGCTAATTGTGAAAATGAAACCTGGCAAATATCAGCGAAGTGTTGTTTTTACGAGTGGTGATGAATTACGAAAACCCTACGGAGACTCTTCTCATTTCAGTATCCTAACCACATTCATACTATCGCTGTACCGCGTGTTCGTCGACCTCTGCTTCACGTATATGGAGATCAACCCGATAGTTGTCACCAACGAGAGGATATACCTGTTGGACATGGCCGCCAAGTTGGATCAGACGGCAGACTTCATGTGCGCCAAGAACTGGGGTGACGTCACGTTCCCCCCACCATTTGGGAGGGATGCCTACCCGGAGGAGGCGCACATCGCCGATCTGGACGCGAAGAGTGGGGCCAGTTTGAAGGTTTGTTTTTGACAGTCATTTTTCAGGGCCAAAATACATACAAATACTATTTACTTAGATTTTTATACAAGAGCGATACAAAACAAGTCCGCTCGGCACAAGCTCTCGATAGTGAATGAACGCTCTTTTTTTTTTTTTTTTTGAGTGGGATTCGCTGTTGGCCGTGAGGCCTTTACAGCTCAGCAAAGGGCTGGTTGGTGAGCGGGAGCTCGGCCGAGACTTAAAACTAAATAAAATGCCTTGACTAGCACAAGGGCGTCTCCTGTGAGACTCGAACCTCGGCTTGGGCCGTCAGGGCTGGGGACTGACCTGAAGGGCCTTATCTGGAACTCACAAAGTGTGAGCGAAGCTGAACAGGGACTCCGCCTTCGCCGGCGAAGGCGGTTTTTAAAACCTACATTTCTAATTGGAATTAGCCGCGCGGGCGGCGCAAATCTGTATCGAGCTAATGTGATGTGATCATCCGGATCGGTTTAAGGCGTGGCGTACCTTCTCGATAGTGAATGAACGCTCTGTACGAGCTCCGGTATTATATGCTGCGCCCCGACGGTGTAAGAGTTGGTGATAACGTCACTTTTGTGAAAATATATGTTATACCTAAACTCAAAATATCTTTATTCAAGTAGGTATTTATAAAATTGACAGTTTTTACACTACCACCGGTTCGGAAGGTAGTTAGACTCGATAAGTCTTTTAAAATAAACATTCAATACAAAATTATGTTACTTGCATGAAAAATTAAACTTAATTAAACTAAATATTCTTCAAGTGTATCCTGCTGGAGATCGAACCCGGTACCCTCAATTCGGAAGTCTGGTATAATTGGTTTTTTAATATTCCAGTTGACTGTTCTGAACAAATCTGGTCGCATATGGACCATGGTGGCCGGTGGTGGCGCGTCTGTTGTCTATACGGACACGGTGTGCGCGCTGGGCGGTGCCGCCGAGTTGGCCAATTACGGTGAATACTCTGGTGCCCCAACGGAGAGTCAGACAGCTGACTACGCGAAGACAATATTCAGTTTGATGTGCAGGGACAAGCATCCGAATGGCAAGGTAATGTTTGCCTGTATTTTGACTGCTATCAACAGGCATTGTTTTCTATTTCAAGAAATGCGCCATCTAGAAAAGCTTTCACTTAAAGCTTTTCGCCCCCCCTCCCCCTTGGTAGTAAGAGAAGAGGAAGGAAATGAGAACTGGTAATGTCACCGCTTGGAACACGAGTACAAAAGAATAAATGCTTTGTCACGTAACGCAAGTGTTGCTGGACGTGCCTGTAAATTTACAGCCCCTTTAGATACAGCCTATTTTGCATTCGTTGACTAGCCATACATAAATTTACTGCCTTATGGTACAAAATCTCCGCATTGTCTTTGACCGGCCATAAACAATTTGCAGGTGTTGATTATCGGCGGTGGCATCGCAAACTTCACGAACGTGGCCGACACCTTCCGAGGCATCATCACAGCGATCGAGACGTACAAGGATGCGCTGATACAATACAACATTACATTATTCGTGAGACGTGGTGGACCCAACTATCAGGAGGGACTTAGGTATTCATTTTTTTAATTTTATTTCTTTTCAAAGTCAAAGTCAAACAGTCTTATTCATAAAAAGTTATAGCACACTTTAAGTAGAACAAAATTGTATTCGTAAACACATTTTAGCACAAAACAATTCTATAAAGTTATACAGACCCGGAGTCTAGTTTAACAGTGTTATAATTATGGCCGACATCGAACAGCTGATTGTGACGAAGGTCTAAAACAAACCGGATCGAAGGACCATTTGTCTAAGGTTGAATATCGATGTAATAATTATAGATGTCGATACAACTCTGTCGATGTCTCATTATAGTGTACATTTGATATAATAATATGAGACGATAGAGCTTAGAAGAGTAATATATAAAAAAAAGTAAAAAAATAACTTACGTGTTTTCATTGCTTTCCTGCCAATTGTATGATTTAAGCAAAAGATAATAATTATATTTAAATAAAGTAATATAAAATAGAGTTAATTGATTTTTAATATTTTCAGACAAATGCGTGAAGTTGGTCATCGTCTGCGTATACCCATGTATGTGTTTGGGCCGGAGGCAAACATGACGACCATCGTCGGTTTGGCCCTGGGCCAAGGGCCCATCCCGCCTGACCATCAGTTGGATTACGCACCCAAGCAATTACCTAAACCCCAACCGGCTGTAAGTAATATTTTAATTCTATAGATATTTGTTTTTTTTAACCTAAGTTCTAGAACTACAAAGCTTGTAAAAAAATAGTGCGGTTCGAAGGACCAACAGCTAAAGATCAGTCTATAGGGACTTTCGAGTCCAAATCCATACTAAAATTATAAATGCCAAAGTAAGTGACTCTTTCACGGTTAAACTACTCAACCGATTTCGATAAAATTTAGTATAGCGATAGACTAAACTTTAGGAAAAGATATTGACTTTGTATCGCGAAAAAAGAGGTTGAAATAGGCTACAAAAGTTTGTATAAAATTTTCACCAGATCTCTGCCATTTATAAATAATAGCGGGCAAAAGGTAAATATATTTTGTGGGTTGTCTGGAAGAGATCGCTCAACCGATAAGGCCGCCAACAATGCTCCTACTATGTGTAAATAAA
Source organism: Leptophobia aripa (assembly GCA_951799465.1). NCBI lineage: Eukaryota > Metazoa > Arthropoda > Insecta > Lepidoptera > Pieridae > Leptophobia > Leptophobia aripa. The sequence continues at coordinate 1,936,899 of OX637283.1, read as the reverse complement.
CTAAACATGAGAATGCTTACAGCCCGCCCCGAAGATAGAGTTGCCGGAGCTGAGCAATTCGCTCCTGGACTTGGTGTGCTCCCAGGCTACGACCAGGATGGATCTGGGCCAGCAGGTGTCCACCGCTCGGCCGCTGTTCAGCGATCGCACCAAGGCCATCGTTTGGGGCATGCAGAATAGAGCCATACAGGTGTGTACAAATTATATATATATATATCAGCGCAAATATAACAATTAGTCTTTAAGTCGGTGGTGGTTAAACTGCGAAGTAGCCTTGGTTAAAACAAATGTGATCCTGACGAAAAGTTAAATAGAAGTTTGATTGGAATTGGAGGTAATCCTGAACCGATATTTCCGAGCATTTGAGCCCAGAAAGGAAAAGTCTCCAAGCTGGCTACCAGGATAAAGTGTAGAGTGTTAGGCATTAAGTTCACCTGGATAAGGAGCATTTGAATAACCTTCGGTTATGATGAGCTCTATGAAGTCACGTCAAACACCAAAGTTTTCACCATTTACAACCAGAATGTGAGGTGGTTAAGAAGAAGGACCAACGAGCTTTATCTCAGTAGCGTTATGGTTACTACCAGACGTTTGATGCACTTAGACTCTGATGCTGAAGATTTGTGGATTATCCTTAAGCTTACAGTAGAACGGTCGTCGTCAAAATTTAAGTAATGTGTGGGTACACCACACAAATACCCCCCTCTCCGGTCGACAAAGAGACAAAGGAGGAGAAGGAAAGAAAAAAGAAGCACAGTGTTATTTTGAAAAAGCTAATCATGCTGTTGCCTCGCTTGAGGATGTCTTAATTTTAGGTAACCTTTAAAAGACTTAGGAAGAAATTGGAGAAAAATGCAAATACTGAGAAATTCTGGCTGAAAGAACAAAGAAATTCTTTTGATAATTTAAAGCAAGTTTACTATATATATATATATAATTACAAAAATACAATCGTTGGGGTATTATGATGTCCGTGACAAAACTCGGGTGATAGCCAAATTGATGGAGATGGACCACGCATGATTGCTTTTGGGTATCAAACCCTTACTGATTGTGAGCGAAGATATAGCCAAACTGAGAAGGAGGCTTTGGCATATTTCTATTTGGTAAGGAATTTGACCTTGTCACGGATCACAAACTACTGGAGGTTCTATTTGAAAAGAAATCCAAACGTGAACGAAATGCACGTATAGAGCGTTGGGTATTACGCCTGCAATCATACAGATATCGGATTATGTACAAGCCAGGCTAAAGGAATATCGCTGACCCGTTGTCACGTCTTTGTAAATTGAACAACCATTCGGATGATGAAGATACGCAGGTGTCAGGTCAGGGTACCTTTGCGCGACCTCGGCCAATATCAATGAGCGATATTATAAATGCATCTGAGACTGATAGGGAAATTTCCACTGCTCACTCAGCCCACTCACACAGTAGGTCGAAGGTACGCTGCATGGCATCCTGTGCAGCTTGAAGCTGCAGCGGTCTTTGTCCGCAACCACGATACATGTGTCGTCTGCAAATTGGTATAGGGAGGACTCCCCTATGGCCTTGTGCATATCATTGCTGTACAATAGATATTCTGTAGGCCCGAGGACAGAGCCTTGCGCCGTGGCCTGTTCTGTTTGGAGGAAAGGGATCTATCCAAATAACTGGGACGACTCCGTGAGAAGCTGTAATTTTTTTTTTGTAAAGCCGTGCTTTGTTGCCATGAAGGGTCGATTGAGGTCGAAGGTCTGGTGGCCACGCATCGACAAGGATGCAGACCTTTGCATGATTGTGCTTTGGTGGCTTTACCTAGCCCGCCAGTGCCTATGAAGAGGCAAGAACTGCCTTTGGGGCCATGGATAGATCCATCTAATGAATACCTTCTGGTTGTAATTGATTATAACAGTAGATATAAAGAAATAAAAGTGACCAAAACTATCTCAAGCGCCCAGATTATAAAAATTTTGAAGGAAATCTTTAGCAGGGTTTCCTGTTTCTATAAGAGACATGAAAGATTCTTATACGAATATTTGATGATGTACAATAGTACACCTCGCACGGGGACTGGTCGAACACCATCAGAACTGTTTTTCCAACGACAAAATAGGGACAAAATTCCTATAGAGAATACAAATGAGAAGGAAGATTCGGATGTGAGAGATAGGGACAGGATTCAAAATGATGTAGGCAAGGAATATGGGGACAGGAAACGGAAAGCCATGGACAAAGCCAATAAATTGGCACCAAATTATAACCCGACTCAGTATACCGTGGAAAGCACCAATGCAGGGGATTGTGTAGTAAGGAACGATGAGACGGGACAATCTTATCGAAGAAATGTCGTTCCCCTAAAGAAGGTCGAAGGGGAATAAAGCTGTAGTACCGGGAAAAGATGACGATGTAGTTGAAGGAGGTTCAGATAATTTATTAAGTGTGTAGTATTTATTATTTGTTAATTTGGTTCGTATACATATTATTATTTAAATAAAAATAAAATAAAAATGTGTTATGGAAGGGATGTAACGTATGCGCTTGTTAGCGTTACATATATTTTGTCTAATATTTGTACTATTCTCTATATTAATCAACTATTTAGTACTTATATATCTCATTGCATCATTATATATTATGCTTAATTATCTATTGTCAGGATTATAATACATATATAATAGGCAATATCAACCAAAACACAGTAATCATTGTCATAACAGTTGTATTTACTAAAAGTAACTGTTTAATAATAATTTTACAAAAGTACAATCAAGGAATAACACTAACGTTTATCTCGTTTGCCAATCGGACCCAGAATGGCCGCTTACCACAGAAATGACAAAAGCTGTCGAACATTATTCAAAAATGCTTCTAATCAATTCATTTAACCAAAAAGAGGTTCTAATGAATTTATTTCACAATATATATATATATAATATATATAACATCGTCATACTATATGTATTTTTTTTTTTTTTTTGGAGTGGGATCTCGCTGTTGGCCGTGAGGCCTTTACAGCTCAGCAAAGGGCTGGTTGGTGAGCGGGAGCTCGGCCGAGACTTAAAACTAAATAAAATGCCTTGACTAGCACAAGGGCGTCTCCTGTGAGACTCGAACCTCGGCTTGGGCCGTCAGGGCTGGGGACTGACCTGAAGGGCCTTATCTGGAACTCACAAAGTGTGAGCGAAGCTGAACAGGGACTCCGCCTTCGCCGGCGAAGGCGGTTTTTAAAACCTACATTTCTAATTGGAATTAGCCGCGCGGGCGGCGCAAATCTGTATCTAGCTAATGTGATGTGATCATCCGGATCGGTTTAAGGCGTGGCGTACCTGTGTAATTATGTCGCGACTAGGCCTTACGATGGCCTAGCAAACTTCCGGACTGCACTAAGGAGTCCGGCGTTTTCTATTATTATACCTAGCTTCGCGTCAACACTGTCAGCCGCACTGTACGAGTGTTTAAACGCTAGCAGGGCGTCGATGTCTACAGCGTCTATGACACTGAGGGCTAGGTGCACCGCACTGCGGACTTCGCTGGCGTGAGCCGTAAGCGTCGTCGCAGTGGCGGGGGGGAGGGGCATCTGAGGGCCGGGTTTCCTTATTGGGATACTCATAAGGGATGGAATAGGTTTTATGGGCTCCGCCGGCAATGGCGGGTTAGTGGGAGGCACTTCCGCCGAATTTTGTGGAGCTTTCCACGGGTTGATAGTGGGAGGGGGGGCTGGGACGTAAGTTTCCTTGGGGGGCGCGGGAGGACGCTTCTCTGCACCGGACCTTGGCACGCGCTTGCTTCCCTTTCCGCTCGTCTTGGGGGCCCTAGGGCAGCCGCGATAACTCGCGGGGTGGCCCTGTTGCCCGCAAAGCACGCAGGAAGGCGGCTCGGCGCATGGCAGTGTCCGTGTGCAGTCGGCGGTCCCGTGATCGCCTAGGCACTTAACGCAACGCGCACGCGCAAAACAATTACGCGCCGCGTGCCCGTACAACTGACAGCGGTGACACTGTCTGGTGTATGAGTGCTTGATAGGTGTTTCCACCTTGAGCCCAGAGAGTTTACAACACTCACTGAGGTTGAAAATCTTTTTGCCGCGCGCTGAAAGCTCTAGGACGACAAGAACCATGTCGTATTCCTGCTTTGAGCTGCGGTGTAACATACGGAATACCTCTTTCACGGGGTATCCCTGATTTAATAGATCCGATTGAACGGTAGAAGAGTCGATCTCCTTGGGGATGCCTCGGATCACGACTCTAAGGACTCGTTCCTCGGGAAGAGGGAACGTGTGGCCTCCTATGCCTTCTGAGCGAAGGTACGAGGTTAAAAAACGGTGGTGGGCGGGGTCGTACACTTGCACGCAGATGTTGTCGCGCAGTGTTTTCGCCTTGTATGTCATGGACTTTTTGTCCATCAAGGCGGACAGAGAGGGCCAAATGCTTTTGTCCCTGACGTAAACTGGGGGAGGGGCTTTAATGCGATCTTGTGTCGCGGGCTTGGGATACGGGGCGGGAGATGGCGCGGTGTTCGAACCCGCAGCCTGCTGGGAAGCTGGGTGCGTGTTCCGTTTAGGAGGAGGGTCGAGAGGGTACTATATGTAACATCAGTATTAACCATATATGTTACAGTTCATATAACACGCTCATTCGCTGTCTCATTCACCCATACAGACAATCACTGTCTCGTTCGCACCGCGTCAGTTATACCAATGGGGTGAGTAGACTTGTTGGTAGTCTGTCCATTGAGTCCGTTGGTAATATGTATACATAATGATTTTAGTAAGTCTGTTAAAAATAGCCAAATCTTCTAAGCTTAACTGTCATAGAGCAAATTATTCTGTAATTAATGATCATTTGCAATGCGTCAATTGGCGAAACACGCTACCTGTTAATGGAGACATTGATGATATGGTTTCAGCGTTTTTTAACGAGATTGATAATATTGTTAAAGCTCACGTTCCTCGCACGAATATTTCGAATTCAAATTATCCACCGTGGTTTGATAAACTCATCATTAAATTACTTAAAGAGAAAGATAAAATTTGGAAAAAGTTTAGGAAATTTGGGAATCCCCGCGATGGTTTTGAGTTTTAGTTACTTCGTGCACGTTGCGATAAGTTAATCGGCATTAAATACAAAACGTACATAAATAGTGTGGAAAATGATGTAACTAAAAATATAAAATATTTTTGGAAATTCATTAAACGTCAAAGGAAAGAATCACATACAATACCGTAGGAAATGTATCGAGAAAGTAATAAAGCCACATAAATTTTGCTAATTTATTCGCGACATAGTTTAGTTCAGTGTTTGGTAGTGATATTTGCTCAATAATGTGCCATGTTGGATTTACTGAAAAGGATATAGAAAACAAAATCTAAGCGTTAGACATAACTATAGGGTGCGGTCTTGATGGTATTCCACCTATTTTTATTATAAGCTGCTTCTCTTCTTTAACAGTACCTCTTAGCTTAATTTTTAATAAGTCATTAGGACTAGGCAAATTTTCTACATCGTGGATAATAGCAAGGATCATACGTGTATTTAAAAAGGGCAAGAAAAATATTGTTGCGAACTACAGAGCGATTTCTATTTTAAAGACCCCTTCCCTCGTCCCTCTCCCCTTTTCTTTAAAGGCCGGCAACGCACTCACGAGCTACCAGCCGCGTGAGTGTCTATGGGCGGTGGCTTCACCTTTATGGTGAGCCGCCTGCTCGTTTGCCCCCTCTTCTATAAAAAAAAAAAAAAGTTTTTTGAATCACTTCTGTGCCCTATACTGAAATCCCATAGTAGAGTTTTTATGGATGCTACTCAGCGTGGTTACTGTACCAAAAGATCTACTGATACCAATCTATTTGAGTATGTAAATTTATTGGCTAATTCCTTGGATAATAGAAAAGAGATCGACACCATTTATATGGACTTTTCTAGTGCTTTCGACTTGGGGTAATATTGAAATGGCTTAGCTCATACCGAACAGAGAGAACTCAGTATGTAGCAGTTGGTGGTGCGGTATCGCGATCCTATATATCTACCTCAGGAGTTCCACAAGGTTCTCATCTGGCACCTGTTCTATTTACCTTGTTCATGAATGATGTAGGATTGGCTCTTAAACACAGCGATTTGTCTTTATATGCGGATGACATGAAAATCTTTAAAGTAATTAATAGCGCGCGAGATGTGGAAATGCTGCAAAGCGACATTTTTAACATAGAAAGATGGTGTAGTCACAATGGGATGGTTTTGAATGCAACTAAATGCTGGCATATCACATTTACTAAAAAAAAAGGACCCTTTCCCTCTAAATACGCTTTAAACGGGGGACCTTTGCGGCACGTCAAAGAGATAAGGGATCTGGGAGTGGTGCTCGATTGTAATTTAACATTTATACCCACATCAATGAAATAATTGGGAGGGCATTTAGAATGCTTGGTTTCGTAAAGCGTTCTACTAAATCATTTAAATTGCACCACACTTAAATCATACTATTTAATTCGTTGGTTCGTTCTATTTTGGAATTCGGTAGTATTGCTTGGGACCCCAAGTATTCTGTCCATGAGCAGAGAATAGAGCGAATCAACTGGCATTTCACGAAACATCTGTGCAGTTTGAATAATAACATTAGCTATAAGTCCTCATATAAACAAAGACTGGACTTCTTTCATCTGCAAACTCTTCGCAGTAGACGTCGCCTGTTGGACATTTATTTGTATTGAAACTCATTAACGGTACCATGGATATGCCAAGTATTTTGAAAAAAGTCGTTTTTTTAATAAATAGAAGCACTAGAGAACGATGAAATCTTTTTTATACCCAAATAGCGAGGACAAACGTAGGTTGTCATCGATGAACTGTGTTCTGAGGACAAGCGATGCTGATCCATTTAGTGATTGTCTCTATGTCCTCAGACGTAAATTGTTGCAGACCTTGTTTCGCCAATAGACTCCAATTTAAGAAACTTAATTTATTGTTGAATTTCTGTGTGTAGAGTTTTCTTTATTTTTTGTTTTATATATGATTGTTTAGTTGTTTTTTAAAATTGTTCATTGTATACCTGTAATGTCTTGTGTGTGTTTTTTTTGTAATTTGGTTCGGGTTGTGTTTGTATGTGTGTTGTTGGTGTGCCTTATTCAATAAATAAATGTAATGTATATTCCATGTAACGTCAATCTATTTAACGACACAAAATTTAACGAAATCAATTGGTTTTGGTTGGTGTAACTTGTATTCCATACAGTGACTTTTTTCTGTACATCTAACGCCCCTTCAGTGTCGTTATATAGAGTTTACACTATATATTTCGTTTTTGAATGTTTTTTTGCCATTTTTTTCATTGATAATTTAAATTAATCTCTGATTTATAACTTTGCACTGACAGACAAAATGTTATTAAAAAAAAAACTAAAATCTGCAACCTACACACAGTAGTTTAACAGATGTGTTGTCGGTACTTATAAAGTACCTACCTACCTTTATATTTTAAAAAAATCGCAATATTTTTCCTACCAGCACTGTATTACTTATATAACTTTTTTTAATATATAAAATAGTCTCTTATTAAACTGTTAAACCTTTTTTTTTTCAGGGAATGTTAGACTTTGACTACATATCACGACGCGCGGAGCCGTCTGTCGTGGCCATTGTCTACCCATTCACAGCTGACCACAAGCAGAAATACTACTTCGGAAATAAGGAGGTTTTCATACCAGGTAATATTTCTTTTAATATCAAAAAATATTCATACAAGTAACACAAGGTACACTTATGAATCGTCAGCAAAATAAATTTCGACTCTACATTGCCAGTTCACAAATCAAGAGCGTAGAGCGGAAGAGAAGAACAATCCTTTCACGGTCATCCCTCTATCGTCAAAGACATTGAGAATTCATATCAAGTCGAGGCTTAGTAGACCTCTGTGACCGTCCGTTTTTTACTTTTTTTTTAAATAAATTTGGTGAGAAAAGCACTTTTAGATGAAGCATTTTATAATTGGTCCGATTATTTTGATGATAAAAAAGTTTGGGAATGAATTAGCTCCAGCTCTTAGCTTTAAAAATTGTACTGGGATCAATTCCAAAATTCGTGCTTCTTCTCAACTTGGTCGCGTACGAACAGGCTCTGCATCATGCTCCTATGTACCTTAATGAATAAAGATATTTTCAATTTGATTGGCATTTTTATAAACTCAAACTTAAAATATCTTTATTCAAATAGGTCCTTATAAAGACACTTCTGAACCGTCATTGACACTACCATACAGAATGTTTGTTCAACACACCAACAGAAGAAAAAAAACAATAACAGACACACACACACCATTGCACACACTGATACACACACACACACTAAAATGTTCGTACTTCACATAGTTCCACTTGTTCATGTGTATATTTATTTTTATTTATTTTTTTCTGTTCGTGTTTTTTTGTTATTCTTTTTTCTGATCTTAGATTCTATTTCCGGTTCTATATTTTAACCTTATTTTGGCTTTATTTTTAACCTATTTTTATTAAACTTTTTGTGATAAGCTGTATAGGTTTAAGAAATAAAAAAATAATTATAATAATAATTTAGTTAATTTAATTTGAGCAAAATATAATGACAAACAAAATAATGGTGTGTGTGTGTTATGTTTAAATAGTCACACCCCAATACAATTATAAACATTCAACTAAAAATATATTGATACAAAATAAGTAACCGAACCGAAACCTTATTAAGGGCATTATTAAAACACGGAAACTATTAATAGTATTAAAGAACATTATTATTATTATTGGTTCAGAGGGAATTATGAACCCGAGATAGACTGTATGAGTGTTTGAAAATGTGTGAGAGTGTGTACAAACATGTTTGAAATGGTGTGGAGTGTGGATTTGTGTTTTTTTTTTGCCCGTTAATTGTCCATACACCTTTCGGTGACATTCAAAATTCTCGTCTCTCACCCAGTTTTCTGTGACATGGACGTGGCTATGAGGAAGCATCAGGAAGCCACCGTTCTCGTCAACTTTGCATCGCTGAGGTCCGCCTTCGACAGTACCATGCAGGTAATATATATATATAAATGTTGACAAAGTAGAGAATTCTAGTAGTATAGAGTAGTATTGGAACATTTGAAGGAATAAAATCCAATAAAATGCAATTTCCAGGCGATGCAGCATCCACAAATCAACACAATCGTGATCATAGCTGAAGGTATCCCGGAGAATATGACGAGGAAGATCATTAAGCTCGCTGATGCCAGAGGGGTAAGTTGTATTATAACCATCTTTGTGTCTATTGTAATCATCACCATTCATTATAATCATCACCTGGTATTGTAATCATCACCATTCATTATAATCATCACCATTCATTATAATCATCACCTGGTATTGTAATCATCACCATTCATTATAATCATCACCTGGTATTGTAATCATCACCATTCATTATAATCATCACCTGGTATTGTAATCATCACCATTCATTATAATGGTGACTATTTTGACAGTTAACCACAGTAATCATATATATTTAGTGGCTGAATTGATAATCTGATCGTCCTTTGTCAGGAGTGTTTTTTGATAGATAACATATTATATGTGCTTGGAGTTTTTTTTTAATTGTATGTTTCTTATATATATAAGAAACATACAATATTTTATATAACTTTGGCTTATTTTTTCTTAATATAAATTCCAGGTGAATATAATCGGCCCGGCGACAGTGGGCGGCATCAAGCCCGGCTGCTTCAAAATTGGCAACACAGCCGGCATGATCGACAACATTATTGACAGCAAGCTGTACAGACCTGGGAGGTATGTTACCAGATCGAGGGTTTCTTACCACTTTTAAAAAAAATTTGACCATTCAGAGAATTGATAATCATCCATACTAATATTGTAAATGCGAAATGTGTGTGGAGCTTTCACGCTTAAACTACTGAACAGATTTCGATGAAATTTAGTATGGTGTCAGACTAAAATTTGTTTTTTTTTACAGTGTCGCCTACGTCTCCCGTTCGGGCGGTATGAGTAACGAACTGAACAACATTCTGTCAAAACACGCTGATGGTGTGTGCGAGGGTGTGGCTATTGGGGGTGACAGATACCCTGGCACCACTTTCATAGACCATTTGCTCAGGTAACAGATATACATACACTTCAGAGCAGTTTATTATGGCACCCTCGAAGCCTTAACGATTGACGTTCACGAGTGTTGTGTGTGTTATAAATAAATACATATGTCATACAATTAGACCCAACCATAGATAACAAATCACATACAAATTGTCTATTACAATATAAATCATTGCAATTGTGTAATAATCAAAATATGACATTTCTATATTAGTAATAATTACAACTTCAGATTTGAAGCCGATCCCAATGTCAAGATGCTGGTGCTGCTGGGTGAGGTGGGCGGTGTTGAAGAGTACCACGTGTGTCGTGCCATCCGAGATGGCCTGATCACCAAACCAATGGTCGCCTGGTGCATTGGCACCTGCTCAGGTAACTGGAACAAGCGTAAAAAAAGAAAAAGTTTCTTGCTTCTTTTGTGCCATCGGAGTATTTAGTAATAACATTTTGATGTTTTGGTTTTTTTTTTTAAATATTTATCAACAATATTTTTTATGTATACGTAGATAAAGGTATGATTTGTTTGTTACAGACATGTTCACGTCGGAGGTACAGTTCGGTCATGCTGGTTCGCTCGCCGGCTCCGCGCTGGAGAAGGCGGTGGCGAAAAATGCGTCCCTGCAGAAGTATGGTGTGACCGTTCCACAGTCCTTCGACACTCTGGGCGACGCTGTCAGCAAGGTACATACATATATTAAACTTGGACTCAGACTTATGTAATGCGTTGGAATAACTAACCAGCTAATAATGCTGCGGGTTAATAATAGAGATGAGACGAATATCCGGTTACTATCCGGCCTTGTTGACTTGCTCGAAAATAGTATGATAATTTTATTTAAATTCGGTTTTATAAAGTGATACATAGATAGAGGTGATGCTATTCTTCTGTTTGTAGGTCTACCAGAAACTAGTGAAAGAAGGTAAAATTATCAAAAAAGAAGAAGTGGAACCACCGAAAGTACCCATGGACTACGATTGGGCGAGGGTGAGTCGATTTTGTATTTTAATACATTTATTAGAAAAATATAAGTTTCCTGTCCGCTTCTTGGCCGCGTGCGTACAGGCGACTTATCTGACTGAGTAAAATTATAGTGAAACAGTTTTTCTAAAATATTTGAAAACAAAACGAATTTATGATACAATACGACTTAGGGTCCTTCGAAGAGTGTTGCTTAAAAGGCCGGCAACGCACGTGCTCTATAAAAAAGTCTACAATAAGAATCTATGAAACACAAGATTTCTTTCTTTTCTCCAGAAACTTGGCATCATTCGCAAACCAGCCGCATTCATTAGCACAATTTGTGATGAGCGAGGCCAGGAGCTGAACTACTGCGGTGTTCCCATCAGCCAAGTCCTCGAGAGGCAGCTCGGCGTTGGTGGGACTATCAGTCTTTTGTGGTGAGATGGAAAACATGTTTTAGATTGGCGGTTAGCTAAGACGATTGTACTGATGAGTACGAGCACGACGTCATTATCCTCCCATTTCCATTGTAGAGGAAGGCTCACAAGATCATTTTTTCAGGTTCCAAAGAGAACTCCCCGAGTGGGCCTCCAAGTTCTTCGAGCTGGTGGTGATCGTGACGGCTGATCATGGCCCCGCGGTGTCCGGTGCCCACAACACCATGGTAACGGCCAGGGCCGGCAAGGATCTGATCTCTTCCATTGTTTCTGGACTTTTGACAATTGTGAGTTTGTTTGCGTCGAATAATGTGGTATAAAAAGAGAAAGATTAAAATGAAGCGAAGATGAGAAGAAGAGAACCCTGCCCAGATTTAGGTCATAATGGCTTTTGGAATCTATTACAAGTTTTAATACAGAGGGTATTTAAAAAAACAAACCATTTTTACGTCTTATGTAAATCACGTGATCTCTGTCAGGGTCTTTTAGATAAGACTGACCCCTGACATATCAAATGATTACATTCAGTTTCCTGACAAATTATGGCATTATTACAAATCCAATATATTTTTGACATAGAAGTACAATATTAGTGTCTCTATGTCCCTTTAAGCCCTAACATGACATTACTGTCATATTTTTTTAAATCTTATAAACTAGTCAGGTCTGAGAAGATACCCACAAACCGCTGGTTTTTCCCTCTCCGGTCTTGTCCAGGATTAATGATCAAAACATCTTTTCCAGGGTGATCGTTTCGGTGGGGCTCTGGACCGTGCCGCGATCGACTTCTGCTCGGCCTACGACCGTGGTCAGCATCCGCAGGAGTTTGTCAACGAGAAGCGGGCTAAGGGGGAGCTCATCATGGGCATAGGACACAGGTAGGGCATAAAAAAGAAGAAAGATTTTTTTGAATTTATTGAACTTTGATTATGATAAGTTTAAATTTACTATAGGCACTGCATAAAAATTATAATTCCAAATCCATTGGTGATAGATAGTATAGTCTAGAATGAGAAGAAAGAGCAGCCTTGTGAAATTGATTACACTATATGTACATAAAGAAAAAAATAACCTATAATCTATGACTGTTCCAGAGTGAAATCCATAAACAACCCGGACTCGCGCGTGCGCGAGCTGAAGGCGTACGTGACGTCGCGGTGGCCCGCGTGGCCCGTGACTCGCTACGCCCTGGACGTGGAGGCCATCACCACCCGCAAGAAGCCCAACCTGATCCTCAACGTCGACGGCATCGTTGCCGCGGCAATGGTCGACATGTTCCGCCATTGCCAACTGTTCACCCAGTGAGTATTTGTAGCAGCCTACGGTATGCCCATTGGGCATACTTGGGTACTCAAGCAAAATGATCACACAATATTAAGGGTTTTTATTTAAAAATGAGTACTATAATACCAGACACGTCCGCTCGGCACGAGCTCTCAATACCGAATGAACGCTCCAAGCGTAAACCTCCGATAAGCACTAACTCTTTTTTTTAGTATTACTCTTATTTTTATTGAAATTCACGTTTAACATCGTTATGGGCATAATTAATTAGAGGTGATCAGGCCTCTGTGGAGTTTTTTTTGTGTTTATAGCATGTTGTCTGACAATTTCCAGGGAGGAGGGCAACAATTACATCCAGATGGGTTCGATCAACGCGCTATTCGTCCTAGGCAGGACAATCGGCCACATTGGCCACTACCTCGACCAGAAGAGGATGAAGCAGCCTCTGTACAGACACCCGTGGGACGACATCACCTACATGTCGCCACTCAACTAAGCGCTCAGTGAAAATGTAGATTGTAATTTAGTTCAATAATGGGGGCTTGATTTTTAGTACCGACTGACCTGTGACTGGTCCAATCAAGAATAAGCTGACCTGTGACTGGTCCAATCAAGAATAAGCTGACCTGTGACTGGTCCAATCAAGAATAAGCTGACCTGTGACTGGTCCAATCAAGAATAAGCTGACCTGTGACTGGTCCAATCAAGAATAAGCTGACCTGTGACTGGTCCAATCAAGAATAAGCTGACCTGTGACTGGTCCAATCAAGAATAAGCTGACCTGTGACTGGACCATTCAAGGATAAGCTGACCTGTGACTGGACCATTCAAGGATAAGCTGACCTGTGACTGGTCCAATCAAGGATAAGCTGACCTGTGACTGGACCATTCAAGGATAAGCTGACCTGTGACTGGACCATTCAAGGATAAGCTGACCTGTGACTGGACCATTCAAGGATAAGCTGACCTGTGACTGGTCCAATCAAGGATAGGCTGACCTGTGATTGGCTTTGATATAAAAAAGTTGTTGTTTTAATCGAACGAAAATATCTGACTGACGTCAGGCCCCCTCTTATGTTAAAAACAAAATGTCACGTAATAATTGTTCTATACTCGTTGTCTAATTGTTAATGTAAGTAAAATTGGAAGTGATTTTGAATACGATATATTATATACTATTATTACGAATTAAAAGCAGTCAACGTTGTGTGGAGCTAAAAAAATTGTTTTTCTTTTTTAAATTAACAAACACTTCCAGATTTACGTACATTTAATAGATTTTTATCTGCACTGTTGGCGTGGTCTGATAGCTTGTCACAAATGTATACAGTTTAGAATAGGCATAGGTTTGTCGATGGTTCCATTGGCCATAGACGATAGCTGTCCAGTTTTAAGGGATTTCGATTGACCTGTCATTGGTTAATTTAGTTGGTCTGCCTTCGATTCGGCCACATACAGCAGGACAGTTACTCGACTGACAGTTTTTCAACGGCCTGTTACACGAACACAAAATGGCGCTTATCCGTATCATTGTTTAAGCTGTATTTCTTTCGTATAGCGCCATCTGTTGTGTAAATAATAGCTTTTAATCTGATTTCTTTAACATTCCTCGTAGCGAGACGGGCCTTTACTTTGACACACAACATTCCCAACACGTGTGGAGCATACATTTGACAGTTTTGACATTTGTCCATATTTGACGCAGCGTCATTTATACGTTACGTAAATTTAAATGCAAATGAATCATCGGTCAAACGATATTTTGATGGAATATTTGAATGAAATTATTTTGAATATATTAAAAGTAGCGGGTGTAATAGGTTATATTATATTATGAACACAAATATATATGACATTGTGTAATCTTAACGGTTTGTGTCTGCATGGTCACGTGGCCGTTTGACACGCCCTCTTTCCACCACCCTATGGGTACTTCTCCTTAGATGTAGATTGGGTAAGTGCTTGGGTACGTGGGTTCATAAACGCTCAGAATCTATTACTGTTTTGCAACAAGTAGATTTTATATGGAAATAAATGACAAAAAAAAAATATCAAAAAAAAATTCAGCACAAATGTGGTGTGGCACTGTTCATAGATATAAGGAATGAGATATTATTATTTTTTTTAAATATTAATGACATTTGAACAAACAATATCAATCTTTCGAAGGCCTAAACTTGTTTTATAATATTGACAGATTCCGAATGTCACGTAATCCGCTGACAGACTGTAACACTGGAAACTCATTTTAATTGTTTTTTTTTATTTGAATAAGCCAACATTAATATGACTAACTACAGCCATGCTTAAAATTCGTTTGGCTCTACACTGTTTCGTTAATACAGTACTGTTGTGATTTGAAAGTAATTAATACATTTTTAAATTGTAATTAGATTGAACGCCAAATTCATCCATTTCTAGACGTGACGTCCCATCGGCACCACGAGTTTGACATTTGACACGTGAACTGTCAAACGCATGGTCAACAAACCGATTATTGGATATGTCAAACCGAATCTTCAACAGTTGTTAAGCCCTGATTGGATGTAAGCACACTTTATTTATTCCTATACGAAAACGGTTGGTTGGTATATGTGTAAATATTTAATTTGCTGTATCATCTCTTTTATTTACCACTCCACTTAACAATATTATCCCATCAAATGTCCACCCAAATGGGTAATCAACGTGGCTAACGGATTACTTGGGTGTAAACTACCCAGTGGGCCAAGAGCCAATATCAAAACATTTGGAAAATATTGGGCCATTAATAAATATTCTACCTCATGATATAACGAAGGAATTTATTGTAGATGTTATACAAGATATGTATCACCTATAGGTTACAGTGTCATTGGTTGAAACGTCTTTAAAGTTGGGAAGGTATGATGATGACGATGGGCAGCACATAAGGTTATATGATATGCAGACGTTGACTCTGAAAACAAATAATATATGCTGAGCAGCGAATTGAGCAGAGCAGGCTTAAACGTGGTGTCAGAATTCAATACTATTTCTCTGTACGCCAACGTGAATTGCCCGTTTGCCTTGAGCAACAAAAATAGAAATTAAGGTTAATAATAAAATTAGTATTTTTTTTTATTAAACTTTGACATAATTGGCTGTTAAAAAAGCATTTATTTGAAATGTGTTAATCACGGAAAAACATACGTTTGACACAGAATTTAAACTGTCAAAATCATAAGCGACTGATTAATTAATCTGTCAAACTCATGGTTAATGTAAAATGTCAAACTGTTAAGTTTGACATTTTACATTAACTAGATGAAACGGACTTCTAGGATCTTATTTCTCCTGACGTTCTTTGATTCTTGGGTCTCAAGTCGGTGGGTACAAAAAAAAAATTCTGGTGTATAGAAGAATTGAGAGCATGATCTCACTTGACTAAGACAAGATTTATTAAATTAAAATTATTCATAAAAACTGTAAAAGTACTCGGCATTTGTCCCATGCAGTAAACACAGTTAACAATAAGAGACTTGTTCAAATAAATTATTTTTAAAGTTTTTAACACTTACATAGTATCACACTGGGTGTCTCTTTCGCATTTGGCCAAATTTGATGATAATGATTCCAACATTTTGCATACGGAGCTTGTAACTGTCAAAAATAGATTTAAACTCTGGTGAAAGTAGAAAATAAGTAAAACTTAGTTAACTAAATAAAAGATTCCTCTCGAACTTAACCAATTACCTAACATGGTATCTAACAAGGCAACATTCTGTGACATAAAGTGATAAAGCTATGCTGGGCCTTTGGCTGACCCATTCGCAGAACTTAACGTAGAACGTACTTGGCACATGGGACATTTTGACGATTCATTGTGTAAAAAGAAGCACCTATATGAGTACCTAAATATATTTTTGATTTTATCTAAAATATTAAAATAAACATTAATTGATTTTCATACATGTATCAAGCATTGGATTTCTAGCAAGTTGGAACTGGTTTCATCTAACGCAAGGCAGGTACATTAAAACTATCAACAGTTTCAAGACGGATCACCACGAGACAAGTCTCTTCTATATTCATAACTTTACAAAAATACCTTCCGATTGGTTCCGGTACCAGGTTTCATACAGTGACCCCATCCATACTCTGCTGATCTCAAACTTAAAATATCTTTATTCAAGTAGGTCTTTATAAAGACACTTTTGAATCGTCATTAACACTACCACCGGTTCGGAAGGCATCTACAGAGAAGAACCCGCAAGAAACTCGATAGCTGCTCGTTTAAAATAAACAATTAATACAAAATTGTGTTACTGACAATTAAAATAACTAAAGCATTGTGAGGCTACTCAAGAATTGAACTGTCCCGATACTGAGCCAATTGCCGACACATTAAAGGAATCTTTGTCCTCTAAATATTCGTTTACAGTATAGTATGCCTTTTTCAACCAAAATACCCTTTACGCGGTATTTTGCACATTAACGGTATTGTTAAACTTAAAAGCTTATTATTTTTTTCCCTAACCTATACAGCTTATCACAAAAAGTTTACACAATAAAAATAGATTCAAAATAAGGTTAAAACATAGAACCGGACATAGAATCTAAGATCAGAAAAAATAACAAAAAAACAACACGAACAGAAAAAAATAAATAAAAATATATGTACATATAAACAAGTGGAGTATAATGTGTGAAGAACGAGCATTTAAGTGTGTGCAATGGTGTTGCTGTGTGAGTTTATCGGCTTATTGGCACTTACTGGACGGTCCTACAGTTGTAGGCGTGTTTGTTGACGAGTCCAATATATGCTTTATAACCGCATCCTTCGATCCACTGTCCTGACAAAAAGCCAGAGACAGACAAGTGATTAGTAGCATTTTGTACATCTGAAATCAAATAAGCATCTTTGATGTTTGTGGTGACGTTTATTATTTTTAACTGGCTGTTACTGGTCAAGGATCCATCCGTAAAAATAAAATCTAAGCTTGCGTCTAATCCAGCTTTATCGCGTTCGGTTCTTAGACTTCTAGTAATTATTTGTTTGTTAATATGTTCTTTAGCGAGATTCAATGACAGCCACTATTATAATAAGTAAAATTAAATTAATGATTAAATAATTATAAATCCCGACTATATACCTACTAACCTAAATAACACACTTTTATATAGATTTTTTAATTCCTAGGTATTTATCCATAATTCTCAAAATTTGTTACAGATTGTTTGTGCCAGAATAAAATAAATGTTTAATACGTACGATTGAGTTCCTTTAAAATCTGCACACACGGTTAATAAGAAATATGAATTGCTCTCAAGTTATATATAATATACTTATCTCTAGGGTTTATCACGGGCTCGCTGATAACTAAATACCAAATTGCAAATTAAGAGGAAAACATTATTCATCATGTTAAGTATCCAATTTCTACAAGAGGAAAACATAAATTAATATAAAAAAATCCTTAAATCATCGAAGGACAAAACGATATATCGGCGCAACTACAACAATTAGTCTTAAATTAACTAAAATAATAAAGTTCAACATCATTTAATTGTCCTAAAATAAGTTTAAACACATAAGTTGAATAGTTTACGTTTGTTACTCTGTGAAATGTCATCTTTATTATTTCAATACGACGTCTTTGTAAACAAGTGCTAGATCACTATAAATAGGGTCGCATTGTAACCGCACGACACCCCCGTGACAGCCCAAGCCGAGGTCCGAGTCTCACAGGAGACGCCCTTGCGCAAGTCACGGCAAACCAAATTTGTCACGGCTGAGCTAAGCTCGCCAACCAGCCCGAGCTGAGCTGTAAAGGCCTCCTGGCCAACAGCGAGATCCCCCTCCAAAAAAAAAAAAAAACCGCACGAGACAGTCGCGCTCAGGCCGTTGTACGGAATGGACCTCTCTTCAAATAGTGAAATATAAATCTTGGAAACTATCAGTGAAGTGTTTCTTTAAATAAGTGGTTATTATGACCGAATCAATCGTAATGTTGGCTATACTGATGCTACCTACGCCTTTCAAAAATAACCCTACAGAGGTTGGCGGTAGCCCTATAGAGGAAATCTATCTCACTTCGTTATCAGAAGCGGGATCGAAAGCAGCTTTTAGCTCAAGCTACGTCCTCATCAACTCGACCAACTGATCAACCGGAAGAATCTAATATGCAGCAGCAACAGCCTGTGTTTGTTGCCAATTTAACATTTAAAACTGTGCAAAGATAAGGACTGCAAGTATATCCTCTACATGAAATGCAGTTGACACCCACATCGTGTGCGAGAATGGTGCCAGCATATCGTTCAAGCAAGTGACACGTGCAAACTTGATGATTTCGTTGTACGTAGACAACAGCTGCAACCTATTGAAAGGGCGTGCAAAAATGTGGATAGATAATTGGATGGTAACTACCACAACTTGGCGCGAGTTACGGAAAAACTTTATCACCACGTTTTAACCTGAAAATAGATACTCTCGTGATATCGTCCTTTTCGGAGAGGATATTTACGATGATACAAAAACCATCGCGGTGTTCTTGTCTCGTGCCTAGATCTTGTGGCGAAAATCACTAAAGACAAAATGTTAGAAGAACATGCTATGAAAGCTTTGATTGGGTGTTTGAATAACAAGTGCTTGTGTATCAAGCTTATTAATACCAAATAAAGATGTGTTCCTGAGCTCATCTCGGTTGCAATATCGATACGGAGGTAGTGTGGTCAATCGACCAGCAGTTAAAAAGCATATATCAGGAAAATGGTAACACAAAATGATGAACAACCATTATCACAGTGGAAGCGTTTTCTAAATACATCCTGTTATATCATGCAACAAATAAGAGAAAATAAGCACACTACTGTGAACTGTTTGACATAAATATTCATATAACAGTGTCAGGAGTTAGCCGATCGAATGGCCAAGTATAAAGGGTCGTTGCAAAACTCAATAATGCATTGATTATGATCAAAATCTATGAAGCGGAAAACTGACACACTGTTTTAGAAAAACTTCCACAGGCTATAAGTTGTACAACCCATAGTCACAAGTGTTGCTCCATTAACACTTATTACACTGTGTACCTCCTGAACTTCTAAATTTGGCACTGTCAACTACGTTAGGCTCCTTAACCTGGTAATCGGCTGACCGTATCGGCAGATAGGAAGGCAGATAAGAAGATTAATCAGGATAAAACGTAAGTAAGAAAAGACAAAGAAACAAAAAAAAAACATACAAACAAATGCATCTAAACATACACACTAACAAACAGTTGAAAAGTTGCTTTATGCAGATGCGACTCGGATAACATTTTTCTCATCTTCTCATCTTTCTCATTTTTTGTTGGTTTTTTGGTAATGATCCCACTACACTTTTCCATCATCAATATAATCTGACAATTTAGAAAATACTACCGAGACTACTTACTGACGAGAGTCAACAAATCGATTTTGAACACATTGACATTCATATGAATCACTAACTTTATGGAGCCCAATAGTGGGAACAGCAAGCTTATCCTTATTTCTCGTAATAAGGTTATGATAATAGTTATTAAATTTCAAGAATATACTGTGGTTAGGTTAGTTGGTGGGCACCGTATTTTTGGGACTGTATTTTTGTCTTAAATATTTTTCTTTAATTATATTTTTGCAATGCAGTATGGTCTCCGTTCTACAAAAATCATATTGGCGCACTTGAATATATTCAGAGGCGGATTTTAAAATTATTTTGTGTGGCCGTTTCCACTTAAAAGATTCACTTCCAACATATGAATCTCGCCTTAACAAATTTTATTAGAAGAGACCTATTAGATTCAGTTTATCTGTATAAAATAGTCAACCACTCCATCAACACGGAACTCCTCCACAGAATTCCTTTTCACTGCGGCACACGCACGAAACATAATCTTACTTTTTACACAGCCACGTCTCGTCTATGCAAATTATTTAACGGTCCTGTTAACAGATTGTGTCGACATAATAGTATTGTGAATGTGGACGAGTCGGTTAATGTTTTTGCCGACTCTCTACTTAGAGGCAATTTAAACACCTTATAAAAAAAACAAAACTTTTGAATCCTGGTAGTGTTCACATGTATGTCGTATCTTGTTCGTATTATATAATAAGATACATATATTGTACTAGCTTTCCGCCCGCGGCTTCGCCCACGTGTAATTTGGTTAAGTATATAGCGTTTTTAATGATCTCGACAGGGCTTTCTTTCACAGGCCAAAATCTCGCTACAATTGGAATTATATATAGCCTGTGTTACTCAGGGATGATGTAGCTTTACAGGATCCGATTTCAAATTAACTTACAGGCAATTACTTTTCTGACAATTTCATATTCTAATAGTCATCTTCTTATGTGGATGAGCTGATGATAGAAGGTAAAACTCCTCAGCGGTTAAGAGTTAAAAGAAATTTTTTATGAAGTTATGAGTACGAAATACGTACTTGTGAGGTTATTACTTATTGACCAAATAATATAAGGTAAACCTTATTAACGTTAAGGATGTAGGTGGACTTGTTTCCTTTTACTTGTTTGTACGGATAGTATTAATATTAAGTCAAAATAATCATAGAATATAACGTAATGAAAGTTTGAACTGCACGGTAGTGATAACACAATGGAGCATCTTAATACCGCGATCTAGGTTGATGACGAATTTTATCAACGCCATCTATCCAGCACATTGTTCAACACTTCAACCGCGCCCGCTCGCACTGCGTTATTTGTAATCTATACTAATAATAAGACAGTAAAAATCGAAAATCTGTACATTAAATATTTTTCCAAAAAACTGAAAGGAGGCAATTAAAGAAGAGTCATAGAAACAAAAAGAAACAATTTTTGGAATTCTTGTCTGTCTGTCTGGTACGTAATAACTTGAAAACTACTGAACGGATTTGAACGCGGTTTTCACTTGTATTACATATAATTAGGAGGGTTGTCAAAAGTTTATTTTGTCAAAATCGGTTTAGAGAAAAAGAAGTTATGGCCAATTGAAAATTTACTACAACCACTGCTTCAAAACAACTTTTTAAACACTTATATTGATTGATTAGTTATATATTGTTAAATATGTTCTAATATAAGTTAATCTTAATATTAAAACTTATGAGAGGTAACGAAAATAACAAATAACGCAGTGCGCGCGGGCGCGGTTGAAGTGTTGAACAATGTGCTCGATAGATGGCGTTGATAAAATTCGTCATCAACCTAGATTTATTTAATTTTTAAACCTATACTATAGCCTATCAAAAAAAGTTTACGCAATAAAAATAGGTTAAAAATAAAGCCAAAATAAGGTTAAAACATAGAACCGGAAATAGAATCTAAGATCAGAAAAAAGAATAACAAAAAAAAACACGAACAGAAAAGAATAAATAAAAATATATATACACATGAACAAGTGGAACTATGTGTAGTATGAACATTTTAGTGCGTGAGTGTATATCAGTGTGTGCAATGGTGTTGCTGTGTGAGTGTGCGAGGTTGAGTCTTAGTTTTTTTTAAAGAACTTCTACTTAGGCCAAATAAATCCATCGCGGTATTAAGATGCTTCATTGTGTAATGACTACCATGCAGTTCAAACTTTCATTAACGTTTTACCCTATGATTATTTTGAGTGTACACTACCCATACAAACAAGTAAAAGTAAACGAGTGAAGAGACGTTTATCGTTTGTCCGCATCCATTTTTCCACCTACGTCCTTAACTTTCATGAGGTTTACCTTTTATTATTTGGTCAAGCTAATAAGTAATAACCTCACAAGTACGTATTTCGTACTCATAACTTCGTAAGAATTTTCTTTCAACTCTTAACCGCTGAGGAGTTTTACCTTCCATCATCAATTCATCCACATAAGAAGATGACTATTAGAATATAAAATTGTTAGAATAGTATTTGCCTGTACGTTAATTTGAAAGTTGCCCTCGATTTCCCCGAATCATCCGATCCTGTAAAGCTACATCATCCCTGAGTAACACAGGCTATATATAATTCCATTGTAACAAGATTTTAGCCCGTGAAAGAAAGCCCTTTCGAGATCACTAAAAATCGCTCTATACTTAACCAAATTACACGTGGGAGAAGCCGCGGGCGGAAAGCTAGTAAATAAATAAATGTGTCTGTTTTGATTCCGTAAAATAAAAAAAAAACTTCCGTAACAGGCGTTACAGTATTATTCTTTCTATATCTTTATATGTTTTAGTTTTAAACCTGTGTCTTATGTAAGTGAACATATCAATAAAACAACAATTATGGTATAAAATTTGCAATTAGCAATTTATTGATTCATCTAATCAAATATCACAAGACCTTTCATTTAAATTAACTAAAATCTAAATTTATCGAGCCGCATTTAACACACATTTTCATACACACAATTTTACAACGTTAAAGCTCACAGGATTCTTTGCCCGTAACAAGTATTTTTTTTTTTAATTTGAATGGTACACAAATTTAATATATAAGAAATAAAACACCAAAATATATAATGCATTTCCCCTAGCGAGAAAAGCACCAGCTCTTGGGGTCACCGGTAATGACCAGGGGCTTACTTTAATGCCTTTCACTTGTACCCGAAGGTCCATAAGTCTACATCATAAAAATCAAAGTTGGTGTTTTTGCACTTGGCAAACCAAAGCCCATACAATTTTCCTGATGAGTTTTCCACTAAATCAATGGTTCAGTGGTTACCTCGTTAAATTTGACGAAGCCTTATTATTTGGAAGAATAAAACACCTGGAATCATGGAATCGATTCCAAAAACGTAGGTATCTCGATTAAATGTAATGAAATATTATATACTACATCTAATTATTGCACATTAACCTTTAATATCTCACACGACAAAGTTTCATAAAACTTTTGTTACCAAAAATGGCGTTATAATTGCATTACAACACAATACTTGACAGTTTTAAGCTGCGATTTAAAAATCGACTGTAAACACGACTCGCCCGTTATAGGCCACGATTTGAAAAGCGACTGTAAACACGACTCGCCCGTTATAGGCCACGATTTGAAAACCGACTGTAAACACGACTCGCCCGTTTTAAGCCACGATTTGAGTACTATTAGTTTACTGACAGTAAATACGCTTGGACGACTTCAGTCCGTCTTCACAGCGATGGCCTTGGCCGCATTCTCAAACTCCATCAACGATATCCCATGATTTGACAACATATGACTCTTCATACTACACTTCTGCACAAAGGCCAACCCGCACAGGCCACACTTGAACCGCCTGTCATTGTTGTGTATACGCATATGCTCCCTCAACGTCTTCTTCCTGGCGTACGCCTTATTGCACACCGTGCACGTGAACACCCTCTCCCCATTATGCCTCACCATATGCTCGTCCAACGATTGCTTAATAAAAAAACCCTGCTCGCACATCGTACACTTGTGGTTCCTCTCCATCAAGTGTACTTTCTTTATGTGCGACGTCAACTTCGACTTCAATATGAACGATTTGTCGCAAACGTTGCACTTGTACGTCGCCGCCGATATGTTGTGCTCGTCGAACATGTGCCTGTTCCTCTGGTAATAGCTGTTGAACGTTTTGTCGCAGTGCGGGCACACGGTCGTGTACCGCGCGCTCGTGTTGTGCGTGTACTTCTCGTGACACTTCCTGCGCACAATGGTCGTGAACACTTTGTCGCAGTACGTACACTTAAAGTCGCCCGTTTCGTGCGTACGCTTGTGATTCTTCAAACGGTGTCTGTTAATGAAACCGACGTCGCACTCGTCGCAAATGTAATTCCTGTAATGTCCGTTCATGTGTTGCAACAACATTTTGAATGTCTCGAAGGTCGAATTGCACAACGCACAGTTGAGTACGTCGCCGTCGGTCAACTTGAACTCGAATATGTAATCGTAGGTGTCGGGAAAGAATTTCTCGTTGTGTTCACTTGTCAGGTGTTTCTTCAATGTCGCTATGTCCGTTATGCTTTTTAGGCACAAGTTGCAGCGCAAATCGGATATGTCAACTTTTAACGATATATTGCTTTTGTCGAGACGTTTGTCCGTCGGGTGTTCGCTTGTGCGGTGATACTGTTGGACGTGTTCGCGCAATTCGTTTATGTTCGGACATGTCGTTTTACACGACGCGCACACAATGCCGCTCAATGTTTTATTGAAAAACGGTGTACAATTTGAATATTTCAATATTTTATTCACGTTGTGCGAGTGTTTCGCGTTGTCTGACACATCCGTGTTTTCTTTCCTCGTACTGAATGCTTTTAATGGTAGGTCGTCACAATCTGAAACTTGCATTCGTTATTAAAGCACACCCCCACACGCGTATAGCCGTCTCACTCGCACGTGGTCGAGAAAGAGACAAGATTGTTACTCACCATCATCCTCGCTCATCCTCTTCCGTTTTCTCTTTCTTTTGATATCCTTTAAACCAAATATTTCCGCTAATTTCTCTTCCGTTTCTATCTCCGGCAGGGCTGTGTTCATATCTTAAAAGTAAATTAATATGAACAACCCAAAGCAAAGAGTATTTTGGTTGTAAAGGCATACTATATTGTAAACGGACATTTAGAGGACAAAGATCCCTTTAATGTGTCGGCAATTGGCTCAGCATCGGGACAGTTTAATTTTTGAGTAGCCTTACAATGCTTTAGTTATTTGAATTGTAACATAATTTTGTATTAAATGTTTCTTTTAGAAGAGCAGCTACCGAGTTTCTTGCCAGTTCTTCTCAGTAGATGACTGCATTCTGAACCGATGGTAGTGTTAATAACGATTCAAATTGAATTAAGATATTTTGAGTTTCAAACAAAAATCATTGATTATAAATAATAGACATACCAAAGAAGTAACTATCAGCATCATCGATTAATTCCTCCTTCACTTTTGTCAGGTCTTCCTCTGTAAATATTTGAAGAGTATTATCAGAACGCCAATTGCATCCGGTTAGACCCTTTACACAACTGGTATACCACATATACAGTAGAATCCGGTTATAACGACATTCAAGGGACCGGCAATACTATGTCACTCTAACCGGGTGACATACAAAACGGACAGATTATATGAATATAATGAGATACCAAACCAAACTAGAGTAAACATTCTAGTCGCTTAAACTGGTTAGTTGTTATAAGTGATTTCTACTGTATACATTTCGGACTAGAGCAATAGATAAATATATCTATCTAATTAATAAATTGCTTAAGTGAACTTTTACACTTTTGATTTTTTTTTTAAATACTATTTTATTTCATTTTATTGGTCTTAATTCATTTATAACATTTAAATTAATTTAAATGTACCCTATTATTACACAAATATTGATTTTTAAATTATTGTCTTCAATATGTTACTAATATAGCACAGTTATTAAATACATGCAGAACATGAAAATTTAAAAAAAAACTCACTTTTAACATCTTTTATTGCTAATTGGAATTCTTTTTGGCATCTTAACACCTGATGCTTGAAGTCAAATGAATCACGGAGACGAGTTATACATATCTCGCATATACCACCATCTACACCTGACATATCTATTGGCAGCTGAAAATGATAAACCACTATTCACACAATGCTATTATTAATAGCACATATAATATTTTTGTTCAGTGCAATATAATATAACAATAACATACATTATTATAAACAAAAACACACTAACTGTAGTACATAATATTGCTCTAACAAGAATTGAAAATCTAAAACCCATTGAGCAAATCTAACTTCCAAACACTAAAATATATTAATGAATTACACAACAAGGGTAAATGTACAACTAGGTGTTTAAAACATATATAAGTTGCAATGATAATTAAAACTTACATGAATTTCAAAGCAATCTTTTAACATATCGGCATATATTTCGTTTTTTCCGAAACAAGTGTATGATGATTTAAGCTCTTTGTCAGGCGGCTGCGCCAAACAACACCGACACAGCGAATGTGTATCCATATTAATCTAATAAGTATTCAGTCCATACTACTTAAACAAATTACTAGCCCTTATTCTACTAACTAAAGTGTATTGTTTTATAAAAATCTTAAAAATAAATAAATACGAACTAAATCGTAATATAGAAATTTTAAATCAAATTTCAAGTGTTAATTGTCAATGTCATAAGTCAAATAAGTCAGAAGTCAAAACCTTTCCAATTTAATAACCTGGGTCTAAGCCATCATTGCTAGCTATAATTAAAAACTATGTAACTCAATAGATATGTGTAAATTTACTAGAGTTTCTTTTCGTGCCCATGAACTTTCGATATTAATCATTACGAAATTAAAACGTTTGGTATATTATACAATATGTGCAAGATTCACATCAGGTTTCGAAAATAGACTGTAATAGTCAAATAACTATTTATTTTCTTTTTTTTGTTCGCTTATTCCTTTTTATCTAATATATAAAAATCTCGTATTACAATGTTTGTTCCCCCTACTCCTCCGAAACGGGTCGACCGATTCTCCTGAAATTTTGTGGCCTTAGAGAGTAGGACTGAGAATTGGCCAACATCGATTTTTAGAGACATTATTTTTCTGGAAAAACAACGTTTGTTCATCAGCAGCTATGTTCAATCAGCTATTATTTTTATAATATTCATAGTTCAGAAAGAATATAATTTATGCTTATTTATGCTTTTTGCAATATTATTTATGCTTAAAACTCCACCACTCTTTAAATTGTAATCTGTGTTCGATAAATGGCAACACTAAATTTTTAATGTTTTACTAATGGCGGATGTTCGATGAAATTGGCCGAAGGCACGCCAATCGTCATGAACACATCGAAAATTAATTCCTAAGTGCATAATTATTGTAGTGTAACTATTCTGTGAGTAATATAAACAATGGAGGATCTCAAAGACGGAATGTGTCGGTGTTGTGCGTCTGAAGGGACTTTTAAAGACTTCACGGCTTCATATCAATGGATGGGTGTCGAAGAAATATACAGCGAAATGTTAAGGGATTGCTTTGACATCACTGTAAGTTAATTAAGTATCAGTATATGTGTATTATTAAAGTAGCGTAGACAATATTATAAACACACCACATTGAATTTATTTATTGATCGAATGTCGGCTTGGGTTCAGTCTGGGAAGTATTCATTTGTTTTTTATTTTAAAGAGCTTTAAATATACGAGATTTACGTTATAATATAGACTT
This sequence comes from Leptophobia aripa, assembly GCA_951799465.1. Lineage (NCBI taxonomy): Eukaryota > Metazoa > Arthropoda > Insecta > Lepidoptera > Pieridae > Leptophobia > Leptophobia aripa. The sequence continues at coordinate 1,909,004 of OX637283.1, read as the reverse complement.
TTTTACCATTTAATTTGCTGAATGCTCCTATACCAATACTTAATATGATTTAAGTGACATTATTCTTATCTTCTGGCGCAAATGGCCGATAATGTACAATACATTTGGAAATTGTACAAATTTTTGGAATTCATTGGTAGCGTTAAAAACATAATAAACCTAATTAATATATAAATAGTATCTTCAAAATTCAATCAGCTAACTATTTGCAAGAGAATCTTTTTATATTAGTTCTTTTTTAATATATTATTAATTGGTATATATAAATTAATGGTAACTTACCAGAGGAATACTGTGTGCATTAATTAAACTGCGGCTTGAGTATTGGAGAAGTAAAAAGTTTAGTTTTTCTATTCCAAACACTGATTTTTTTTCTCTATATTTAACGGCCACTAAGTAATAAATCATATGAAATGGTTACATGTGTATATACTAACACTAAAAATCTTATGTGACCTTTATCATAATCCAGAATGGATTTATTTAATTATAATAAATTAGCTGATCCCGACAAACATTGTTTTCCAAATGTCTCTGAAAATAAATGACGGTTGCTTCTCAGTCCTACTCTATATGGCCACATAATTTCAGAAGAATCGGTCAACCCATTTCTGAGGAGTACAGAAACAAACATTGTAACACGAGAATTTTATTAGATTTAACACAGTTAAAACTGAATATGAAATATACAATAATACGTAAAATAATCTTGTATCTTGACAGCTTTCAACATCACTGTTGAACAATGGTGGCATTTGTGAGCTGTGCATCACACAATTACGGAATGCATTTAACTTCAAGAAACAAGTTCAAAGTACGGAAGAACAATTTACGAAAATGCAGGACAGGTTTTTGAAAGGTAATCTTGCTCTACTTTAATATAGTTTTCTTTAAGTATTAAGTTTAATCCTGAGCTTACATTAATTACTTCAAATTGGAGCCTTTGGGGCATGTTGGTCCAGATAAGAAATAGCAATTCTCTCTCCCTTTCACTTTATCTCCCAAAATACTCATCTCTTTGCCATATTTACAGCCCTGGCTGTTGATTTCGCATACTCCTTTTATTTCGTTTATGGCTTACTGTGGTTAGTTTTTATATATAAATATTTGTTTCTCTATTTGTTAATCTAGCATAGTGCTTTTTTTTCTGGCACAAAAAACAAAACAACTTTACATAATATTGTGAATGTGGACAACTCGGTCGATGTTATTGCCGACTCCCTGCTTACTTGACGTGGAGACATTTAAACACCATAAAAAAAAAAATTTAAATCTTGATAGTGTTCTCATTTGTGTATTATATATTTTATCTGTTATGTGTTTTAAGTTCCCATGTAATTGTTTTGTGTGTATACTTTGTTTTATTATCTTATATGTTTCTTGTTTTGTTAATATATTTAGCACATAAGATGTTTGGGGACAGATTTAATAAAATAAAAAAAACATTTTCTTTATTTAAATTTAATTAATAAATGCCAAAATGAAATTAAATAAGCAACATAAAAGTCAAAGTATTGCACGTTTTATTGTGTGTTTGATAAATTTGTTTTTCTTTCTTTCCAATTGTTTGTTTAGAAATTTTATAACAGATCCAATATATTAAATTTAAGTTGTGGTTTTTAATTTATCAAATCACAATTTGTTGCAGGAGATATAGTTAAAAAAGAATTGAACCAGGACCCAATGGAAAACTCTGACGGTGGTGATAATATTGATGATGATTTCTCTAGCCCTGGTGAGTATTTGTTTATTTCAGAGCTTCAAAGTGAAGTCTCTGTCTATAGACACTCACATGGTAGGGGTTTGTGATCTTAAGCTAATGTATAGCTTAGCAACTCAGTTAATTGCCAATATAAGAGCAATATCGGCTAAGTAGCTTAATAACTTGGGATTTTTTTTTTCTCTATTTGAAATTTTAAAATATGTACTTAAAAGCAGGTGGGCTACCTTCATAAACATACATTGTCCAAGATAATTTGAAGCTAGTTGACAGATCTGCTGTGCCTATACATATTGTGTTACTGGTAAATGAATTCAGAACCTTCTACTTAGTCATAAAAAATGGAGTTTCAATCGTTCATAAACAAAAAGATTAATTGTGTTGTTTGTTCTTACTTTTTCATGCCTTAAGAGAACATCAAGTTTTGTTCTAGCTGAAAACTAGGTGCAAACTACTAGTTTAGGTTTAATGTTTGTGTCTGCAAATATTTGAAATTGTGTGTGTCTTTCAATAAATTGAAACTTAAAGAAAAATTGATGAGTAAATCCTATTTTAGTTTAAAAACCAATTTAAAATTTCAATGATAAAATATTAAAAATATGATGTATATCTTCTCAGATAGGTTTATTTTAGTACCAAGTGATTTGCTGATACAATTCCATATGTAACAATATATTATCTATAAAGTTCTGAGGTTCCACCAAAATGGCTTGACCGATTCTCATGACATTTTGTAAGCATGTCGAGTAGGTCTGTCTAGACATCTGTTTCTCATACCCCTAAATGTTACGCGGGGTGTTAATTATTTTTTTGTTATTAATTCTTATTGGTTACACTGAAGGGACTGAAATTTATGGCGTTATAGGGACTGGTCGTTAAATGGACAGAAGCAAAATCATTGTATGGAATACAAGCTAAACCAACCAAATCCAATTGATTTCGACGCTTTAGAGCAGTGGTTCCCAACCTTTTTAGGTGCGCGCCCCACTTTTGAGATTCTAAAATCGAAAATGCCCCCCTTAACACGTGCAAAAATAAGAAAATGCCCCCCCTAACCCATGCAAAGATATGAAATCCCCTTAACTGGAGGGGTAATTTTAACTGAAAAAAAATTCGAAATGCCAAATTGCCCCCCACGAACGCCCCACGTTGGGAACCACTGCTTTAGAGAGTATATCGTTACATGGTGTTTACACTAAATAACACGCTTAAGTTGGTTCGTTTATAATTTCAGAGTACGATGTACCGATACAATCGATAAAACTTGAAAAGATTGATACCAAAACGAAGAAGCGTCCGGCCAGGGCCACCACGTCGAAGGCGAAGAAGCCGAAGGTGGAGGCTGGCGAGCCGTCAGGCAAGCGTAAGTGTTCTCTCAATTTGATATGCCGGGATGGTTTTGTGTTTACGGTCCATCCATTTGGTGGGTAGGTTTTGGTGAGCCGAATGGTGGGGGGGTTGGGGTAGATTTTGTGCTTGAAAGCTCATGTTGGGTGTTAACAAACTTTTAGATATATGTGTGAAAGCTTTATTTTTGACGTAACACAAGTGAATTTAAATAAATAAGAGATAGAGATCTTTTTGGGACAATAGATTCTGGTGAAATTTACTTTTTTTAAGTTTGTTGTTTAGGCAAATATATAATCGATAACTGTGTGGTATTGACATTAGATTAGAGATAGATAGATTACATCCATATATGTTTTTCTTTTACACAAGTGAAGATTCGCATTTTTTATGATTTCGATATATTTTAATTGTTGATTGTGATAAATGGTAATCAAATAATTATAAAAATTACAAATAAAAATGAAAATCGTTGGTGTTCAAAACCTACTTACCCAAACAGTTTGTTGTGAACGATAGAAATTTCATGACCTTGAACACAAAACCAATTCGCTTCTTTATTATAATTATGGAAGAGTTTCGTAGATTTTTTGTTGTACAACAAAAAAAAAGTATCTTTTTGCCGTTCCATCAACTAAATAATAGGGCTGAATGCTTTTTGACATATTGGAAATAATCATTATCCTTTTTTTTAACAATACAAAACTTATTTCAATTATGCATCTTAATATAACTCATCGTCAAATTCTTCAAAATGAAAAATATCTTTATACATATAGGTAACTAAGGTACACTTATTAATCGTAAACACAATAAGTGATTAAAAAATCGACTCTACACTTTACTGCCGGTTCCCAAAACAAGGGAAGAAGTTCCCATCAAGACATCTTACCCCTTAACATATGTGGGTTGTCTGGAAGAGATCGCTTATTAGCGATAAGGCCGCCCGTTGCTCTTATATGTATTAACATCATCAACTTCCACTGTCGAAGTGCAATAAAGTGTGAATAAATAAATTTCTTATAACTAGTATTTTTTTTAATGTGATATATATGTATACGTTTAGTTTATAAACAAATAAGTCTCTATTGGCTTCTAAAGTGACATACATACATTACAGTCGCAAAACATACATATATCGTATAAGACATATATTATATATAACGGGTATTCGTCGTCTAAGAACGCGGGAAAATTAGCGCTCAGTGTGGACTGTCCTCTGTACTGTCCAAAGCACAAGGGTCCTCCCCAATCGTCCAATGTGAAAGGTCTAGTCTCCCCGCCCCTCGATGCCATACAGCCTGACACTTCCTGAAAACGTATTCGCTCAGTGCTGCCACTCACTCCACGCTAACCGTCCCCCAAGTCATCGCTTGACGTTCCCAAATGTGAAACTGTCAAATCTGACTAACGGTCTGCAAAGTCCCAAAGGATGGATGGCGTCGATACCAATTTTTATTTTATTTTAATACATCTGTCCCCAGACATCTTATGTGAAACAATAAACTTATAAGATAATTAAATATGGTATACACACAAAACAATTATATGGGAACTTGAAACATTATACAATAACTATATAAATACTGAAGCTTCAATCGAAGTCACATTAGTACATACATTTTGAATCGTCTTAAATCTACGCCTGTTCGCACGCCACCAAGCTGAGCAGGCGACAATCTCGGGGGGGGGGGGGGGTTTTGTACGCTGTTGATGGAGCAAATAAATATAACGAAACAATACGAAAACTCTTGCATGATTTGATTTCTTTGTGTAACGTGTATGCAACACCAACATTTTATATTTGAATGGATCGACAATGTGTTTGTGTTGCCCACTTTAACGGCAATGCATAATTATAATTTTGCAAAAAAATGTGGGTACATTTGTTTTTTTTTCGACTTTTTTGTTGTGTTGATTCACTGTCAATTGTGACAATCGATTGACAAAGAATGAAGGTAGTCGTAAGAGTTTCAAAGAATGAAGGTAGTCGTAAGAATTTCAAAGAATGAAGGTAGTCGTAGGAGTTTCATAGAATGAAGGTAGTCGATAATTTGATTTATTATAACTGTGCATTGCCGTGTTTTTTTTAAAATACTTTATAGATTGAATAATCGTTATTTTTTTAATACCGAACGAAATGTATCTTAAATCGGCGTATGTGAATTGATGCGGAGTGTTAGTTTTTGGTTAAAATGGTCTTCATCAGTTTTAAATGGGAGACGCGAAACACGCGAAGGTAAGTCTCCGTTTGTATTTAAAACTTTCGATGAATTTCTTATTAAGTGTAGGCTTCGTTTACAAACTTGTCTATGACTCGGCCTTTTATCGCACCAAAGACAAACGAACCATTGACTATAAACGAGGGTGATAATTGTCGTTGATATGTACGGGAAATAGTTATTTCTATTATAGACAATCTTGTCTTTACTTTAGCCATACAAACTTAAGCGATACTACAATAACTATAATATAAATATACGGATTTAAAGCACTCGTCCAAGCATCGGGGAAACACTTTTACCTATTAATTATTTGAAACATACTATTTTTATCGAGTTTGCCCATGGGCGTGCCCTTGTCAGACGCAGAAACGTTTATGGGATGCCATACAAACAAAGTCAATATCCGACGCGTACGGAAATAAAAAAAAACGAACAGAAAGCGCTGAGGGAGTGAATACGAGCGAAGATAAGATTATAAGAATTATTGAGATTACTTCGTTTCTGTTATAGGAACGGAAGGCGACGCCCCCAAGCGCAGAAAGCGGAAAGCGAAATCCGATCATAGCGCTACCCCCGAGCGTATTGAGCACAGGGTCAATCTGACCACAATCCTACAATACTCCAACGCCAGCCCCTTCAGGGACAAAACCATGCGCGGCTTCTCCTGCCTCTACTGCGCCAAACATTTCGCAACGATCGACGAGTTGCGCCAACACACCTCAATACAAACGGAGAAGAATAAAATTAACAAAATGCTCGACTACAAGCTGAGCTACAATCCGATCAAGATTGACATCACAGATCTCGTGTGCAATATATGCCAACGGCCGATGAGGGATCTCAACGAATTGAAAGATCACCTCACCAGCGAACACAACAAAACGATATATCGCAACATTAAGGATATCATTCTGCCGTTCCGTCTGGAGGGTGGGCACAACTTCTCGTGCGTGCTGTGCTCCGTCGTTCACATATCGTTCAAGAATCTGTACCACCACATGAGCAGCCATTACAGTAATTATTGCTGTTCCAAATGCGGCGTCGGGTACATAACGATCGCGGCGCTCCGCAAACACGACAAGACCCACTTCCAAGGCAACTTTGCGTGTGAGTTTTGCGAGAAAACCTACACGTCGCTGACGAAGAAGCGCAACCACGAGAGGGGTGTGCACACGGGCGGTTGGCTGCGCAACAAGTGCCCCCACTGCCCGGAGATATTCGTCAGCTACTACGATCGCAGCGAGCACCTGGTCAAGGCCCACAATCAGGCGCCGCTCATATTCCCGTGCAACGCGTGCAATAAGACGTACAAGAAGAAGTTTGAGCTGAACAGGCACATACGACACCATCACCTGCAGCAGAAGAGTTTCCTGTGCGACAAGTGCAACGCGAAGTTCTTCTCGAAGCGGGGGCTCGTCGATCACATGACCAGGCACACCGGCTCCGAGGTGTGCTCGTGCGATTTGTGCGGCAAGACCTTCTCCCGTCTGCGTACCCTCAAGGACCATTTGAAAATACACGAGGACGACAAGCGGTACCAGTGCGAGGTGTGCAAGAAGACGTTTATGCAGAAGTGCAGCCTCAAGAGTCACATCAAACTGCACCAGGACGACCTGGATATATTCAAGGAGTTTGATGACGTGAAGCATCTGATTGACAATCGGGAGATGACGCTGAAGGAGATTGCGGCGGAGAGCAGGAAGAAGGCCGAGGAGGAGAAGGGCTGGTATGGGAAAAATGATGATAGCTGAGATGATGATGGAGTTACGGTTTGGATGCGCTGGCAAAGAATGGCGTGTTAAGTGTGAGTTATTTAACCGACACAGTTATGTTTAACTGAATTACTGCTGGTTGGTTTTTTTTTTTTTGAAATTTGTCAGAAGAGCTGACTGCACCGTGTTTGGGATCTCATTTTACATATGCCCATGTGAATCGAAGCGGAATCATTTATTTTTAGTTTACATCATTGTATATAAAAATAATATTAATAAATATATTATCTAGATCTGCGTGTGTTTTGACGTATTTGTTTAACAACAAAATCTAATTAATAACAGTTTGACTGAAAAGAGATTTTAAAACGGGGCGTGTGGGTTGGTCGTCATTTTTAGTCTAGATTCGAGATGTGGGAAAACCCCCAATTCATCACCCCAGGCAGGAGAAATGTAAAAAAATTGTTAATTTTCTTATTGAGTCTAAATTGAGTAAATACATATAAGAGATTTAGTGTAAAGTTAAAAAAACAATTAACGCGACATAATGTGTGTCATACTACGAATTTTGTGTGTGTTTTTGGTGTGTGGTAGAGTGTGTGTTGGGTTGCTCTTGAATTATTCTCTAAGTACCAACGGCTGCTGATGTCACATTTCTCGTTATTCGTCTGTCGCAGGCCTAACAAGGCAGGCGTCATTAATACAAGATGTATTAGAACTTATCTGAGCTGTCCAGGCCCACAGCGAAATAAGATCTATGAAATGATCGTCGGAACTAGAACTTTATTAAATAGATCAATTATGTATATAATTGACGAATCCCCTTAAAGGCTGACAATACACATGTAAGCCTCCTTGGCTCGCTGGTTTGCCTCCTGTTTTATAAAAAGTTAATTTAAATTTAAAAAAAAAAACTGATTTAAATCTTTCAGTACTTATCAGCAATTACTGTAACCATATTTCTTGTGGGAGCTGATTAAAAAACAACTGAATATCGATAATGTTATTGAAAAAACAAGCTCGTGCCATAAGTTTGCTCATGCTCAAACCATGACGGTTCTATGTCAATTCAAAATATAAGAAGGATATTCCTTACTTAAACCCTTATTAATTTCGGTAACACGTAAATGTACAACCTTATTTTGTCAAAAAACCAACTTTATTAAGATGACTGAAGAAATAAACTGTTTTAATTTTAATTAAAATCGTGATTTATCGTATTAGAGTATTCTTTCATAATCTACGCGAATATTAAATACGGTTTTTTTAAAAATTGAAAACTTCCTTGTGATATTTATGCCGACACACACTGTTAATTCGGAACATTTCGCTAACGGATTAAGCATTGTGATATTTGGTTTGCCGTACGTCGGAAGAGCTGAACGCAATTTTTTTCTTTTATAGGCCGTACAGCTGCGAGAAAAAAGCGAAAACGGACGTTAGAGGAACACGATAGTGCCGTTAGAGAGAACTGTGTCTATCGTGAAAGAAATGTCACTGAAATGCAAAAGCAATGGCACAATTTGAGTGTACTGTTGTCCTGTTCAAACATAACACCTTTCAAGGATCGTAATGACGCTGGTTACATATGCGCGTATTGTTTTAAAACATACCCGGACCCGGGTGAATTGAGACGGCACACGCACACTGAACACGACAAGGAGAAGCCCTCGTACAAGGCGGGCTCTGGTCTGAGTAGTTTTGTCGCGTTTCTCGATATAGCCGAACTGAAATGTGTCTTATGCGATGAGGGTATGGAGACGATCAGCGAACTGACGAATCACCTCGTTGATGCTCACAAAATACATATTACACGAACGTAACGGACTATTTTCAACCGTACAAACTCAGCAACGAACAACAGATGAACTGTTGTCTGTGCAACGAGATATTTCACAATATGAAGCTGCTCATGCAACACATGAACGAGCATTACAGGAACTTCATATGCACCATATGTGGTGCCGGTTTCGTGAACAGTTTCCGTTTGAACCGGCACGAGACTACGCACGTGAAGAAGAAATCGAGCTTCGCGTGCCGCCAATGCGGTATGGTGTTCGCAGCCGAGTCGAAGAAGAAGGCGCACGTGAACACCCAACATAAGGGTATCGCCGGTGATAGCGTCTGTCAGATATGCAAAGCTCGTTTCAAGAACTACTATCAAAAGACGCGGCATATGGCGCAGGTTCACAACGTCGAGGGGATAAAATGCGATATGTGCGAGAAGAAGTTTAATTTGAAGTCGAATTTGATGCTGCATATGCGTAGCGTTCATTTGAAGGAGCGGCCGTACGCGTGCTCGGTGTGCAGCATGGGTTTCTTTATAAAGCGTCACATGCTCGGTCACTATTTGGCCACGCATACCAACGAGAGGAAGTTCAAGTGTGACGTGTGCAGTAAGGCGTACGCAACGCAGAATAGCAAGCGGAAGCATATGAAGAAGAATCACGGTGTCACCAAGTCGCCGGTTTTGCTGAATAAAGTGTAATCCAATGGCTAATGTTCTCTAAGTTGTGCTGTATTAATATATCTTTGATCTATTACCTACATAACGTTATAAAGGGGGAGTAGCTACAATAACTCAACCCCCCCCCCCCTTGATTATATGACGGCTGAAACATAATCTGATTTTACTGATAAGAGACAGTTCTTAGCATAACTGAGTCTTGTTAGGCGCCTTTGTGACACGAAGATTGCCACAATATGGCGACGTGCCACGAACCGCGCCGTTCTTACGTTCGTTCCGTTAACCGTTTCCGACATATCGGAATATATCTCAATTCCACATTGTTCCTAGTTCTCTATAGAATTGACAGTGTTTATTTTGAAATGCGATATATCAAGTATCGTTTCTATTTAAGAGATCAGTTCTAGGTTTCAATTATTAATAATTTACAAAAAAATTGCATAAAAACTTTCGTATATTTTAATAAATAGAGTGGTTATGGTAAAGAGTGGACATCCTGTACAGATTACAGTAGTATCTCGATATACAAGTTTAGTTCGTTTCGCACCTTGCTCGTATCTCTAAGTTAGTTGCCCCATTAAAATTCCAACTGAAATAAATATCGTATGGGGGTTTTTATATAAAAATAGATGACTAAAAATGTGTCTATTTGAGAGAGATTTGACTTCGTTTACGACTCAAATCTCTTATTGTTTAATGCGACAGTATATTTTACGCATATTAAATAATAATGCAAATAAAAAAAAACTATCTACATTTTATTGTATTTTACATTATATTGTATTATAATATAAATTAATAGAAATCCGCGTCACAATACAATCTATTTTATTGTTGCCGTTCGAAGAATATGTTTCATCTGGTAATGTTTCATTTGGTATTTGAATGAAGCACTCACGAGCACCCAGCACATCACAGCCAGTAGCTATGAGCGGGCGACTTCACATTTACGGTGTGCCTCCTGCTCGTTTGCCCCACTCGTCTATAACAAAAAACGCACTGTTGGATCGTCACCATGTTCTTCGTTCACTAACAAGTCGAAAAAAAAGGAAAGACCTAACAAATAACAAAACAAACGATGGAAAATGTGTTTATTTACCGGCGTAAAAATAACCAGCGTGATTTATATAGTTATATAATCGAGAACGCGTGATGCAATCTGAATGTCAGTAAAATAAATATTTTGTTTATAGGTAAACGACCGGATGTTAAAATTGAGAATGTGTCGATGGACACTGTAAAGACTGAGAAGAAGCGAATAACGAGAGTGAATACAAAGAGTAAGCTTCAAATGAATAAGCATATGCACAATATTGGGGAGATTTTGAGGTGTTCCAATGCGACACCGATTCGCGGCTATGAGGGACAAGGCTACAGGTGTTGCTACTGTGCCCAACAGTACTTGAAACCGAGCGAGCTTAAAGCTCACACGATCGAGCACCACGACGGTCTCAATCAAGCGGATTTCGGTTATCCTCACATTGAAAAGTTTAACGTCAAAGTTGATATAACAGAACTGCGATGTAAACTCTGTGGCCAGTACATTGATAACATAGACAATTTAATAACACACCTAATCGACGACCACGATAAAGCTATGCACACGGATATAAAGAGCCACATAATACCATTTAAGTTTGATAATAACGAAGGACTACGGTGCTTTATATGCTCGAACAGATTCAACGCGTTCAAAGCCATACTGGAACATATGAAGTTGCATATAAGAAACTATGTGTGTCCAATATGCGATGCTGGTTTCATAACACGCAGCCAAATGCGTTATCACCGTCAGACGCACAAGACTGGCGCGTTTAAGTGTGAACAATGCGACAAAGTGTTCGGCACTTCGCTCAAGTGCAAGAGTCACATGCGGAGCGTTCACGCGAAGAGCGTTTTGAACAAATGCGGCTTTTGCGATGCGAAATTCGTGTCGTACAGGCACAAGCAGAAACATCAGTCGGAGGAGCACGGGCTTGAGTGTCAGGTGAAATGTGACGCGTGCGGTCGTTCGTTCCAAAGCCAGGGCTCTTACAGGAAGCACCTGCGCGCGAATCACCTGATGGAGCGCCAGTTTGAGTGCACCAACTGTGACCTGAAGTTTTTCACGGTGACTGGCTTGAACAGGCACATGGTGAAGCACACTGGTGCGAGAGATTTCAAGTGTGACGTGTGCCAGAAGGCGTTTGGTAGGAGGAACACGCTGAGGGAGCATATGCGGATACACGCGGACGACAGGCGGTTCAAGTGTGAATATTGTGGTTTTGCGTTTGTACAGAAGTGTAGTTGGCGCGGGCATATGCGTACGAGGCATGGTGAAGAGGTTTAGAAGCGTGTCGTGCTATAGAAGTTATTTATAAACAGTTGAATGATTAAAGGTTTATATGATTAACGATTTTTATTGACAAGTTTGATACAATTATTTTTAAAAGCAAAAACTAAGAGACCTTTAACATGACTCTGATACTCTTTTCACTTAATTACTGAGTATAAGTTAAAATAACTTACGTATTTAATATGATGCAATTGAGCAGGCTTTGAATACTTCTTATGAACAGAAAATAGTTTTTATTGATTGCTAGTGTTGCCTAAATGGTTCAAGCGTCTGCCTCTCAATTGGGGTTGACGCAACCATGGATATTTTATGTGGGAAGGGAATCTTTGTGAGAAAATCGGCATGTTTTAGACCATCAGTCACAGATCTGTCGTCGGCTGATCACCAAGTTGTCGTTAAAAAAATGCTTTAAAAATGGATATCATAGTTCGAGGACTAGTCCTCCCTAAGGTTGTAATGCTATTAACAGATTAACTATTTAAACAGAACTTTTAAAATGGCGGTAGTCGCCAATATTTGGACAGTGAACTCTGTTACATTATAAGCTTAAACAATTTTACGTAAGCCGTACATTTATGCTCAACATTGAAATTGAACTGAACACAAATAAAATAAACGTTTTCTTTGTAGGTATACCGACGGATGTTGTTGTTAAAATGGAAAGGGTAGAGTCCGATACGGAACAGTGCGATGAGGAATGGCAATCTACGCACGTGTTCACAACGGAGGAATCTGAAAAGATCAGTCTGAACGAAGAAATGAATAAACATTGGGTTAACATACGGGAGATACTCAAGTGGTCGAACGCGACGCCAATAAGGAGTTACGGTGGCAGGGGCTACCTCTGCTGCTACTGTTCAAAGCAGTTCGTCGATCCCAGGGATCTGAGAGCCCACACGTCACAATCCCACATTGGTATCAACGACGCCTGCTTCACGAAGAAGGCACACCTGAACGGTTATTGCATCAAATTGGATATAACCGATCTGTTTTGCAACATTTGCGGCCTGTCCATAGACAATGTTGAGGAGCTTTTGGAACACCTAACAAATACGCACAGTATACAAATCTATACGGACATTAAGAATCTGATAATACCATTCAAATTTCACAGCGAGGAGCTTCAGTGTTGTGTGTGCGATGAGAAATTTGGTGCTTTCAAAGTGTTGTTGGCGCATATGAACGATCACATACGCAATTATGTGTGTGAAGTGTGCGACAGTGGTTTTGTCAATGTGAAACAGTTGCGCGGTCACTCTGAGATACACAAAACGGGCGCTCACAAGTGCGACCAGTGTGGCAAAGTCTTCTCGACGATACGATCGTGCACGTTCCACGTGAACCGTGTCCACCGACGGACCTTTGTCTACAAGTGCGGCTACTGCACCCAACTGTTCAAAGAGTCGCGTCAGAAGCAGAAGCACCAGCTGGACGTGCACGGCGTCGGTGCGGTGATAACGTGCGAACACTGCGAGCGATGTTTCAAAAGTCAGACCACCTACCGGATCCACGTGAACCGGGACCATTTGAAATTGAGGAAGTTTGCGTGCACCATGTGCGAGATGCGGTTTTATAAGTGTAGCGATTTGCACGATCACATGATTAGGCACACGGGCGAGCGGGTTTACAAGTGCGATGTGTGTTTGAAGGCGTTCGCGCGTCGCAAAACATTAAGGGAACACACAAGGATACATATGGATGACAAACGATTCAAGTGTGAGCATTGCGACAAGGGTTTTGTGCAGAAGTGTAATTTGCGTACGCACCTGTTGAATAAGCATAAAATTATAGAGTGATGTGAACTAGACGAATGTATCAATGAAAATATCTTCATTCAATAAAGACACTTTTGAATCGTCATTAACACTACTACCGGTACGGAGTTCATCTGCCGAGATGAACCGGCAAGAAGGCCGCTCTTTTAATAAACTCAAACTCAAAATATCTCTATTCGAGGGAGGTCTTTATAAAGACACTTTTGAATCGTCATTAACACTACTTCCGGTACGGAAGACATTTATCCACGGAGAAGAACCGGCAAGAAGGCCGCTCTTTTAATAAACTCAAACTCAAAATATCTCTATTCGAGGGAGGTCTTTATAAAGACACTTTTGAATCGTCATTAACACTACTTCCGGTACGGAAGACATTTATCCACGGAGAAGAACCGGCAAGAAGGCCGCTCTTTTAATAAACTCAAACTCAAAATATCTCTATTCGAGGGAGGTCTTTATAAAGACACTTTTGAATCGTCATTAACACTACTTCCGGTACGGAAGACATTTATCCACGGAGAAGAACCGGCAAGAAGGCCGCTCTTTTAATAAACTCAAACTCAAAATATCTCTATTCGAGGGAGGTCTTTATAAAGACACTTTTGAATCGTCATTAACACTACTTCCGGTACGGAAGACATTTATCTACGGAGAAGAACCGGCAAGAAGGCCGCTCTTTTAATAAACTCAAACTCAAAATATCTCTATTCGAGGGAGGTCTTTATAAAGACACTTTTAAATCGTCATTAACACTACTACCGGTACGGAGTTCATCTACCGAGATGAACCGGCAAGAGACTAGATAGATGCTCTTTTAAAATAAACAATTAATACAATATTATGTTACAATTCAAATAACTAAAGCATTGTAAGGCTACTCAAGTCCTGTCCCGATGCTGAGACAATTGACGACACGTTAAAGGGATCGTTGTCCTTTAAATATTCGTTAACTTATATATAGTTTCGCGTAAGCTTGTTCTTGGCCTTAACGACTCTATCCGGTAAGCTCTCTCGGGTCGATCTCCATGTTTGCTGAACAAGTTGTTTCCTTGGCTTCTGGATTATGTCTCCACCGGTTTCTATCCAATGTCTATTTCACTGTGTCCGGTACATCTGGTTGGTGAGCAGTCTTTTTGGCTTCAGTGGTACCAACCGCGAACAGGTTTTCCGGTCTCTCGTCGCATTAACTCACAGTAAATATCAAAAAATGTTTACTACAATTATGATTATTAACTTTTGAACGTAATTAAAACTAAGTTGACATGACACGCGTTCAATGGAAGAACCCACAATTGTCTATGTGGGATTGTGATTTTTTTTATAGTTGATTTTACAATTGTAATCTTGATTTAGTGTAAACTAATTTGCTAGTTAGTGTAACCACAGATAGACAGAATAGTTTAAAACATAATCGGAATGAACGTTTGAAGCATATTGAACATTGGCTACGAGCTTTTATATATTATTAATTTATTTCCGTTCAGCCTTTTTAAGCTTCTTAGCCTGAATGTTATTTTAATATTAGAAAAAAAAATTATGAAAATGTAGTAAATCTATATTTTTTAGTAGATACACTTTAGGCAATAGGAAAAATGCTGTGTCGGCCAAATGCGATGACTTGCGCACGCGCAATTCTTCTATTCACTCGCAGGCTCTATTGTATATAATCATTTAATTAATACCGAACCTCATTTCTTTGACAGCTGATTTTGAGTTGTTGAGAAGCAGAGTGTTGTTCCTTTAGTACTGGGACTTCTCTGCTTAACTCCATTCCGACTTAATATTTTTTAACAATTGTCCCTAAACAAAACCATAGATAATAGAAAAAAACAAGCTTTTACTATGTAAAGAGCTTGGCAGCACATCGTAAGCTGCCGTGCATTGCTTTCGTGAGCTTTTGGCTCGGAACTTTGCCTTTTATTAATGAAAAAAGTATGACATTTTATTAAGCGGGCCTTAGTGAATGCACCAACTGTAAGTTTTCCTTTTGAAAACTACTTCAGATGTGTTGACTCTGGTTAGATACGGTTGTCTATTGTTACCGGTATTATAGTATGTAAATTTAAGTAAGTAATAAAGAGATTGTTCATAATTTGGTTTTTATTGAAAGCCATTGGTGACCAAAGAATTGACACCAGGTGAATTGACCAAAGGTGACAATTCACGTATATTTAACTGTTGAGTAAGAATTGTATTATACACATTAAACAAACTGTTGTTTGGCCGTGAAAAAAGCTATTTTTTAATTAATTTAAATAATAGACATACATGGAAAGAAAAGTTACACTTAAAAGAGATTGTAAGTAGTGTTCATTCACTTACTAAAATAGGCTTGAATTTAGTCTTTAGAGAATCGACTGAATTGTAATTTTTCATAATGTCTCGTGTAGACATTACATTTTTTTAAATACAAAACAGTTTTGCTATGTATTAAATATTTGATTCTGCTAAACGTGGGAGTGTAAATACGCACTACCAGAAATCCGTAATTGAAAAAGCATTTAAATTATATTGAGCTCATTTTTAAATGGTCGAACGCAACTCCGATCAAGAGTTGTGATTATCAAATCAAATCAAAAATATCTTTATTCATATAGATCACCAAGGTACACATATGAATCATCAGCAAAATAAGTTTTAAATTTTCGATTCTCCATTTACTGCCAGTTCCCAAATCAAGGGCGTAGAGCGGACGAGAAGAACTGGCAAGGAACTCTTCGCCTCTGAATCGCCAAGTTTGTCCTACAAAACGGTTGTAAAGAGCTGCAACAATGACTCCATGTACCAGCGAATAATGGGTCAATATAAAATGAACATTTTTTTTTTGCACCGCTGGTTATAGTGAAATAGTACACATTTATGAGAACAATCCTTACATCCTTCATACCTGATGAAAACGAGTTAATTATGGTTTAATATGTTAATTTGTTTTTAGGTCCACGTCGCAGCCACACAGACGATCATGACGATCAATGTGTCGGTAAGCGAAAGAAAGGTGTTGAGTTGGAAAAGCATCGTTTCAACTTGGTGGAGATACTGAGAAACTCCAACATAACACCCATACGATGCAGGGGTGGTATCGGTTACGTATGTTTCTATTGCGAACAGGAATACATCGATCCGGCAGACCTGAAGACGCATACGCTGAACGAGCACGAGGAAAGTGTGAGGCTACGTCTTCTAGATGGAAAGGACCTGTACAAATTTCACGCTAAACTCGATATAACCGATTTGAAATGTAAACTTTGTGAGATAATTGTGGATACATTGGATGAGTTCATTCAACATCTGATTGGTGAACATCAAATCAATCTGCACACTGATATAAAGAACCAGCTGTTTCCATTCAAATTTGACGTGGGAGCGTTGAAATGTTGCATCTGTGACGTTGTGTATCACAAATTCAAATCGCTCCTCGAGCACATGAACATACATTACCGTAATTACATCTGCAAAGAGTGCGACGTCGGCTTCGTGAGCCGCAGCAGTCTCACGAAGCATGCGAAAGGTCACAAATTGGGCGTGTTCAATTGTGACCATTGCGTGAAAGTGTTCGACACGTACCGAAAGAAACGTTCGCACGAGAAGTTTATACACACGCGTGCGCAGGCGTTGAACAAGTGCGGTTACTGCGATGAGAAGTTTCGCGACTATAGACAGAAGGAGAGGCACCTGATCGACGCGCACGGCGTATTCAAGGAGATGGTGTGCCTCGCGTGCGACAGGGTATTCAATAATCAAAAGGAATACAGTTCGCACGTGAAGAGGTCGCATCTAATGGAGAAACGTCATCAGTGCCATGAGTGTGACATGGCGTTTTATACAACGAGCGAACTGAAGAATCACATTGTGAAACACACGGGCGAGAGGAGTTTTGTGTGTGAGGTGTGCAATAAGGCGTATGGGAGGCAGAAGACACTGAAGGAGCACGTCCGGATACATATGGATGATAGGCGATTTAAATGTGAACACTGCGGCAAAGCGTTTGTGCAGAAGTGCGGTTGGAGAGGACATATGTGGTCGAAACATGGGGAGAATAGTTGAATTTCAGATTAACAGTACATTGTTTTCTAATAAAGTATATTTTGATTATGGCATTATTTGGATTACAATTGCAAGCATAATTTAAACATAACCTACATACATAAACACTAAAATACATTGAAATTTTGGATTACCGGTACTAACCAGGCCGATACTGAATTCATTGATGCTTGGGCACTTGTACCCCAAGGTCGTTCATTGAGAACATAGTTGGAAAGACTGACTTTTTATTTATTCACACTTTGTTACACTAAAACAGTAGAAGTACATGATGTGACTAGATGTTACTACATATAAGAGCAATGGTATCGCTAATAAGCGACCAGGCCACCCCCCCTAACAAACTACTTATGAGATAACCATGACACATACTTTCTGATCGCCTAAATATATATATTTTAAATATTTAAATTACTTTATAATATATTAATATATGAGGCGTGTAGTTTCATCCGTTCATAAATAGCTCACGTGGTGCAGAGTTGTGAAAATATTATCAAATATTGTAAAATTTATTTACGACGGAAATGAAAATATACATTAGAAAATCAATATTTAAATTATTATTAAGCTACTAACAACTCCTGAAATTCTTACACTATCATTCCTAACCGTGTCATAAAATGTCACACTCTGGTGCAGAGTTGAGAAAACGATTTTTTTATTTCTTTTTTAAAAATGTTTAATGAACGTAAATTTATAACAATAGCTGAGGAACTAAACTTAACAATAAAGATATCTAAAACTATTATTATTAATTACAAAGGCTTGCTTTCTTAAAATACGTCAATGTCTCCATCCGACATTAATTTGTGTGATATTGAGAGAAGCTGCTGACGGAGGCTAGCTCGCGAACTAATCTCAGCTATGGATGCCTCCTGGTTAGGAAAAAATCGGTGGTATATAATCTCAGCAATGCCTGATGCCTACGTATGTAATTCCTTATTTGATTGATTCCTTATCGAAACAAGTGACTACCTTGTTTTTCAAACAAATCCAGTAGTCGTATAACTAAGATACAAATGGTATTATCGTAGGTATCAATATGACGGTACTTTTAATACCAAGCGAACAATTTAATACCAAGTCAGAAAAAGACGGCGATGCTAAGTTTAATGGAACTATTCTGGCGAGTGAGCTTTAAGAATGTAACAGTGTCGTTTTCTTTATAGGAATGAAAACCCGGATGAAATTGACGTCTCGAAGGGATGTTGAAAGTCCAAATGAACCGCCTAAAGCGAAACACGGTCATGAATTAGAGAAACATCGTACAAACATAAGAGAGATAATATTATGGTCGAATGCGACGCCGATACGTAATCGCGGTGGAATTGGCTACGCTTGCTGCTTCTGTGCCGACCAGTTTCCGGATCCGGCCGATTTAAAAAGCCACACGATATCAAATCACGACGATAACGCTAAATCGACATTTATGAAAGGCAAGGATATGTATAGCTATTTTGTTAAACTGGATATAACACAGCTCGCCTGTAATATATGCCAACGGACCATAGACACGTTAGAATCTATGATGGATCATTTGAAAAGCGAACACGACAAGAACATCACCACAGACATCAATAATCACATTCTCCCGTTCAAGTTTGACAGCGAAACGCTCAGGTGCTTCATATGTCTGAACGTTTTTAACAAATTCAAAGCTCTACAGGAGCACATGCATACGCACTATAGAAATTTTATATGTGACGTGTGCGACGCGGGCTTTGTGAACAGGCACATACTCCTCTGCCACAGAGAAGCACACAAGCTCGGTACGTTCGCGTGCAACCAATGCGCTGACGTGTTCGATACAATGCGAAAGTTGAAACAGCACGAGCGAAAGACACATAACGGATTTAATATGCCGTACAAATGTGGATACTGTGATGACAGGTTTAAGGAGAGCTTTCACAAGTATGAGCACCTCGCTAAAGTGCACGGTATAGTCGGACCGTTGGTGAAGTGTCAGGCATGTGATAGGACGTTTACGACACAACAGACTCTACTGCTGCACACAAAGAAGTATCACCTGATGCAGAAGCAACACAAGTGTACGTACTGCGACAAAGCGTTCTTTGGTAAGAGAGAGTTGAATGATCATATTGTGAAACATACGGGTACTAGGGAGTATCGTTGTGAGATATGCTTTAAATGTTATGGACGTTCTAAAACACTCAAGGAGCATATACGCAGACTTCATTCGGATGAACGAGGGCAGAATTGATAATATCATAGTCCTTATATAAAGTTGAACCTTTGAGGATTGGGCTATAAGACTACATATATATGTGATACGATTCTATAAGTAAAGGACTCGCTTTGTTTGTCAGTGCAAGTAGTTGGTTCTGTTAAAACATAAAATTTGTATTGTTTTTTTGATTAGTTTAAGATTACTTTAAGAGATTAAATGCCTCTTTTAATTGTACAAGTGGAATTTAGAGGTGTTTATTGCTTTGTTGATGAGTGATCTTAGGAGTTTTGTTTTTAAATGAAGTCGGTCAAAAGCTTTTGCGTCTTTTTATAAAGAGATATTATACTAAATAAGTTGGAAACTTTTGTATTTTGTTATTTAAATATATTAAAATTGTGTAAGAATTTATAATTGTATTCTTTCATCAACATCTAATATAGTAATTCAAACTTTGCTATTATACAATAAACTATAATTTAAAAGGTTTATCGCATAAACTATTGTTTAGACGTATTTTACTATGTCAATATTTATAAAATAAATACAGTATAAATAATCGCGGTCATAAAGTTATTCAGAGCTACAGGATAATTAGGAATCTAGCCAGTCTTATATGATACACCGCAGTTCTCTTGACCACAATCAAACTCTTCCATTGGATTTTTTTGGATTGATATTGTCCCTCTCTTCTCTTCTCCAGTGGTTTTTCACCGTTATCTTCAGATCGTCTTCTTCTTCGAGGATAACAGTCGGGGACGGTGGAACTTTTTCTTTGTTAACACATGATATCACGGTTAAAATATATTTTTTTGCTTAGAATTAAAATTCAAATTTGTTTGAAAATCCACGCATTTCTAATGAAAATGTGACAGCGTGCTGGTATTTTAAAAGGATTTTATCTTTGTAGGTGTACGAACGATTACAATCGAAAGGAGTGACGCGAAACATCGGATACAGTTGAAGATGATACGTCGACCTTCAGATAACGACACAACGAAACACAAGCAAAATTTAAAATCAATTCTTTTATATTCAAACGCGAATCCCATAAGGAACAAAGACAGCCTCGGCTACGGTTGTGGTTTCTGTCCGGAACAGTATCCAGAGCCATCAGATCTCAAAAAACACTTTACCAACGAGCACAAAGATGAGAGACTGATAAAATTCATGTCTAACAGACTGTTTGAACAGGTTGTTAAATTGGATGTAACGACATTAAACTGTACAATTTGTGACATTAACTTAACGGATATAGAAGAGCTTCTTGCGCACCTTAAAATAGAACATGAAAAAAAAGTATACGCCGATATCAAAACACCCATATTGCCATTCAAATTTGACACGCCGGAGTTGCGTTGCGTGTTCTGTTCAATCGAGTACACAACGTTCAAATTGCTACAGGAGCATATGAGTTCGCATTATGGTAATTATATATGTAACATATGCGGCCATTGTTACATGAGTGAGAAACTGCTCGCCGGCCATTTGAACAGGCACAAAATGGCCGACGTGAAATGCGATCAGTGTGATAAAGTGTTTGCGAATAAATTTCGGATGCGCGACCATCAGAAGCGGACGCATCTGGGTCAAACGAAACGTAACAAGTGTCAGTTGTGTCAAGAGAGGTTCACGGATTATTGGAAGAAGGTGGATCATATGGTGAAGCAGCATGGTGCACCGCCCGTGGTACTGAATTGTCAGGCGTGCGATAGGGTGTTTCATAATCAGCGAGCTCTATCGATGCACACGAAGAAGGATCACTTGATGGAGCGGCCGCACAAGTGTGAGGAGTGCGAAATGAAGTTTTTCAATAAGGGTGGTTTGCAGCGACACATGGCTAAACATACCGGTTTGAGGTTGTTCCAATGCGATGTATGTTTTAAGTCGTATGGAAGGAAGAATACGTTGAGGGAGCATATGAGGATACACGCTGATGATAGGAGATTTGTGTGTGGTCACTGCGGTCAGGCTTTTGTCCAGAAATGTAGCTGGCGCAGTCACATGAGATCCAAACATGGTGAAGAGCATTAGTGTGTGATTTTATTTTGGAATATGTGGATGGTAATTAAAAATTTATTATATATATATATCAAATATTAAAAAATGACGAAATTGTGACGAGCGTTTAATTTCCATTATCAAAATCAATAAATACAAACGATGTATAAATTATAGGTAGTATTAATTTCGGTACGAGAGACTTCTTAAAAAGAGAAATTTTATATTTGATAGATAGTAAATAAATCCGCAGGCTTCACAAATATATATAACGAACAAATTCACGAATTGAATCGCTAACGCGTTATATATTTATGACACCAGATAAGTATGTTAAGTGTGAGGAGGTGACTAAGCATATATATTACTTGCTTGAATATATAATATTTGTTATAGGTGGCAGCAAGAAGAAGATTTGCGTACTAAAGATCAGAAGTGATACGGGAAGGAGTGTTGTAATAAAAAAGTTTAACGATATAGACAAACATCTGTTTAACATGAGGGAGATTTTGTTACATTCAAACGCGACGCCAATACGTAGCAAAGGTGGCACTGGATACGCATGCAGCTTCTGTACGATGTTATATGAGGATCCTAAAGATTTAAAAAAGCATACAATCGACGAACACGACCAAGAAACCAAATCGAATTTTATGAAGGGCAAAGACATGCATGGCTATTTTGTGAAATTAGATATAACAGACCTGATGTGCAAATGTGGTGAGAGTTTGGATACATTGGAACAACTGTTGGATCACTTG
Source organism: Leptophobia aripa (assembly GCA_951799465.1). Classification (NCBI taxonomy): domain Eukaryota; kingdom Metazoa; phylum Arthropoda; class Insecta; order Lepidoptera; family Pieridae; genus Leptophobia; species Leptophobia aripa. The sequence goes on along the minus strand of OX637283.1, from coordinate 1,886,429 downwards.
AAGCGTATGCACAGTCCGAGAATGTTTACAGACATAAAGAATCACATATTCCCATTTAAATTCAGCAACAAAACACTAAGATGCTGTGTGTGTCTGAACATTTTTAACACGTTCAAAGCTATGCAGGAGCACATGAACCTCCACTATCGTAATTACATATGCGAAGTGTGCGATTCGGGTTTTGTCAATAAGAACATATTGTCGCGACACTTTGACGCTCACAGAACTGGTGTGTTCACGTGCGAGGAGTGCTCGAAGACGTTTGACACGGCACGCAAGCGGTTCCTTCACATACGCGGCAAACACACCGGTATTAATTTGCCACACAAATGTGGTTATTGTAACGAGAGGTTCAAAGAGGTGTTGAAGAAACACGATCATATAGCTAAAGTGCACGGTGTACTTGGGACTGTGATACACTGTCAGGCGTGCGATAAGAATTTCCGTTCGAAGCGAGCGTGGAGATTGCATACGACCCGTGTACATCTATTGCAAAGGCCGCACAAGTGTAAGCATTGTGATATGGAGTTTTATACGAAACAGGAGCTGGAGAGTCACACTGTGAAGCACACGGGTTCTAGATTGTTCCAATGCGAGGTTTGTCACAAGTTTTTCGGACGGCAAAAGACAATGAAAGAGCACATGCGACGCTTACATAATCAGATTTAGGTGAATTTTTTTGTTGTTCGTTCCGTTGTGTAACCCGATGTGTCGCGATTTGTTGTTTAATAAGTGTCAAGATTTAACGAGAACAATTTCTTTTTAGGTACCGTATGGCCAACAAAGAGAGTGTTTATCAAAAATCCGCGACCCTCGAGTGTGAAGAGTGAAATTTGCGATGAGGTATCTACCGTTAACGTTTTTAATAAAATGAAATTTGAATTGAACAAACATTTGGATAACATACGAACGATATTGGTATGTTCGAATGCAACGCCAATACGTTGTCGGGGTGGATTTTCATATAGCTGCTGGTTCTGTAATAACAAATATCAAAATCCTAATGAACTGAAAGCGCACACGCTTAACACACACGACGATACAGTTAAGAAAACATTCATGAAGGATGGTTCAATGATTAACTATGTCGTTAAATTAGATATAACAGCGTTGCAGTGCAGTCTGTGCGGTAAGGACATGAATGAATTGAACGATTTGACATCGCACATAATAACAAATCACGGCAAACATTATCACACTGACATAAAGAGTCACATCATTCCATTTAGGTTTGACAACGCCGATTTCAGATGCGTACAGTGTAAGAATAAATTTAACAATTTCAAAGTTTTAATCGAACACATGAACGCGCATTACAACAACTATGTGTGTGTTGTGTGCGGTGCTGGTTTCATAAACAAGAGAACGTTACAGACTCACGGCTACAGGCATAAAACCGGTACGTTCAACTGTAGTTTCTGTGCTAAAGTGTTCGACACGAGTATAAAAAAACGCGATCACGAGAGAGGTGTTCACATTTTACGCAATAAAAGGAGTAAATGTGGTTACTGCGGTGAGAAATTTACGGATTACACGAAGAAGAATGATCATCTGGTGAAAGTGCACGGTGCTGCACCGATTGTGCTGCAGTGTCAGGCGTGTGATAAGACTTTTGGGAATCAGAGGTCGTTGACGATGCACACGAAGTCATACCACCTGTTGCAAAGGAAGAAACTCGATAAATCTGTGTAGTGTCACCTCCGATTGGAATGTGTCGTTATAAAACTGAAGATATCTGTAATTTATTGTAGATGATGAATATATTGTATTACATTTAAATAAATTCTTAGTGAATAGTTCAAATTATTTTCGTGTCCAGGTTTCTGAATTGCGCTGAGAACTAAACATCTGTTAGGTTAAGATCCACATAAATAAAGATGTCGCTAAGACAATTTAGAATTATAGAAATATAAAAAAGTTATTGTCTAAAACTTATGCAAGCAAAATCTACTAACTATGGCAACTATCAGATAAAAATTACACGACTAAATAACTATTAACTAACTAATTGATAACTAAATTGTTTTTTCTTTTTACTAATTCTAAAATGCCATAAAAAACATTAGCTTTTTAAAATATCATCTAATACATAAAATTCTCGTGTCACAGTTTTCGTTTTCTTACTCCTCCGAAACGGGTCGACCGATTCTCCTGAAATTTTCTGAGCATATTGAGTAGCTCTGAGAATCGGCCAACATCTATTTTTAGAAACATTTTTTTTTTGGCAAAACGACATTTGTCGGGATCAGCTAATAGATATATATATAGGTAACTTCTATTTAAATTAACCGTGGGGCATATTATATGATCTTTTGGTAAATATATTAAATGTAACAGTATTATTGTAACTGTAATAATATTAATATATTAATTATTTATGTTAGTAACATTAAACGGATCCCGATTTTCTACATCCCTTTTCTACACAACAGTATCTAATGTACACACAATCAAATCGATCTGCTAACATGTTCAGAATAAATAATAGGATTGGACTGACACAATTAACTTAATATCGGGTATAGTATACGAGAAATGTATATAAAAATCAATTTAAAATAGTATTGATAAACGCCAAATGTAGGTAGTTTGTTTTAAAGATTTAGGTGTATAGGAATCTTTTAGAGTGCATATGATGGTGAAGGAAGAAAGAGATTCATCGTTGCGGATATGAAACGAAAACACGATAAAACATAATGAAAATTACAGTCATATATAACGAAAGAAGAGTCTCCGTAGGGGTTTTGTGAGGAGTGGCATCAGCATTGCCTACCACTCAGTATTAAACCAACACTTCTCTGATATTTGCCAGGTTTTATTGTCACAATTAGCCGTCGTGCAGTCACAATGCATCCATCTATTATGATGCAGACAAGTCCGCACTTGTGTTTATTTCACAGACCACGTATCGAAATAATAAGGATGACATTTCACAGCGTAATAAACATGAAAGTGTTCAAATTATGTTTTTAAACTTTGGGACAATTATATAATGCCCGAACTTAATTATTCCAGTTATTTTAATACTAATTGTTGTAGTTGCGCCGATATATATAATGTAAGAAATGTTTTATTTATCTTTAGTCTCAAGATTCATATGTATAGTTTTATGATGCTTAGGTAAATACAACATATATGCTCATAACATATTGAAAATATGCTTTTAGGTACTTTCGACTCAAAATGTCTTACTTAAAAATATTCGTCAATTAATATTTGATTTATTCCAACTATATGTTAATGAATGTCATGTAAAGGTAATGAGACATTTTTTCTGAATCTGTTATAATTTTAATAAGCTTAATTAGATTTCTATACACTAGTTTGTAAAATTTATTGGAAGAGCTAACAAACTGTTTAGATGATGACGTACTTTAAAAAAAAGATTTGATTTTAATCAGATATTTTGTACTATTGTCTCTGATGTAATATTTTACGGTTGGATATGCCATAGATTTATATATATATACGATACACGGGACCATCTGTGTGTCAGTCCGGTATGGTAAACATTGCACCAATAGATTTTTCGATTAAGATATGATATATTTGTTCTGATCTACAAGATTGGATATAACTTTTGTGTGTCTTTCTGCATTAGTTTAGGACCATAGTTTGGTTGGTTAAAGGAAAAAGAATATTATATGGAATGAGAATCTAAAGCCATAAGAGAAGAGGTTGCCTGGATGAAATCGCTTATTAGCTTGCTTTCTCGAGATTGCTTTTTTGATATTTGTGCAACAAGATGTAAATAATTCATAATTATTAAATTTTAGTACACATTAGTTTAAATAATAATTTTATTATAAATAAAATGCATAGACATTTAAAATTTTATTACACTGCCTCATTATTAACGAAACATACCCTTTGGAAATTATCAAACAAAATCAGGTTTTTTTTTACTTATTTGTCTTTGTTTAAAACGTGAATTACACTATTATTTGCACGAAATATTCTGTCGTTCCACCACTGCGCGTTTCGTAAGACATTTCTTACCACTTACCACCATTACGTTATGGAACCAGCAACCAGCAAAGACCGGCAACGCACTTACGAGCTACCAGCCACGTGGGTGTCTATGGGTGGCGACTTCACCTTAATGGTGGGCATCCTGCTCGTTTGCCCCCTCTTCTATAAAAACACTTGGTTACAACAAAAATTATATACATATATATACCAGTTATTGAACCCTCGTTAGCTTTAATTGATATAAGAACGAGTGGCAGCTGATGCTGATGTGGAAAATAAAAATGTGAAAAACAATTTTGGTCTTCGTAATGTCTTTGAATTTGTTACACTATAATTGCTATTAAATATTAATCAAATCGCTGCTTCATATGTGAACCATATTAATTACAAAAGTAATGCAATGCCTATTTTCCCAGGTGTAAACGTAAGGAGAAAGAAGCTTGCCGATGAAGAGGCTGATACTGGTGTTAACGCAACGAGGCATAATATCAAAGAGATTCTACTGTGTACAAATGCCACGCCCATACGAAGTAAATTGGGAACAAATTTCACGTGTTACTTTTGCCAGCAGCGTTACAAAAGTACGGCCGATCTGAAGGAGCACGGCTTGAACGATCACTTTGGCGACTTAGTTAAAATGGATACAAAACAAATGAACGATGTGCTAAAGAAAATTGTGTTAAACAATGAGAGGTGTGTTAAGCTGGATATAACATCGCTTGTATGTAAACTATGCGATGAAAATCTGAACGGTTTGGATGAACTATTTCAGCATCTGTTAGCAACACACAACCGTAAACTGTTTACCGATGTGAAGAATCACATAATACCATTCAAGTTTAACACGGAACAACTGTGCTGTTGCGTTTGTTTCAAAGATTTTCGTGTGTTCCAAAATTTGATAACACACATGAACACGCACACAGACAATTACACGTGCAACGTCTGTAAAACGACGTATATGACGCTGGCGAAACTGAAGCGGCACACCACACAGCACCACGACATAGGCAACTTCAAATGCACCTTCTGTTCAAAGGAGCACGACACGAAATTCAAACTGTACTACCACGAGCGGAGGATGCACAAGAAACTACCGAAGACCAGGACGTGTGAGTTTTGCGGTGAGGTACTCGCGTCACGTTGGGAGAGGTTAAAACATTATTACAAAATTCACGGCGTCGACAATCCAATGCTGAAGAATGTCACTTGTGACCAGTGCGGGCGTGTGTTTTTGAATAACGCAAGTTACAAATTACATTTTAGAAGATTTCATCTGAAGGAGAAAAGGTTCAAGTGCGACTTTTGCGAAATGAGATTCTTCGATACGTCCGGATTGAGGAAACACATGGTCAAACATACTAAGGAGAGAAAATTCAAATATGAAGTCCTGATTGAACCGGAATCAAATAATACAACATGAATCCCGTACGATATGTATTTAGTTTTAGTTCGAACATTAAAAATATTATATAAATGATTGTTGCAATTCAATCCTTAAAACTAATGTAGGTAACGCCATGAAAACACGAAGAGACTTGCACCACCAGAATGCACCACGTGACCTCGCTGAAGTACTGCGTGAGGCCGAAGTATCTGCACATGTTAAACTACAGATACATAGTGCCTCGCAGCAACAGCTACAGCGAGAGAACGTGTATGTTTCTTCTACCCCTGTACCCAAGGGCATCGCCAAGGGGGGCAGGGAGGGGCAACTGCCCCCCTCCTATAGATTCGAAAAAGTTGCCAAATATAATGAATCCCCGAAAATTATATTTTAATTAACCTATTATAAACAAACAACGACCATAAAAAACATAAAAAAAATATGCTGTACCCTATACACTTATTCAAATTCAAACTCCTTCTTATATTTTTCTAAAAAAGGTTATTATAACTTATTCACATCTTTTTTATTGCATAGTCAAGAGCTCGTGCTTGTATAGTTTTACACATTGGACTCTGTACTGTTACAGAATACCTACAATTCTCATTCATAGAGAATGAGAAAAGTATGAATTGTAGTATGTAAAGTCAACTTGACTGTAGTAGTAGCTTCACAATATATTTTATGCAATATATTGTTCGTACATAAAAATAAACATCTTTTAGCAATTAGTGGAGATAAACACGACCACAACACAAGAAATAGAGAAAAATTTATGTGCCTGATTCTCGCCTTAGTAAAGTGCATAAATCGTTTGTAGGTATGAGCATATGTTTTTATAACAAAGTCCCAGCACTTATAACCAAATTGACTCCCAACAAATTTAAAACGCGCGTAAAGGGTATTTTGGTTGAAAAGGCATACTATACTGTACATAAATATTTAGAGGAGAAAGATCCCTTTAATACATCGGCAATTGGCTCAGCATAGGGACAGTTCGATTCTTGAGTAGCCTTACAATGCTTTGTTATTTTAATTGTGAGTAACACAATGTTCTTTTAATTGTTTATTTTAAAAGAGCAGTTCTTCTCGGTAAATGACTGCCTTCCGAACCGGTGGTAGTGTAAAATTGACGATTCAAAAGTGTCTTTATAAAGACCTACTTAAATAAAGATATTTTGAGTTTATCATGAGCCGCGGCATAAGCACACCGTTAAAATGCCATCAAAAATGGACAGAAATATAAGACAAAAAATAATAAGAGAATTTATTTATGTCATACACAACAGACACAGTTTATCGTAGAGGTGCATATTTCTCAACGGATTTAATTTGGGAATGACATATGGGTTATATGCGAGCACAATAACACAGGTATTGTGCATATCTCATTGTCAAAATGTAAATGTGCTGTACAAAGGTTTATGACAATACCTAAAGACTTTAGAATCACTGCCTCAAAATGGCGCCTCAAATCGAAGTGCAAAATCAAAATAGTCTCAGATATATATTAAAACCAACATTTAAAAAATGATAAACTAAGTCAAAACTAAACAAATAATGTTAGAATCCGTGGATTGCCTGGAAAAGAGATAGCTTATTAGCGAAGACTACCAGTTGCTCTTATAAGTATCTACTACTATTAACATAATCTACTTCCATTGTCTTGTGAAACAAAGTGTAAATAAATATCAAAACTGATTACAATAAAAAATATTTTGTTTATATTTTGAAACTAATCAAGTCGAATAGAAATCGTATTCCGATTGAACAAATCAAAATAATTAATGTAGGTATCAACCCATCGATTGATATATCATCTTTTGCTCCGACATATATATAATTCATAGTTATATTCTGTTGTGCATTAGTTTTATAAATCTATTTTATAATTTCTGTTTAACGAAGATAAGCAATCAATATGAGTACGATATTCATCCATAACAAATATCTATTCCTTACAATTTTTTAATTTATCTTCTTGATTTGGTCAAGACAATTGTTTGGTATATAAATCTAATGCAAACTTTATCTCCTTAGGTCTTAAAGAAGACACGAGCATGAAGATCGATATAGAAAAAGAACAGAACGAAGCGGATTTAAAAAAACTCTTAACCGCTTATACGAGAACGAATTTCAAAGAAATCGTGTTATGTACGAACGCGTCTCCAATACGAAGCAAAGTTGGACGTGAATATCTATGCTGTTTTTGTTCGGATCGTTTCAAAAAACCGGCCTCACTCAAATCGCACACGCATAAACACTTGGCCGGTTTAGAGAATCAACGCAATGAGAGGATATTGAAACAGGTGATCGATGGGAAGAATCGCGTACCATTTATAAAATTAGATATAACAAAACTGACGTGTAAACTGTGCGGAATGTTAATTAATAATTACGATGATGTTATCAAACATCTGATTGAAACTCATAAACGTATCATTCATCAGAACATAAAGAATCTAATAGTACCTTTCAAATTTGATATAGACGCCTCAGTTTGTTGTGTTTGTGCTAAAGAGTTTGCGTCGTTCAAGTGTCTGGTTGAACACATGAACACGCATACAAGTAACTATGTCTGCGATCTCTGTTCAGCGACGTTCATAGCGATGGATCGTTTGAAGTCACACATAAAATTGAGACACGCATTGGGCGAGTTCAAGTGTCATTCATGTTCGAAAATGTTCAATATGAAAGTGAAATTGTATCAGCACGAACGTAGAATGCACAGGCAAGCGAAACAGGTGAAGAAATGCGATTATTGCAATGAGACATTCGATACGCAGTGGGCGAAGCAAAAGCACCAGTTCAAATATCATGGTGTGACTGTAGCTGTGTTGAAGAAGGTTACATGTGAATTGTGCATACGTGAATTTCCCAATGTGGGTACTTATAAGACGCACTTTCGACGGTACCACCTGTTGGAGAAGAGTCATCAGTGTGACGTTTGTAAAATGAGATTTTTTGATGTGAGACAATTGCAAATACATATCGTTAAACATACGGGCGAGAAGAATTATCAATGCGATTTGTGTATGAAAGCATTTGCGCTGAAAAAGTCTCTGAGGAAGCATTTAGTTAAGTTTTCTTGTCGTCGATAATAAATATGTGTTAATTTATTGTGTTTTATTTTAATTAGTTAATGTGTGTCTATGGATGTTGACCTTTATGGAGTGCCTTCTTCCCTTATTGGACCCTTTTCTATTAAAAAAAATGTATTACACCGATGAACTTTGCTTTAAGAAAAGTACCTACTTGTAAGCCTCCTGGCGTTGTAAGTGACCTTGGGTGGTTAGCACTTCACTCGAAGCCTTCTCGCTTCACTTCTCACTGGTCAATTCCAACCCGATATTAATTTACTATTTGCAAGACAAAACGCAATAAATATTTGAAATAATTCATATCTCATGAACATTATATGAATACGAACGAAAGAACACAGAAAGTTATTAACTAAATCGGAATTCGTTTTAGTTAAATCCATTGTGATTTTTAGGGTTGTATTTGCATTAATAATTTTTATACCTTTTAATAACTTTAATTACGTAGTTAAATATCGTGGGTGTTTATGGGTGGTCTTGTGCCTCCTGCTCGTTAGCCACTTCTTCTAAAAATAACTGTTTTATTAAGACCAATAATTTAATTCAAGTTTACTAATATTTTACAGTAGCAAGTATTAAGACTACCATTTTTATGTGAAATCGAAATAATAATTGTAAAATTTTATTTCATAGGTTTTAAAGAAGAACTGGGATACCAGCTTAGCATTGAATATGAACCGAGACACGAAGAAAATGTCCAAAGGAAGAGAGATGTAAACACGATTATCAGCAACACCAAGTCAATTCTCAAAGATATACACACATTTACAAACGCGAGCCCATTAAGGAATGTAGTCGGTGCAAATTTCATATGCCATTTATGCCCTATGGGATTCCCTGATTCTGGTGAACTAAAGAGACACACACTGGACGAGCACCTATCGAAAAATATCGATGATTTCATCAATGAGTTATTCAGTGGCAAAATAATACCAACAATCAAATTGGATATAACATCTCTGAAATGCAAATGCAATGCCAATCTCAATAGTTTAGATGAACTATTTGAACATTTAGTTGATACACATAAACGTAAATTGCACACCGATGTTAAAAACATAATAATCCCATTCAAATTCGTTACAAACAACTGGACATGTTGTGTGTGCGATAAGGAATTCGGTACATTCAAAACATTATTGGAACACATGAATACACATATCACAAACTACACATGCGAATTGTGCAATACGACCTTCATCACATGTGAAAGATTGAAAATACATATGAAATTCAGCCACGACGTAGGCTCGTTCAAATGTAATTTCTGCCCGAAAGTGTTCAATACAAAACTGAAAATGTATTACCACGAGAGGGGTGTACACACGAAGAAGAACAAAATCAAAAACTGCGAACACTGCGACGAACGATTCGAAACACTGTGGGAGAGACAGAAGCATCAGTTCAAAAAGCACGGTGTGGCCGTTTCCAAATTGACCAAGGTCACGTGTAGCGTTTGTGAACGCGAATTTTCCGATCAGAGCGCGCACAATTTACATTTTCGTAGGTGTCACCTGTTAGAGAAGAATCACAAGTGCGGTTACTGTGATATGAGGTTCTTTGACACCTCGAGTTTGAGAAAGCACATCTATAAACATACCGGCGAGAAGAATTATCAATGTCAGGTGTGTTCGAAGTCGTTCTCCTTGAAGAATACATTGACAGAACATATGCGGATACATAATAATGATAGGCGGTATAGGTGCGAACATTGCGGGCAGACATTTGTACAGCGGTGCAGTTGGCGTGGACATTTGAGGACGAAACACGGTGTTGGTGATAAAAATATATGAGGCGCCTAGATCTAGATTTCTGTAAAAAAAAGTTTTTTTTTTTTTGGTTTAAATAGTAGGAATACACACCAATTACATTAGAATATAAAATTTAAAACAGGAGACAGAAAACAAAGAATGGACAAAAATAGAAGAGTCGGTAGGTATACTAAACTTATTTAACTTAAACCTCTATATTATATGAAGAAAGCTTTCTTTATTGACGTTATATTATTGCAATATATATATATATTTGGCAATAAAATATACCATAAAAAAGATTTCTCTTCCTGATAATAATTTTTGCAAGAACTCCATAGAAGCGTGATAATATGAATTAATTATATAACGTAAATATACCTGGTCGATGAAGTTCTGTCAGAGTTATAAGCTGTCCAATATGAAATAATGCAAACGATATCAGAATATGCTATCGATCAGAATACTAGATAAGAAACACATCTGTTTTACTCGCGAGCTCCCAGGTGTGCTTTTATGGTGTGCTGCTCGTTTGCCCACTCTTCTGTTAATTTTTTTTTAACCAAATCGACTTATATAGTTAAACATTTATAGCTTAACCCTTTATGTCCGCCTATCTATTTAAATGAAACCAAAATCATCACAAAATATAATCAAAATCAAAAATATCTTTATTCATATAGGTGACTAAGGTTACACTTATGAATCGTTAACACAACAAATTATAAAAAATTTCGACTCTACATTCACTGCCAGTTCCCAAATCAAGGGCGTAGAGCGGACGAGAAGAACTGGCAAGAAACTCTCCGCCACTCCTTTAAATCGTCAAGCATGTTTCACAGTACGGTTGTAAAGGTCTGCAACCATCACACCATGCACCAACAAATGCGTCAAATATTAAATAAAAACAATAAAAAAATAATCATCGGTGGGCGTAGCGAAATTAAAATCATTGTTAGTTCGCTAATAAAATATATCTTATGTAAAATGTATGTACCTCTGGCTTATATCAATCTATATTGTTAATAAATAACTTGTAATATTGTGCATTGTTTTTATTTTTGAAATGTGATGAAAAGCTTCATTGGATTTTGGGCAAATTCGTTCTTCAACTTTTATGATATTTAATAAAGTTCTATTGAAATATTTTTTTAAGAAGGCGCCTGGTTTAGTACATACCGGTGATCCAAGAGCTGGTGTTTTTCTCGCTCAGCGTATAAGCATCGCGGAGCAGCGAGCCAGCTTTTTGAATTTATTTTAGTTTAACTTGTTTATGTGTAGTATATTAATTTAAAAAAAATATATTTTTTAATTTCACTTACTGCCCAGTCAACAAATTGCTTGGATTTCTTTTTATATATTTGAAGTAATTACCAACTTTATGGAGCCTTTTAGTGTGATTTGCAAGCATCCTTATTTTCTGAATTAAGATTATCACAATTCTTAATATGGTAAAGTGTGAACATATATGAAGTTTTAAGGCCCAATCTAGACTTATCACATCTCTAGTGTACAGGTATATAATAAAGAAACACAACATAAGATCTTAAGTATTTAATATAGAACTTAAATATACTATAAATAAAATTTATATCGATAACTCATTTTTCTTTCTTACAACTCTGAAAACAGAAATATGGGTTTAAGAACGAGAATAGAACAAAGTGCTATGCTAGTTCCAGAAGAAACCTTGGCTGAAGCAAACTCTGTTTAAACTTGATACAGACTCGGAAGCAAAAAATCACGTGACTAGCTGGCGCGATTCGATCAGACTTAGAGCCTGTCCAGATGAGAGACGTTCTACGCGCGTGTCCACTCGCGCGTTGTAGAGATACTAGAGCTACATATATTACGTCCAGATGCTCTCGCGCGTGCGCCGCGCGAGTCAAGATACTCCGGCCCCATTTCAGCGTTCAATACGCGCGTCCAAAACGCGCGTGTACGTGGCCAGTATACGTATACGTATTCGGTTAAAAATGTTAAAATGAAATATGGACGAAATTGAGAAAACGGTATATGGGATATGGAAAGATCAGATTATTCCAATAAAACCATTAAGCGTAAAATAATACTTTATGAAATATTAGTCCCTGCATAGATTTTACGTTACTAAACTATAACATTTTATCTTGCCAAGGGAGTTTGTCTTCGTAAATAAATTTACACAATACAAATCAGAACGCGTCAGTCTATTCGAGACACGGGCGTATATTAATATGGTACATATAACATATATGGTTAATACTGATGTTACATATAGTATGACGATGTATAATTCATGTATAATCATATCTTTAAATATGATTATACATGAATTTGTTAAAACCTCTTTTGTGAAATAAATTCATAAGAACCTCTTTTTGGTTAAATGAATTGATTAGAAGCATTTTTGAATAATGTTCGATAGCTTTTGTTATTTCGGTGGTAAGCGGCCATTCTGGGACCGATTGGCGAACGAGATAAGTGTTACTAATTATTACTAAACAGTTACTTTTAGTAAATATAACTGTTATAACAATGATTACTGTGTTTTGGTTGATATTGCAAATTATATATGTATTATAATCCTGACAATAGATAATTAAGCATAATATATAATAGTTGATTAATATAGAGAATAGTACAACTTTTAGACAAAATATATGTAACACGCGCAAAGCGCCTCGTCTGAACAGGCTCTTAACTAGATCTAAAAACTGTGTTCTCACTATAACCTAAATGTGTGCTCCTATTTTGCAATGTCCGTAGTAAAAGCTTTTTAAATTCTATTGAATCCGCTGTGGTGAACGATTCTGTAGATAATACTTGGCGATTTAAAGGCGGAGTGTTTAATGACAGGTCTCCTCGTCCTGCGCCCATTTGGCAACTGTCAGTAATCGTTGAGTCAATTTGTTTTTTAGTTTATAAGTGTTAAGAAAGTTTTGATCGATTATTTATAATATTTCTTGAGTAAATTGCGACAATATACACTTTAACTGCATTCAGTAATAACAACATTAAGCATATGTCTTGGGCGTCAATACTAAACACTTCTGCCGATAAACATTCAAGATATATATATATATATATATATACTAGCTGATCCCGACAAACGTCGTTTTACCAAAAAAAAATTCTCTAAAAATAGATGTTGGCCGATTCTCAGACCTACTCAATGTGCTCAGAAAATTTCAATAGCATCGGTCGAGCCGTTTCGGAGGAGTAAGGGAACGAAAACTGTGACACGAGAATTTTATATATTAGATATATATACATCCTTTCTGTGCAAAGGGGTTGTAATCACTGAAGCCAGCTCATAAGGCTAACAATATACTGTGTAAAGTCCATATAACGTCACTAAAGCGTCGAAATCAAATTGGCTTCGGTCGGTTGAGCTCGTCTTCCAATTCAGATTTTTCATCTCTCCATTTAACGACCACTACCGCACAAATGCACCCTTCGATGTCGTTATACAGATGATACTGTACATAAACTAATCCAATCCTGCAAAGCTTTGAAAGCTTTACTTCGCTTTTATAACATCTCCGTGTGCCGTTTAGTTATATGATACTTCAGACTGCTCTGTTGTACAAACGACTCGTTACAAATGTGGCATGTGTGCTTTCTCACGTCCAAATGCATGTAGATGTGTGTTTTCAAATTCTTCTTCCACCTAAAGCTTTTATCACAATGGCTGCATTTGTATGGCCTTAAACTCGTGTGTATAATCGAATGTCGCAACAGTAATGTTTTCGTCACGAATCTCATGCTGCAAATTGCGCACGTAAACTGCTTTTCACCCATATGATAGATTTTCTGATGGCGCAGTACCTGATGTGGAAACGCGAACTTTTTCCCGCATGCCCCACAAGTCGGTAATGGGAGGCCGTGGGCTTTCTCCATGTGAAATGGTCGATACTGAGTTGGTACTCTCTCTGTGCACAGATGGCAGCTGCGTAACTTGGGACGCTGTTTGAGGTGAACGAATTTGTAGTGTTGGGCGAAGAGGTCGCGCTTTTTAAAATTCCTACCGCAATCCCGACACTGCCATACGGCTGTGCCGTTTTCTACCGTTTTTGTGAACTTCATATCTCGTACATCTGAAAGAGACATTCACTGTCAGATTATGTATATCAAATTCTTACCGTTATGAATCGATATAAACTTTATGACTACATTTATAGTTAGTTCCCAATTTAAGAGCGTAGAGAAGACGCCAGCCAACCTTCAAAACCCCATACAACCTTTTAGATTGATATTAAAATAAAGTGTGTGTTACAAACAATATATTTTCAAGTAGATAATTAATTCTTTGAAAAAACTTAATAACTATAATTGAGCAAGTAGGTAATATAGCGTAAAGGTCAAAAACGATAAAAAGCTAGGGAATAAATCGCCCTAAAAGAGTTAAGGACAATTGTAAAACAACTATCACGCTTAAATTGATAGTTAACCAGTTTGCTGTGAGGCTTAGATCTATTTATTTTGGAACCTTCGCCTTAGATATAAGATATTATTTAACGATCGATACTACGTGGAATAAATGACAATTACATACAATTCACATCACTGTACAAGCATTCCGAACGCTAAACGTAATAAAATGTAAAATAAATTTTACAAAAGGACTTATTGCGAAAAATATTCAAACTTTTTAAATAGACTCACGTAAGATATAAGATTTTTGTTGCAATGCATATTGGGAACTATGTAATAATTTCAGATTATTTGTTATCTATGCTACGTACAATGTTCCTTTCGCGCCATTTTAGAGTGAGAACTACGTCATATATTCTATCTCGTTCTATATTCGAACGTTTCTGATGTTCGATTTAATTTAGAACTATTTTTACGCAAATTTGTTTTTATTCGATTTTTAAATGTACAATTTTAAATAGATATAATTTATTTTCTATAATCTGTGGCGAATATATCAACCTTTTTATAGTTAATCCGATGACTGAATTAGCTCCAGCTTAGCCTTGCCTCAAAAAGTGTACTGGGATCATTTTCAAAAAAAAAAAACAAAAACAAGCAAGCCGAGTTTGCCTGCTTCTTTTCGTCTTGTTCGCGTACGAACAGGCGTAGAATAATTTAGATTTGAGACGATTCAAAATGGTCCTATGTACCTTAATGAATAAATATATTTTCACTTTGACTGAGATTTAATTTCTATTTGGTAACTTACAAATAAAAGATACTTATTTCAATAATTTTATTTGTAAATTTAATACATATTTACACAAGTAATATTAATTAAATATAAACGAACACAATAAATTAGCTATCAACATTGCTTTATCTATTATTTAATTAATAAAATTATAATTTCATATACATATTTTTACACCACAAAACATCAGTTATATCATTTTTTCCCTCCATTTTTTTAAACAAAAGCATACGTCATCAATACGCATTTGACAACTGACATGTGTCATAACGAAGCTACACAGACGACTCACGCCTAGCATGAGATTTATAGTCTGTTATTATATTCAACGCTTCTTATGCAGATGTCCAGCCAAATGCCGTCTCAAATGCTTCTTCCATTTAAACGCCTCATCACAGAAGTCACATTTGAACGGCCGCTCTGTCGTGTGCTTGACGACATGCTGCCGCAAATTGGGCTTCGTACCAAAGCTCATACCGCACACGGGGCATACAAAATTCCTCTCGCCCATGTGGAATGTCTTCTGGTGCTTCACGACTTGGAAGGGGAACGCGAATTTCTTCCCGCACGCCCCGCAAGTGGGTGCTGGGATCCCGTGCACCTCCTCCATGTGCTGGGCTCGTAGATATGCCCTCACCTTCTCCGGACAATAGTAGCATCCGTGCAGACGCGGCCTTTGCTTTAAATGTACGTGTCTGTAGTGCTGTTTGATTGAGTCCCTTCGTTTGTATGTGTTAGAACATATTTTGCATATGTATGTATTTGAGCCGTCCTCTTCGAGCTGTGTTGTGCAATACTGCTCTTCTACACCTAAAACAAAAGAGATCCTTGAAGAAATTAATTCAATTTGTTGGAATTTTTGAAGAAATAGATCGAGCTCTTAAGTTGTTGGGAACACAGAAGCTACTAATAAAAATATGTCAAATGTCAGAAGCTACACATGACATTTACTGTTGTTTTTTTTTTAGGCGTTCGATCGTATACAAAACGAGTGTTTAAGATCCAGGGTGTGAAGAGCTCGTTTCCGAAACAATAATAAAACATGCTCGGAATGTATTTATTTATTGTTATTAGGTAGGTATAGTTGTTTAAAAAGGTTGACTTCAAATAATAAGTTTACGAGCTTATGAGTAAAGTCGCTAGTAAATATTTCTGTCAGATGTCGCTGTAAATGCTTCAAAGAATTTTTAAAAACTATTTGAGTATTCTTGTTGAATAATAGATCGAGAAATTCCACTTCGAAGCGAACATAACCTTCCTTTAATATGATTAAATTTGTTAATTTACCATTACATCAAAAATATATTAAAATCTTCTCTTTATCTTAAAGTTTTGAGTGATTACCTTTTTATTTTAATGACTTAGGCTACATGACGGCGATTACGTCAACTTTCACATTGACATGACAGTTGACATCTCAATGACAGTTTAATTGTTACATACTATTTTAGTTTGTAGTTATGACAGTCGATTTATAAACTAATGTTGTCTATGCTTCAACATATGCCGCGACCACTGCTTCCGCCACTTAAACCGTTCATCACACACATCGCATTTATGCACTTTCTCCGTCGAATGCTTAACTTTATGCTGATACAAATTAACTTTGGTTCCGAATTTCATATCGCAAATGGGACACGCAATATTCTTCTCTCCCATATGATAGGTCCTCTGATGAAGTATCACTTGGTGTGGATACGAGAACTTCCGTCCGCACGCATTACACGTTGGCGCTGGGACGCCATGTTTTTCCTCCATGTGTTTCGCGCGCAAATGCGCTCTGACTTTCAACTCGCAAAAGTGACAGCCCGTCATTTTGGACGACAGCTTTAAGTGCACAGATCTGTAGTGCTGTATGAATAGCCGCCTCGCTTTGAATATTTTCCCGCATGCCCTGCATTGGTAGTCGCCGGATGCTTCGATTATTGTATACTCGTCGTCGCCTAGAACAAAAGAGGTGGTATCACTTCTGTTTGTCCTCTTTTCAACACCGTATTGGGCGTGATTGTCAATTGACAATTTGCTGACGTTTCTTCTAGTCTGTTCTAAACTTTCTTTTCAAATATTAAAAAAATGTCACTTATACTGTCGTATGTATAAACTAAACATTATAAAATTTTATAAATATACAATAAAATGTCCCTAAAAATAGTTGTCGGCCGATTCTCAGTCCTACTCTATATGGCAACAAAATTTCAGGAGAATCGGTCAACCCGTTTCGGAGGAGTAAGGGAACGAACATTGTGACACGAGAATATATTAGATGTACCTGATGTTTAGATAGCTTTGCTTTCAACACCACAATTTAAGTGGTTCAAACAACCAATCATAAAAAAATAGTTAATTTGCTTGTTTTCTAATTCGCGTGGTAGACACTTTTCTAGATTAGTTAATCCACGATATATTTTTAAACTTTTTTAACTCATGTTTTTTTTTGATGATACAGTGAATAGTTTCAAGCATTTATTTCACATCTATGTATATTAAAAAAAAAACACTACTATTATATAACAGCTAGTTAACGCCCGGCATAAATATCCAGCAATACCGAGCAACGCCTCGATGCACCATATATATGTGTATATATATATATATATATATATATATACACATTTGCAAATTAAATAAATCAATTATAATTAATAATTCTGCTTTTCCGCTCTACGTCAATCAAGTTTTTGTGTTAAATATTAAGAAATCGAGTATATTACATTACAATCTTATATGCACACTTACAAATGACCCAGTGTGACCCTGATCACCAAAAAACAGAGATCACATTTCGCGAACTTAGCCACTCTATATATACGTATGAAGTATACGTAATAATTAATATATATTTAATTGTGTATATATATATATATACATATATATATATATGTCTTTGAATACCGCTTTGTAAGTTGAAACAAAATGTTCTCTTTTCAATACCTTATATTGGGCAATTGGGTTAAATTAATAAAAAATAGTATTTTCATATATTTTACATACATATATAGTTATTATATATAACGAAAGAAGAGTCTCCGTAGGGTTTTCGTAAGGCATTGCGTCAGCATTGCCGACTTCACGATTACCACTCATTATTAAAAACAATACTTCTCTGATATTTGCCAGGTTTTATTTTCACAATTAGCCGTCGTGCAGTCACAATGCATCCATCTTTTATGATGCAGACAAGTCCGCACTTGTTTTTCTTTCACAGACCACGTATCGAAATAATAAGGATGACATTTCGCTTGAAAGTGTTCAACTTAAGTTTTAAAACTTTGGGACAATTTAATGATGACTAAACTTAATTATTCAAGTTATTTTAATATTAATTGTTGTGCCCATATATATATATATATATATATATATATATATATATACATACTTACAAACATACATACATATTATGTTTCTGTGTGATTTTGGTATGCCTTAATAACATCAGTACTGTAAACTCTGGGTCCAGTCCTTAACCGACTTAAGAGCCATCAATAAAAATCATTTAAGTTTCTTATAGAAATTTTAATAATAAATTAACGTAACATTTTTGTTAAATTTTAGCATTATGACACTTAATACATTATATACACTGTTATGTATATACGAATGATGTAAATTTATTGACGACGATCCATCTTCAACAAGGAAACCGTATCACCTTGATGTCTGTCCACGACCGCGCGTTTCGTAAGACATTTCCTACCACGTACCACCACGTTATGAAACCAGCTGGTACCACGGTATTTCCGAACTATTCAGACTCAGGGTCCTTCGAGACAAAAGCGACACCACTCCATAAAAAACCGGCAACGCACTCACGAGCTGCAAGCCACGTGAGTGTCTCTGGGCGGACGACTTCATCTTTATGGTGGGCCTCCCGCTCGTTTGCCCCCCTCTTCTATATATATTTAAAAAACTCTCTTTTCTCTTATGTTTCTTCATTCGATCGGTGATGATTTAATATCATTCAAGAAATTTTACGCTAGTCCTCTTTTTTGTTTGTATGAACATTTTGTTATACAAATGTGAAAAAAAAAATCAATTTTACATTGTGATGATGTTTCCCCAACGTGGTGATTTATACACAATCAATCATCACAACTGTCCAGCCACCGCGGAATTTCGTACATGGACATCACATAAATTAAATTTTACATTGTGATGATGAAATTTTACATCACCTTCAATCAATATTCAATAACTATATTAAAAGTTAACGTTAGGATGATACTTAGTCATATGATAATTCAAACTGGCCTTCTGCACAAATGCCTGCCCGCATATCTTGCAGACCTTCCTCCTATCGCCCGTATGTATCCGTTCGTGCAATTCCAACGTGGCCTTCCTCAAAAATGCCTTCTTGCAAAACCTACAGTGATAATCCTTCACCGTCTTGTGTTTAAACTTGTGTTTGTACAGTGTTTCAAAGCTGAACGTCTCATAATCGCACGAGTCACACCTGTACTTCTCACCCAACATGTGATAACTGTTAATATGTTTGCGCAACTGGCTCGGCGCATTGAATTTCGTCTGGCAAGCGGTACACTCGTATCTGTCGTCCAGATTGTGTTCGTTCAACTTGTGAACGACGAACGGCGGTAGGGTCATAAAGTCACGATCGCACAACGGACACTTATACTTTGGCAACTTGTAATGTTTGGAACGGATGTGATATCTCAACGATTGTAACGCGGTGTACGAGACCTCGCATCTGGTACAGGTGTACGCGCCGGCGTTGGATGTGTAATCGTCGGGCCGGAGGTGGAACTTTGGCTTCGTGCCTAGAAGAGAAAAGTCTTGTTAATCTTCCTCTTGGGCATCGGTCACCTTTTAAAGTGAGTTTTGTGTGCATCTTCTCGGACCTGTCTAATATGGAACTCTCGTAGCGAGCTATAATAGACATGACGTACACAAGTGATTGTAGTTAATTAAACAAAGTCCGATCGCTGTTGATTTAGTGTTTTTTTTTTAAAGTTCGCTTATAGCCTTTTTAATAAGAGAATAGAGGGCCGGAGATATTCGTCAATCGCTTCCCAAGTGGAAGGATTCTTTGACAATTGGCAACGGAATCTTCACAATCGCGAACGTCACTTTGATTCCCTATTCAACTGTCACGTGACATCATACGATTTTTTTAACAACATAGCTAAAATCCATCTACGCCACGAAGTCATAAACATAGTCTGTTTCCTTGGTCTATTCACAAATTATGAGCTATATGTTATGAGGGTTTAAAATCTCCAAAATGGCGCTTTGGGAGATATGTCAACGCGAATGGGGGTTCAAACGGCGAATTCAAAATCCATTAGAGTGTATTAAACTAGGTAACTTACTACTACTTTTAATTATGTATCTCGGTTAAATAAAAAAAAATGATTTTGCTTGCGCTCTGGCACAAGGCAATAACATCACATAACATTTCCCGTGTTTTAACTTCATACTTATTTTTAATTAATTTACATGAACAAGTTTTTTTTTTACTTATTTACATTAGACTATTAATATTACATTGAAAGGGCAGATTTAAATGGTAGATAAAAGGAGAGGATGGTACAGTGTGGACTTGGGATCCATCAGGGATATCCATTCCTTGCAGGCGCCATTATGAATTTGATAAAAAAAAACTAAACCTACCTTTTTTTTCTGTGGTCTCTTCTTTTTTCACTTTTTCTTTTGGTGCCTTCGGTTTTGGCTTTGGCTTCGCCTTCGGTTTTACCTTCGACGTTGGCTGGGTTGCCGCCTCATCTTTTGTCTTTGAAGCTCTTGGTCTGAGGTTATTGCGCTTTTGTACTAAAAAAATGCATTCGCATTTTAGTAATATTGGAAAAAAAAACACCCAGACAAGGTGTTTTTTTAAAACATCAACACTATTTAAGTTTCATATAAACATCAGATTCCTCATTCTTATAAGGAATATTAATATTAATGCAAGTCTAGACAAGCTCTTACTGACACAATCTGGAGGATAATAGTCATAGACAATGGTTTCATTCGAGGGTAAGTATTAAAATTATTGATCTACATCAGAGCTTCTTAAACTATGGGTCATAGCAAAAGTGTGGGTGATTTTAATTTCAAACATTTAGGTATATATATGTACCATATTTTATTTATTTTGTGAATGATGGGTTTGTCAAGAAAGTCGCAATCATAAATGAAAAAAGTTTACCCTGATCATTAATCATAATCACAATTTTTTGTGAAAATTTTACTACCATAATAGTACATCATACGCAAAATTTATTTTTTTAAATAATCATCATCACATATCAATTTATGCCATTTTCAAATTTATGAACAATTTTTGGAAATAAAACAAATTGAAGGAAACCCTTAATAAGCCCACAACGCACACCTTGACATACCTTGTTCCACATTTTTTTCTTCCGGTTCCGTTTTTAAATCAATCTCACTCTTAGCCAATGTGGAATCTTCATCATCATCTTCATCGCTAATGTCATTGCCCATATCCTCATTGTAATCTGAAACTAAAAAAAGTAATATTGGTAAATTACCATATAATTCTCTCTTCTGCCCTATGCCCCGACGTGGGGCCTTAGGGCTCTAGTAAGTAAATACTATATAATTCTTATTGTGTAGTTTAGTCCTAAAGTTAATCTTATGGTAATATTTTTATGTATAATGATAGGAATGTATTTTTTAAAAAATTAAAGAAATCTTCACAACTCATACACGACAGGACAAGTCCTGTCTGGTCGAATAACAATAAATTTGATACAAAATTATTTTTATATTTGTTTAGAATGTGTTATTAATGTTACATGTAAATGATATTGTGAATATATTATTGGTATTGAGAATTTTTTTTTATCTGTATGAGAAGTATGTGGCAAATGGAGTAGGAGTTAGGTTAACCCAAAATAATACCTGCATACAATATTTTTAGTAAAAAGCTCACCTTCTATATCTATATCGAACTCCTCTTTTATTTGTGGTACTGAAAAGTTTTAGACAAATGTTACTATACAATAATATATATTTATATTTACAAACATCACTGAGAGGGTCTTAAAAAGTACCGGATAGGTTTTACTTCTTTTTAATACGAAATTACTACATGTAGCATACTTAACAATGTATGCCAATAAATTATCAATCTAGTTAATAATCACCAGCTATTGATGATGAAGACAATAATTTATAGAATTTCTCTTCACATTTTAAAACTTGCTCTTTAAATGTGGTTGCTTTCCTTAACTTATCAACACACTTTGAACATATTGTGTATGTTGGAACACAGAGATTCCCTGGCACTGGATCTATCTGAAATTTAATAGAATTCAAATTTTTATTTAATACTAGCAGATCCGACAAACGTAATTTTGGCAAAAAAAAAATTTCTAAAAAAAAATGTTGTCCAATCCTCAGTCCTACTCTATATGGCCATGGAGGAGTATGGCAATGAACATTGTGACACAAGAACTTTATTTATAAGATAACTGTAAGGACCCCATGTACGGTGCAGATAAGGTTCTAATAGGAACACGTAAATTTTCTATAAGAATGAAATTTAACAGCCTGATGGCTAACTACTAACCTAGCTGTGTACAAATGCCTAGTTTATCTGTTGTGTTAGTACCTTTAACACAAGCAATAAATCCCCAGCCTAACATATTATTATGAATTATTTAACAGGGTACTACAATTATTGGTGCGTGTTTACAGTAACACTCTTATATTGGCTTTAAGATGTATATAAACTTATACAATTAAATAAAAATTCTATAATCACATTAATAATAGTTTGGTAAAATATGTAAACACAATACTATTTTTTATAGAAATTTTAAAGCAACATATTTTCATAGGATAAAAACAGTAAATAAAAATTGAGTGTTATAAGCATATAAGGGTAATTCGTATATGCCTACATAGACCGTTTGTCAATAAGTATTACATTTATTTTAATAGATTTTTTGCAGATACTAAGTATTAAACTTAATATATATATGGAGAGTTTACCTCTATTTCAAAACAAGTCCTCATCATATCGCAGTATATTTCTTGCTTTTCTTTAAAGGTGTTTGGCGTCGCTAAATTAAAAAAACCTCCTACAGAATGACAACACCTACACAAGTCTTTCTCAATCATCCAGATACTACCTTTTGATACCATTTTGAGGATATCATCTAAACTTTATATTTTTGTAGTGCACGAGTTTAATATATGGAAAGCTCACACATTTAATTACACTTTATTAGTTTTAAGTTTACAGTTTACTCAAAACATTCCACTTACCACTGTAATATTTGACACTTAACACTTTTGTTATATGTTGGAAGAAACGGAATCACACCACAGTCAAACCAAGAAATTACGTTTATTTTTATACTGAAATTTAATTCAACAAAAAAGTATTAGATAGTAAATCCAATAAGCAATAAATGCTCAACTTTAAATCCTTTTGGGGGATGGATATTTTTCATGTCTTATCATTTTGGGGTAAAAAATTTGTTTGGTGTTGCAATTAATGAATCCAATCCAATCCTGAAATCATCTTAAAAATAATATTGTTTTTAAATTGTGTATATATAAATATGAATTCAACCTTAAAGGTGATCAAAAGAGTATTTAATCAAAAAAATCTGGTAACACTGGCACGCTGCACGCTATGCGATGCACTAAATGTCGCACTCTATATTCGCAATTAGGTGTCATCCTCCCATTTAAGAAAATTTATCATAATTATCTCACCTCTGTGTGCGTTGTTATTTTATAACGAAAATTCAGTTCTTACAGTGTTCGTAAGTATTTGTAAAGTCATTAAATTCATGTACATCCAACACAATCTATCATGACATTACGCACGTGTTGAAGATGTACCAGAAAATATAGTGCTCAGTGATTTGTACTCTTCAAATTGTACAAATACAATATTTTTAATTTTTTCTTAAATATGTTTTGGAATAAAAACAAAATGGTATGTCACATATCTCGCCACGTCTTGTCATAGATCTTATTATTATATCTTATTTTGTCGTTTAAAACCATACTGATCAGTAAGGTTTTATCTTATTTAACCATGTCGGTTGTTGATTGCATTGGGTTGTTGTTAAAAGTGTTTGTCTATAACATGTATGAAATATGTTATGTTATAAATAGTCCAGTGTTGTCCAAATAGATAAGGAGATCAACTCTTTACCTTTAGGATTTCTATGCACACTAGTGATGTCTTCATCCTATATTTCTAAAGGGATTATACTACATAAAATCAATTAATCTTAATTTTCACTAAAGATGAAACAGATGGTTGTCAATGTACAAACCAGCTTCAAATGTTGTGTGCTCAACAAAATTCTCAGTTGCTTCTATTAATTTTTATCAATATGTTCCTAAACATTACACATGATATTACAGATCAGGGATCAAAAAAGACATGTATGCAGAACAATAACTTAGGAACAAGTCAATAAAATTATAATACCACCACCGACTAAAATATACATTCAAATCCTGCCATAATACCAGGTTCTGTTGGATCAGCTGTCGTTGCATTGTATGATTTTGTTTCAAAAGTGACTTCAAAACTTGTCTGCTCATCATCTAATACGTCACATAGTCATATCAAAAATCACTTGTGTAATTGTGCCAGAAAAGCTCAATTTCATATGAAGTATTAAAGTCAGAATGTAGGGAAATTCATTGCAAAGCTTTTTTCATTGTTTGAATCCAAATTGATGAGGGCTCTATGCTAACGGGACAAATGTGACATCACATTTGTCCCATTGGAATTTTTCATCAACCCAAGAGTATTCATTGCCAAAGATTTGACACCACAATGTTAAGCTGATGGTACAATATGATGTAGGCTTACCATGCTTTTCGAACTTCCAGATTTCCAGTACCACTGGAAAGTTGGATGTCCTGGATGGCAATAAACGGACAAGCCAAAAATGTGAACAAATCACTTCTTAAACTTATGAATCATTAAAAACAATTTTTTTATAAAATTTTTGGACTCTACATTTACTGCCAATTCCCAAATCAATGACGTAGAATTGGCAAGGAACTCTCCGCCGCTCCTTTAAATCGGCAAGCACGTTTTACAGCACGGTTATAAACCAACCAGTACACCATACACCAGCTAATGGGTCAATATCGACATATGAAGCAATAAAAAATAACCTTTAATATTATCTGTGGTCATAGTGAAATAGGAGCACACATTTACGTTATAGTGCATAAACAATTTTTGCAGAATCTGATCGTTAGTTTTAAAAGACACCGTTGTCTGTAACAGGCTTTGTGTGTTATTTTCGACTGTCTTGTGAAGGCCACTGCCTAATGGGACGTGTGGTTCTTTAACCGCAGCTCTGTTCGGAGTTTATACTATTTTGTTTATTTATTTAATAAGGCACACCAACAACACACATACAAACATAACCCGAACAAAATTACAAAAAAAACACACACACAAGGCATGTATGTGCATAAATTATAGGGATGCACAGCATTACAGGTATACAATTTTAAAAAAACAACCAAAGAATCATATATAAAACAAAAAAAGACTCTACTCACAGAAATAAAACATACAATTTAACGTTCCTAAATTGGAGTCTATTGGCGAAACAAGTTTGATGAAGACATGGAGACTATCACTAAATGGATCAGCGTCGCATGTCCTCAGAGCACAGTTCATCGATGACAGGCATCTAATGAGTGGACTGTTACAACCTACGTTTATCAATACTGATACATATGTAACCCGTTTAAATATCTGAAACTGATTATGAAGTATTTATGGTTTATATTTAAATTAGTATCCAAGTCCGATATCACCGAGATTGACTTTTTGTTTTGCCTCCCTCATGACCCCGGTGTAAGTTCCAATCTTGGGACGTAATCGTCACTGCCAACGATCGCGGGACTCGGAGCTTCGGCTTGTTGGGCGATCGTTTCTTCCTCGCGTTGACATTAGAGTCCCTATCAAGGAAAGGTCTCGACACGGATTGGAGTGGCTCCAGCTGGCCCTTTCCCACTTTCCTCCAATGGCTCTTCTCCGCCTCCGGGTTAGGAGGGCGAGATTCTGACTTAGGCAACGCAGCAACGGTAAAGGTGAGAGGAGGAACTCTCTCTGGTGCCTTAGCATCATCTTCCCCCACTCTCTTCTTCCTCAGTCTCTTGTCTACTCTTTTTCATTGGCTGGGCTATTGACGGCGGTACTGGCGGGACTGACGAAGTCGCCGCCACCGATTCGCCACGTTCTCTCCTCAGATACGCAGCCAGCGGGGGACACATTCGCTGAGCAGGACCGAGCCCCGGCTCGAGGCCCTCAATTTTCGCATTAATCCTTTCTCCAACATTTTTGTAAATGCAAGCCTCGAGATCCTCCAGATTGAGAGGTTGTGCTGACACTTGCGGTCGCAGTTCTTCTTTAACTTTCTAAATCTGCTTCCGCAGCTCAACTTCGCGGCGCAGCCGGACGATTCCTAGTCGCCGACATTCTAGCCCTCGTGCGCAGCAACAGTACAATTCGCGACGTTGGTCTCCGCAGCACTCGTCTCTTGTCTCGACGTCCACGATCAACAATTATAAGAACCACGTCGTCGGCTCTCCCTGTCCCGTCCCGTCCCGTAAAAACGTTTCTTCACTGTGTGCGCTTTGCCTTTAGGTTTATTTTCAGATCGCTTTTCTTTCTTCTGACACAAGTCGGTGAACTTGAAATTGAACAGCTCCACTCACAAGGCTTTGACGTCTCCTCTATTTCAGCCAACTTACAGATACACCACGAAGGTTTTAAAGGTGTATTTATTTTATTATTTCTTAAACCTATACAGCTTAACACAAAAAGTTGACACAATAAAAATAAATTAAAAACAAAGCCAAAGTAAGGTTAAAACATACAATCGAAAATACATAGTCTTGCCATAAATATTGTTATAAAGAAAAGCACGATTTTTTTTTTATACGTAACATTTATTCCTTTCATAGTGAGTTAGTTTAATACATCAATATATAACTATTAAAAATATACAATGTTTATTCGAAGTGGTCTCCATTGGCTGCAATACAGTCTTTTAAACGTTGAGGCCAGTTATCAATAGCAGCACGAACTCTTTCTAGAGGAAAATTCTTCACTGCCAACCGAATGGATCGTTTTAGGGACTCCAAATTATCATGACGTTTAGAGCAAGCCTTACTCTCTAAAACTGACCATAAATCATAATCCAATGGATTTAGGTCAGGACTTGACGACGGCCAGTTTTCAGTGCTGATAAAGTCCGGAACGTTAGATTTCAACCAAGATTGGGTGGATCGAGCTCTATGACCCGGTGCCGAGTCTTGTTGAAAGCACCATTCTTTGTTATTGAACATGGTGTTAGTTAAAGGCTTAACTACCGTCTCAAGAATGGTATTTTGATAAACTTGTGCCGACGTTTTAATACCTTTTTCACAAAAATATGGCTCAGTCACCCCTTCATAGCTAACACCCCACCAAACCATCACTGAAGTGGGATAATGCCCACGTTGTACTCTGTTTACTAATTGCGAAGCTTCTTTAGAGCTTCCAGCATAAATACGGTCATTTTGTTTATTAAAATACTGCTCAATTGTAAAAATTTTCTCATCCGTAAACAAAATTTTTTTGTGACCTCCCTTTGCGTACCGCTTAAGTAGTTGTTTGGATTTTACCACCCTATTCTTCTTTAAATTATCAGTTAAGAAGTGACCAGTACGTCTCTTATAGGCTGCAAGTCCTAAGTCATCTTTTAATATACGCGACATGGTTCTAGGAGCTATCTTCATCTCCCGAGATAAAATCTTTTGCTTACGGACAGGATTTCTTCGAATTCTTTCCCTAACTGCTTTAATCACCTTTTTCACACGAACGGTACGTGGACGGCCAGATCTTTTTCTGTCACAAACAGAGGAGGTATCATTGTACCTATCAATAGCCCGGTAAACAAACATTTGACTAATACCAAGCGGGTGGAGGGTTTTAAAAATTGCACTTTTCTCCATACCTACTTTATGTAAGGCAATCACAGCGATTCGGTTCTCTTTATCACCCCACTCCATTTTAATATAACAAAATATTTAACGATATAATGGCGCGAAAATAAGAAAACACATCAAGCAATCATATAAAAATGACAGATTCCAAATTCAAACGTAATATTTTCTTTTTTTGAATAGTAACAGTATTTATGGCCAGACTAAGTAGAATCCAAGATCAGAAAAAAATAATACAACAAAAAAAAACACGAACAGAAAAAAAAAATATATATATACATATGAATAAGTGCAGTATATTATGTAAAGAACGAGCTTTTAAGTGTGTGTGTGTGTGTGTATTAGTGTGTGCAATGGTGTTTCTTTGTGATCGAGTGTGCTAGGTTGAGTCTTTAAGTTTTTTTTTTTTTAAAAAATTTTATTTAGGCCAAATATATCTAAGGACACATAGGACTCATTATAGGTTCTTGCTGCGTGACACAAGACTGAGTTTTGTCCGTAGCTTGTTCTTGCATGAGGTACCTGGAACAAGGCAAGACTGCGAGTGGGATAGGCGAGTACCAAAAAGTTTATGCTTTCCAGTAGCCTGCTACAGTCTATTCTGCCCGAGACCAAGTCATGCAAAAGCGTCATATCATAATGTTCCCGGCGAGATTCAAGGGAGACAATTTTGAAATTTTCCCACGCTTGAGTGTAATCATCGAAGTGTTTATGTGTTTTGTATGAGATAAAATTTATAAACTTCCTTTGGATTTTTTCTATCTTTTCGGTTCTAAAGGTTCGTGGATCTGTCCAATCCTAGTGCTGTCCTGGATCTTAATCCAGAGCACACACACCATTCGAGCAGTTTATCGTCTTGCTGACTGTGAGGTCGAGTTCCTTTGTGATTGAATTGGCGAGTCCCCAATACGGCCACCAGTCGAGGCATTGATGTTGGTTTCAGCGGTGCCACCCTCGCCGTAGCTGCGATAAGATACGTTACATACAGCGATTTCTTCCGCGTGTTCGCCAATAAACTGCAGCAGCGTACGCTGTTTCGCTAGCGTCGCAACACGTATGCAGCTCCCCCTTGGTGGGGCAAAAAGAATCAATAGCAACTTTCTAAAGTGCCCAAGAAAGGTTCTGACGGAGCCGGTAGAGGTGGCAGCATGACTTTTCCTGCTGCGCAGCACATACCGGCAGCTTCATTTTGAAATTTCAAAGCCTGACAATATTGACATACGATCTAGATATTCCACCGATAGCAATTTTTGAACGCGCAGTTAATATCTGGTGCATATTCAAAAGCAAGACGAACTGTTATACGAGTCCTTGTTATTGGGTTTAAAAAAAAAGATTTATTATATAATCAATATATTTCACTTAAACACTTTAACCCTTAAATGGATGATTTCTTTTTCACGTTTAAAAAAAAATATATTTGTGTAAAAGACGTGTATTACTCTCTAGGAAAAATGAGTAAAAAAATCTAGACATGAATTTACTATACTTTTTTTTTGCAATAATTTGAGTGTTGTTTATAAACTACATTGTGCATTCATTAATGTTTTGCAAGTATGAATAAAATAAGAGTGGACATTGTTTTTGAAATGTATTTATTTATTCTTCATTATGATATTTATAAAAACAATTGCTTTTTTTCGTATCACATAAAGATACACGACATTTTTGGCACATTTTAAATGTAAAGCCTGAACATTTCGGGACTTTGCACCGCTGCTGCTTATCCAGCCAAACTGCCCAATGACATGTCTGATCTAATCTGACGTTTTTCAAAGGAATTGCTTGAGCTGGTCCACGGAACTTCTTCATTACAAGTTCTCTTTGTATTGTGCTCCCACTAGGTCGACCACGTTTAGCGCCATTTGCAGGTAGACTCAATTTGAAATGCAAGAGGAACAGCGTAGGAGAGAGTACGCAGCCCTGGGGATCTCCACCGTTTATGGATTTAAGGTCGTAACATGCGCCGTCGAACCTTGATGTTCCGATCGGCCAAAAACATTCCAATCACATAACTTCACGGGAAGCCAAAAAGCTGGAAGTTTTGAGAATAGCGCCTTGTGCCATACCCGATCGAAGGTCTTTGCTATGTCCAGACTAACCGCCAGTGCTTCCCCTTTAGACTCAACAGCTTCTGCCCATTTATGAGTAAGGAAAACTAGAAGATCACCAGCTGAACGGCCACGGCGAAAGCCGTATTGACGGTCACTAATCAGCTGGCACTCCTCTAGGTAACGAAGGAGCTAGCTGTTGATAATAGTCTCCATTATCTTAGAAAATAAAGGGGTAAATCGGGTGAATCAAGGCGGTCTTCCAAGCGTTTGGGACAATTCCGAGTAAATAAAAGTGCCGAAAAAGACGCGTCAGGACCGGAGCCAACTCGTGAGCACAAGTGCTCCGCACTATTGGAGTAATACCATCCGGTCCACTCGACTTATGAATATCCAGGAAAATAAGGGCTTTGCGTACAGCACGAAGCCGGAAAACATCGAGGTATCACCGCAATAACGTCGGTGGTGTATTCCCGTGATCATCAATCATCGAGTTGTACCCGAAATGAGAGCCTAAAAGATCAGCTTTTTTCTTCGGTGTGTTGGCCAACAGGTTGTTGAGTAGTGGTGGAAGAGTAGGCTTACAGAAGTTTCCTTGATCAGCCTTAGCAAGAGAAAACCAGAATACGCGTGTCCCCGAATGAAGCCGAGCCAGCCTGTCACCAATTCTGCTGATGTGATTAGACTTCGCCTTAGGGAATGCTTCTGAGGGAATTAGAGGCAGAGTTGTATGCTTTTTTAAGATCGCTGGTATTTACATGACGTGGTGGTATCGCTTGAGCCCAGATACGCACGATAACGCGTTTTTTTTTAGTGGAAAACGCGCCAACCTGTCATTTTGGAGTTGAATTGGACTAGGACTAGGTTAAGTTGTCCTCAGTGCGAGACTACACGTATTTGGGTCCCGACTTCAGACACAAGTTTGTTCCGGAACTGATCAACATCAGCCCGAGAAATATTTGCGCGAGTTGCATTATACACAGGCGTGTATAATGCAACTCCAGTAATACCGCATAGCAATGAATACTGCTGTGCTGCAGTAGATCATTGATATCCAGAAGAAAGGGGGTCGGAGATAAGACACAGCCTTGTGGGCATTCACGGGTTTGAGGTCGGAACATGTTCCGTCCATAACGACCTTAATGCTCCTATCAGCCAGGAAGCTTGAGATCCAATTGAACAATTTCTTCGGCAACTCATACGCAGGAAGCTTCGAAAGAAGCGCTCTATGCCACACCCGGTTAAAGGTTTTCGCTATGTCAAGACTAACCGCCAGTGCCTCCCTCTTGGACTCTATTGCCTCCGCCCATCTATGAGTTAGGTATACTAGAAGGTTAGCCGCCGACCGACCTTGCCGGAAGCCATACTGGCTATCGCTAATCAAGTGGTGGCCCTCTAGAGACTTCAAGAGCTGGCAATTGATACTGGATTCCTTTATTTTAGAGAAGAAGGAAGTTATGGCTATTGGGCGATAGTTATACGGATCGGAGCGATAGCCTTTTTTAGGGATCGGGTGCAGCTGAAGCGATCACGATGCCAAGTGAGTTTGAGAACCGGAAAAGACGCGTTAGGAGCCAACTCAGGAGTACATGTGCGCAGAGCTATCGAAGGGATGCCATCAGGCCAGATCGACTTATGGATGTCCAAAGAGAATAGGGGGACAGCTCGGATCCGGAATGCAATTGCAACTGCGGGATTAACGGTGGTGGCTTACCATGGTCATCCAAAGGTTTTGGACGAGTTTGACGCGAAGAGGGTGCCTAAAAGATCGGTCTTCTCTTTCGCAGTATAGGCCAGCGAGACAACCCTCTTCTCCCCTAGTCTCTCACCAAAATTGGCAATGCGCTCTGACTTTGACTTAGCAATCTTTCGTTTTAAAAACCTAGAGACTGAGTTATATGCTTTTTTAAGTTCGGTGGATTTAAGCCTCGAGATGACACCGCGTCTTCCCAGGCTCGAAAGCATTCTCGTTTGCCATGCGAGAGCGTTTAAACCAGGGCTGAGACTTGCCACCGATCGTTACTGCACAGAATGGAATAAAGAGTTCATGGCATGCCTTGCAGCACCACCTCGGCAACAAAGTTAGCAGTGACATCCGGAGAATCCGACGAAAATCATAACGGCCCCCAAGGGTAGGATGCAAAGAAATACCGCACGCATCCCAATCTGCTGACTTGTAGACTTACACGCGTTGACAGCCCACAAAGTGAGGCTGTGGAGAGTGCGTGGTCGACACTCTACTCCGGACTACGCAATGGTCTGACAAACGCTCATGATGGACTCTCTCCGGATGTGAAGTCAGAATGTTTATGACCCTCCACATCTGGTATTCGCGTAACCGCAGGGACCATTTGTGTTAGATCATATGCTAAGTCGTGAAAGGATCTGCCCGCGTGATCGGTGGTTTCAGAGCCAAGCCACTCGGCATGGTGGGCATTGAAGTCGCCAAGTATCACGATTTCAGCGGTCGGAACCCTTTCGAGCATGGAATCTGTCGCCATTTGAATGTGCTCGATGAGTCGGTCAGTTTCGGAATTTCCACTATGGGACTTATACAAGCAGGCGTAGAAACGCGGATGGTCATCGCAGTCTACGCATAACCATAGCCTAAATAGGTCCGCCTTCAAGCGTCCCGAGGCGCTGCGAGCAGACATCCTCCCCGACGTACACGCAAACCCCCGCCAGCGGGACAAAGGAATGTTCCAATTTATACCCCGGGTAGGCGAGGTAGGAAGTATCAGCCGGAGAGGATATCTGGGTCTCGGTAAAGAAGAGCAAGGCCGGCTTCGCAGTCGCTAGATGGTAGTGGACTGCGTTGATGTTGGAGTTGAGTCCCCTAATATAAGAGACATCCACAGTGAGTGATATGGGGGACGCCTTGGAAGGTTTGGCCCGAGAACAATGTATTTTATAAAGCGCAGAGTTGCCCTTGTTTGCAATCCTTAACTGCAAGAATTTTGCTGGGCTTATGGACAGTTGTTACTCCTGTTTCGTCAATATTCCATACCCTTTCGGCAGTAAATTCGTGCCTTTTAAAAACTGCAGTCAAATTTCCGAAAAATTCCCCAACGGTGTGCTTGAACGCTGTCGCTCGGGCTAAGCTGTTTGGCTGTGGAGGTTGTTTTTTTTTCATCAGTAACTAAAATTTAGAAGTGTAACTAGGGGGCGTACTTTTGTGTATTTGTCTTGCAAATCCAGATTATCATTGACATGAAGGTGGCGAAAAATAAAGTCAAATCTATCCCTAGTCATGGCCGAGCTGATCAATTCATTCTTTGTATCAGGGGAGTTTTCTCAATACATTCTTCTACGGGGGAGCCATCAATAACCACTAACCAACAATATGCCGCTGAAACATTTCATATCTTCAGTGGTTATGTCTCCAGGCAAATTCTTTGACAGCATATTTATTGCTCTCTGACACCAACAACGAAATAACATCTTCATCTAAGAAGTTTTCAAACCACTCAATTGGGCGCTTATCTTGGCAAGCGCCTTGAACATCTGGCCAATTCACGGGATTTTTTGACAAGTCCCGTTTTCTCCATGCGTAGGTACGCCTACGTTTAGTTCGATCTGTAGAATGAGAAGGTTCTTCTTCTGTATCACTCGCCATAATCTGCCCTTGAATTATTACTTCAGCCGGTTGAAGCAGAATGTTTCGTGGCAAATTATTCAAAGTTACATTATCTTCTTCACCCGAATCTTCGTCAGTGTGACGGTCAGGATCAACAGGAGGAGGTAGAATACATAACAGTCGTTCTCTATAATCTTTTTCATTATCAGAAACATTTTCTAAAGCATCTAAAATTTCATGCGCAGCTAACGGTCTGTAAAGAAAAAGTTGTATTATTGTACTAAAATCATGTATATTCCTCCTACTGTCCTATATATAGTACGCTAGTATTTGTAACAAGTTATTCGTAATTTATTCATATTATTTTGCTAGAATATTTATTTAGTACAAAAGTTAAGGTTATCAACTAGATATTAACACATAAAAAAACAACTCACAAGTTTCTTACTGCAAATCATAAGTCTAAATAATGTTAGATAAAGAGGGTATTCTGATATTTTTTTTATTTCTACTGTCCTTAATATAGGACAGTAGGCTTATCTGGTCTTAAAATAAATAAACAATTATTTTTTTATTAAATTTAAATACGCTCTGTTTCGTTCATCTTGCCACTTGGTGTTCATGACAGAAAAAACTCTTTCAGTAAAAGCGGATGAGGCCGGGATGGACAATAAAAATTAAATTATTTTATATAAATTTAAAAAATTATCTCCTGAGTTATTAAATATGTGCAGTTGACAGTTGCAAAACCATTCGAAGTACATATCTGATTATAAAGTTGGTTTAATAAAACAATTTCTCCATATAGATCATCCATAAGTACATTAAGTTTTTGCAGATTTAAACTTTCAATTATGTTAACAATATTATCAAATTCAATATTGCTCTTTAAATTTATATGAGCAAGTGTAAATAACCAATTTGTGTTATTAAAATCAAACCATTTATTAAGGTACTCTAAGGATTTGTCAATAAATAATAAAAAGTTCTTGTGAATTTTCCTAGTCAGTTCCGGTGAAGATAACATTTTTTGCCTGTTTCATAGCCAAAAAAGAGAACTTATTTTCTTTGAGTTAATCCATCTCTAAGATTAACCATAATCCCATAAATATCTAAAATTGTTATGCAGTTGCCTTCTAAACATTTAATAGCTTTACTAAATAAATTAAATATTATAGTTGAATAATTCGTGTCTATAGTTATATATATGTATCTATCTTAATGAACTATAGAGTACTAATATATCTAATTACATCAATATATATTATGCTTAATTATCTATTGTCTCAGGATTATTATTGATATTATAAATGACTTGCAATATTAACCAAAACACAGCAATATGTAATCATTATAATTATTATATTTAATCAAGTTAGCTAATAAGACCCAAAAGAGCCGCTTACCACACGTGACAGAACCATCGAACATTATTCAAAAATGCCTCTAATAAATTCATTGTGCCAAAAGGAGGTTTTATTGAATTTATCTTTCAAATTAGGTTTTAATGAATTTATATCATTTAAAGATATGAATATACATTATATAAGATCGTCTTATAATATGTAACATATTAATCTATTGATTAATTCACCTGCCTGTGCGTTCGCGACCTTATAAATCCATATATAATAATCCTTCGTAGTATTCACGCGCTATGGCTTATTATTAGGGTATTTATAACTTTGGTGTTTCTTTATCGATTTTAATAAATATTTTTATGAAATCGTTAATACTTTTAACTTTTTTAATAAGGCATGTCTGAGAGTGTTATAAACGTAAGAGTAGACAAATATATTCAGAAATCTTCGCACTGCTAAGCTATCGGGAGTTACACGTGTTATTGTGAGTCAACCATAAAAAATAAACATGATAACAAATATGCTATTGTGAGAAATGTTTTACATAATTTTAAGCACATTTCCGTCATACATGATTTCTTTGTACCTTTAACCATTAAGGTTGCACACGCAACGGAAGCTTAAATAATGGAGTAACTTCTCCCGTTTTCCCAACATTTTCCTTCACTGCTCTGCTCCTATTAATCGCAGCGTGATGAAAAGTATGCTATAACCAGCTCAGGAGTATGAATAATGTTTGTGTTAAGTTTCGGTAAAATCTGTCGAGTAGTTTTTGTTTCTATAAAGGTTACCCAGACAGACAAAAAAATTACTGATTGCAAATTTGGCATCAGTATCGATCCCAAATCAAATCTCCATTTTTTATAATCTGACTGACTGATAGTAGATTTGTTGCCAGTTCAGGTACATACAAAACATTTTGAAACAGAATTTTATTGTACTGATTTTTATCATTACACACATCTAATGTCAACTGATCGGTACTGTGAACTGATAATAACTTGTCATTTGCTACCTTTATAGTCTTGATTAGAGGCTCCTTTTCCTGTTTTTATTTTTTTATTTTTTATGTTTATAGAAGAGGGGGCAAACGAGCAGGAGGCCCACCATACAGGTGAAATCGCCGCCCATGGACACTCATGTGGCTGGGAGCTCATGAGTGTGTTGCCGGCCTTTTAGGGAAAATGTTGTAATAGATTTCTATGTTTGGTCATATGTACCCAAGCGCCAGAGTCTATATACCAAGGATCTTGTTCCAGGCTATGTGTTGAAGCTATGAAAGCAGCGGCATAACTTGAACTCCCTTGATTCTTTTTAGAAGATTTCGACTTACACGCAGCAACTAAACAGCCATATTTATTACAGTTGTAGAAGCGAGCGCCTCTTTTAGGTTGTTCCTTGTTACCCTTATTCTTGTAGTGTTTTCACATATTTTCACATCTTGTAGAATTTTTGACTTAACTGAGTCAGCACTTTATTTTCATACCAGAGTTTTCTATAGTAATATATATATAATAATATATATATATATATATATTATCGGCTTATATGTTTCAAGTAGAGCGGATAGTAGCAGTGTCCCGAGCCACGTCATCTACTTTAAAGCCGATGTTCCGGAGCTTGTAAGCCGTGGTCATAATTTTGCTAAAGTATTATTCCAGATTTAGACATCCAATAAGATTTGTTGTACACAGATCTCGAAGTAATCCCATACGGTGGTTTAGCCCCGAGTCGTCGAATGCGCTTACTAAGCAGTCCCATACTTCTTCTGCAGACTTTGCATCTTGAATGTGAACGTTGTTTACAGAGTCCACTAGTAAGATGATCTTAGATTTTGCTTTTATATCGCGTTGTGAGTCGACAGATTCACCGGGCACACAACAGTCCCACAAATCTTCGTTTTGGAGATATGTGTTGACTGCAAATCTCCATGTGGAATAGTTTTCCCGACCAGTAAAGCCTTTCGATAATTAGTCAAATAAGCATCCTTGCCTTCACCAAAGGAAGATTACATTTTCTTCCCCGCATAATATGGTCTGCCGGCTTACCCCATATCACTACAGACAGCACACT
Organism: Leptophobia aripa; assembly: GCA_951799465.1. Classification (NCBI taxonomy): domain Eukaryota; kingdom Metazoa; phylum Arthropoda; class Insecta; order Lepidoptera; family Pieridae; genus Leptophobia; species Leptophobia aripa. Next base: position 1,849,035 of record OX637283.1, on the reverse strand, counting down.
GAGCAGTAAAAGCTGTACAAGTTGCAGCTTTATGGCCCTCAATTCCACAACGGAAACAAGGAAGCACTACGATCCACATCAGACGGACATTCCAAGCCAATATGACCGACACCTAGACACAACAAGCAATCGACCTTTGTTGTGGCCGATCAGGTAGTTAATCGGAGCGGCGAGGCCTGCACAATGTCAGTGTGATACAGAGTGCGATAACCAAGCCGTCCGTAACTGTTCTGGCTTGTAAGGCCGGTGATCGATGACGCCACGGAGTTGCCAAACGAACTCGGTCTCGTTCGGCCCACGCACCCCTGTTAGTACGTAAGGTGTAGAAGGGCGATGCCGTAGTCTTGGGTCTTCGGAGGAGTGAAAGGTTTCTTTGTTCGTACTGCTCCGCCTAGTTGTTGATCCGATGACGTCGCGCCGTGTGAGAGAGTGTTGCATAGATCTCGGGGAGCTTAGGTACCTCGATCATTATACCGCGACGAGAGCTCCTACATCGTAACGGAGCGCTCGCCGCTACACCCCCACCATTTTCACGCTCGGACCGCCGAGCGCGAAGGACGTCTTTCTCTCGCGCGCTCCCACGGACCCGGACTTCACAAGTGCCCAGGATGACAGTGCCTATTCTCGGATAGTGTTAGTGCCAATCTGTGTACAAGATGGAGTCCAACCCGCGCCCGACCTGCATCGACGAGTGTGCCGCCTCCCGCTTTGTCTGCGGTGGAGCGCTGGCACACGCACCTTGCGTCACAACGCCGCTCTCATCCCGCCTTAACGCCGGAGTGACGGCCACCATGCACTCGCCGGACCCTGACACCATCGCCAACCAGGAGGATGACCTTCATTATATGAAGAGCTCAGCCTTATACAGAGAACCAATATCCCCTCGGATGGATTATGAAGCCGACTGCCAGCTTGCAACATATCTGGCAAGCAACAAGCTTCTGTCCGAAGGAATAGCCCTGGCCATCGGCGCCCACCTAACGCTGACCCGTGGCCGACTCCACGCCGAGGGTCTACTCTCGTCCCCGCTGTCCAAAGAAGAAGCCTACGCAGTACAGAGGGCCAAGCGCTCGTACAGCCTAGCCCAACACCCGCCGTCAGACTACCAGGAGGCCCCTGAAACAGACGGATCTGCCAAGCGTCCCTGCCTGCAGCAGACACCTCCACCTCCACCACAGCCGACCCAGATCGTCTCACAGGCCTCCCTAAATAATAGGGACCCGCGCCTCCGTAGCGCCAAGGAACAAAAACTCCCCCAGCCGACTACCTGCGCCGCGCCGGCATCTACCGTTACGGTCGAAACGACCCAAGCGCAAGCAAAAAACGTCACAAAGCCGCTACTACCGCGCCCGAAAGCACCCGAGTGCCGCGCTCCGAAAGCGCCCGTGTGCCGCGCTCCGAAAGCGCCTGAGAGTCGCGCTCCAAAAACGCCCGAGTGCCGCGCTCCGAAAGTGCCTGAGTGTCGCGCTCCGAAAGCGCCCGAGTGCCGCGCCCCGGTTGTTCCCAAGAGTCGCGTTCCGAAAGCGCCCGAGTGTCGCGCTCCGAAAGCGCCCGAGTGCCGCGCCCCGGTAGTGCCCGAGTGTCACGCTCCGAAAGCGCCCGCGAGTCGCGCTCCGTCAGCGCCCACAATCTCCATCCGGCCGATCCCAGTGCCTATGGAAATCGGCACCCCAAGCGCACCTAGTGCCCCATCGCCGACCCAAGCGGACGCCCCAAGCACGGGTGCCTCCTATGCGGGCATGGCAGCAGCACCATCCGTGGCAAACAGCCCTACGCTCGCCCCACTACCGGCCTCAAACCCTGCCACCGCCAAGAAGGAGATGTATCCACCTTTCATCGTGGAATCCCTCCCGGACTGGATCGGTCACGTTCGTGAGATGAAAACGAGGCTGGGCCGCACCATTAACGCCAGGGCCTTCGGCACTGGCTTAAAGATCTCTCCGCAGGATGGCGACGAATACCGCGTCGTCCAAAGGTACCTGTCTGAACTGGAAGCGAGAGGGGAAAAGCTCTCCTACTTTTCATACTCGCTACCCGCGGAACGGCAACTTAAAGTTGCCATCCGGGGCCTACCCGTGGACACGGCCCCCGAAGACATAACCAAGGAGCTGAAAGTGCTGGGCTTCGAAGCGGAGCACGCCCAGCACATCCAGCCTAGGAGGGGTAGACCAGGATGCATCTTCCTGGCAATACTGCGCCGCACGCCCGACCTCACCCCGGCCATATACGGGGTGAAAGAGATGCTTGGGCTGCCAGGCATCACCATCGAAGCCTGGCGAGGAAAAAAGGGCCCCGCCCAATGCCATCGATGCCAGGGTTTCCGGCACTCCTCACACGCATGCCACAGGAGATTGGCATGCGTGCGCTGCGGGGAGGCCCACCGTGCCGCTGACTGCACCTTACCAAAGGACGCACCACCCACATGCGCCAACTGCAAGGGACCTCATGCGGCAAATAACACCTCTTGTCCGGTGTTCAAGGGAGAGACGCGCCAAAAGCGGGTGGAAACCGTGGCGCGGTCCACACTGACAGCACCCGCAAACCAGTCGGCACGTACCAAGCCTGCTGCGAGCCAAGCACCACCAGAGGTAGGCCTGACCCTCCCCGAAGCTCGCGATACCGGAGCAAGCGGTGGACGCAACCGCCGTGGCAACAGAAACAGAGGCAAGGGGAAGAATGCCGAGTTCACCGTAGCCACAGGCAAGAAAGCCGCCCGCCTCCCGACCAGAGGCCAGTCCAGGGAACAGCCGTTCCACAGATCAACAACGGAGGAAGAAATCAGCCGAGCGGTGATCAAGGTTGCTCCGCTGGCCTCGCCTTGAGCGCTTTGCATGTTTGACACGCCCGTTGAATGCTGCGTTACACTGATCTTAAGCCAATAGCGTTGTCTTATCTCGTTCATAACGGTGGCATGATTTCCGTAGTTATACTGACAATGATAATGCTTCACTATCAGTCTTCCAATTAGACTTCGGACGTCCAATAAGATCGGTGAGCGATAGTCGTGACCAACGCCCGCGATCGCGTTAATTCTGCCACGAAGTCTAATCACGCCGTTAGCGCGACGTCTATTTGTTCAACTGGCCTCCGCTCACGATCAGTTTTCCTCGTTCTAGGCGTTCTATCTCTTGCCCGAAGCTAGCCCTCTGACTGTGTTTACAGTGCTGAGCGTTGAAACCCTCAGGTGGAGACTGTCTCTGTCTTCTTCCGCTATCCGGACTAGCAAAAACATCTCCTTGATGTCGGCAGCAACCGCTACGGGGCCTTGCCGAAATCGCACCAACACACCGAACAGCGACTGCAGCAAATCCGGTCCAGATAGCAAGACGTCGTTGTGGCTGACGCCGCCGTACTTGGCTGCGGCGTCGAACACAATTCTTAGCTTTTTCTTCACAGGGTGCACTACGGGAAAGTGCGGCAGGTACCATGTTCTAGCTGAGTCGCGTTCGGCTGGCGCTTCTTCGGCGTATCCGCTTCTTAACAGGTTCCCGATCTACGCTTGGTACTGGTCCTTAAGTCAGAGTCCTTTTGCAGCTTTTTCTCCGTTCCTCGGAACCTGTTTAGAGCTGAAGCGTAGTTATTCGGGAGTCGCAAGTCTTCATGTTTCCACAGCAACCAAACTTTGAATCGACTGTCTTCCATGTGCTGGCTAGTATTCTCTAGCACGCGAAGCGCTCGTTGCTCCACGTCGGTTGAAGGCTTCTTCGGCTGAATCCCCAGTGACTCGATTGAGAAGTGTTCTTTTATAATTTTGTCTATTTGATCTTCTACGACGCAGGTGTTCACGTAATTCACCGTTGCTGAAGAACCGCTGTCCGCGCCATGCAGGACCCATCCGAGCTTCGTTCGCGACGCTACTGGCTGCCCTCGTTTAACTTTTCTCAGCTGTAGTGTGACAATATATTCCCAGTTGTCCTGCCCGATGAGTAGCTTGGGGGATTCACCTTTGGAGCACACATCCTGAAGTATGCCACGTAAATGGTTGTATCTCCTTAAGTGGTTATTGTCGATGTATTGAGTAGCCAGTTTAAGTGCCTTTATGGTTCTAGCTCCCTTGAGAACGCTTCGACGTTCCTGCTTAAGGCCTCTTACTTCGAGCGTCATAGATTCTCGCTGATCCATTTGTCCCCCACCGATAGTTTCGATTGTTAACGGTCGGTAGGGGCCTTGGATGCCGATGCTTCTTGCGACGTCCTCGTCCAGCAGCGTGACTGTCGAGCCTTCATCCAATAGCGCCAGTATTATCTTGCTCCCAGTCGGGCCGAACACCTCCACTTTCACAATCTTCAAAATCCTTATAGTGATGACCGCGGCGGTTGTCTCTGGCTCTGCTGAACACGATGCGCTTCGTTCTCCACAGTCACGTGTAGTAGATTGTGGTGCCATTTACGACACATCCTGCACGGTGGTTTTCGGCACGTTTCCTTTCTGTGTTTGCCGATAAGGCATTTAAAGCAGATTTTCAATCTTTTCGCGGTCTCCCATCTGTCGTTGACAGCCGCTCCTAAAAAACGTTGGCAATCAGCAAGGCGATGAGGGCCATCGCAATCGGGGCACTTGACTTCGTCCTTGCCCTTGCTGTTGCATTCGGTGACGTTGTGAGCTGCCTGCCTTATCGGCCTCTTCGTTGCGCTCTGCTTCAAATAACGGCTTTCTTCTATAATCGCGAACGCTCCGCACTTGTCCGCTTCTAGGTTGAGGAAGTCGCTGATGGTCTGTATGCTTGAAGGAAGAAGGAATCCTCATCTCTGGAAGCCGTGAAGTCGTACCATCGAAATTTAAGAATCGATGGTAACTTCTCAATCACTGTCTTCACTAGCTCCGGTGAGTGTAAATACTGTGGCCTCTTCAGTCCGGTGATTGACGCTACGCAGTTGCTAATCTGGCTCGCGAAGACGCATATATCGCGCGAGTTCTCTGTAACCCGAGATAACGCCTTCAGCTTCTCTAATTCTGCCATCACCAACGCGTCGGGTCTCCCGAATCTTCGCCGCAGTGCCGTGAGGATTTCTTCTGGCTTCACTTCTGAGTATAGTAGGCTCTTGATACTGTCCCTCGCTGTACCCCTGATAGCTTTGCGCAGCCGAGCCATGTTTTGTACGCTCGAGAATAATGGCGCTGTATCCTCGTAGACAGCGCGAAATGCCGTCCACTCAGCGCTGTCTCCCTCGAACGTAGGCAGCTCCTAAATATACCGGTTGAGGAGCTGTGATCGCCATGGCTTCCTTAATAGCTTCGGCTATTGTCTGCGCATCGCTTTTCGATTCCGGTTTCCCTGTCGGTACTCTCGGGTCTGAAGCTTGCATCCAACTGCGAGTCTGTTCGTTGCGGTCCTCTTCATTTTCTTCAACGACGGAGTCATCTGACTCGTCGGTTTCCATCTCTAGCCGTATACGGGCTAAACGCGCCGCCGCCTGAGCTTCTTGTAGCTCGGCACGCGCCAGCTCTTTCCTGGCTGCGGCTTGCCTCCTGGAACTGGCCTTTGATACGACCCTGGACGAATCTCGCCGGGTGAAACCCGCTGGTGCCAAGGTCGAGGCTTGACCTAGCTGGCTAGCTGCGCCCGCAGACGTCGACTGCTCCCTGGAGATATCCGCCACCGTAGCCCGCGTCGATTCCGACGTGATTGCGGGCGAGGTGGTGGCAGTCGCGGCTGATTCTTGCTGCATCCCACGTTGTGACCTCGTGACTGGCATCTTCTCGACTTCTTTACAGGATCCGGCTCGAAGAATTAAATGTTGTGGCCGATCAGGTAGTTAATCGGAGTGGCGAGGCCTGCACAATGTCAGTGTGATACAGAGTGCGATAACCAAGCCGTCCGTAACTGTTCTGGCTTGTAAGGCCGGTGATCGATGACGCCACGGAGTTGCCAAACGAACTCGGTCTCGTTCGGCCCACGCACCCCTGTTAGTACGTAAGGTGTAGAAGGGCGATGCCGTAGTCTTGGGTCTTCGAAGGAGTGTTCGTACTGCTCTGCCTAGTTGTTGATCCGATGAGGTCGCGCCGTGTGAGAGAGTGTTGCATAGATCTCGGGGAGCTTAGGTACCTCGATCATTATACAGCGACGAGAGTTCCTACATCGTTACGGAGCGCTCGCCGCTACACGCCCACCGAGATTCATTTGTGGGCGGGGCTTTCGTCGTATCGGACCCCTTGCGACATGTTACACCCCACCGAGAGCTATGCGACCATTATAGTTTACCTCTAGGCGAAGCAGCGCATTTATTTACATTTTGCCAATTTTACTATTACTTAAAACTAGTACCTCAAACATAATATAACCTTAGCTTAATTAACGCACAACTCCCTACTTTCAAGTTGGCTTGCGTTCCTTTATTAACTTAAGTCTAAGAATTATACTTACGTACTAGTTTTTCTAAGTAACTTATCTATGGACTTTATATTTTTACACAATTTATTCTATAAAATCTAATTCCTATTCCTAGTCGCCGACAACCTTCGTAAACCTTTTTTGCGGCAGTGACAGCACATTGCACAAAAACTACATTGTACCCACCTCGGCCTTTTAAAAGAGTTCCCGCCTTAATCAAATCTGCGTCACATTCACCTTTTTCAGCGATTGCAGACACAACATCTTGGATGGTTACAGAATCATCCAGTCCGCCAATGCGAAGAAATGCACGCTTCACAGGCGTTACCACCTTGGCTTCCTTTATCAATACTTCACGGAGTATCTCTGCAAGTTGGGTCGCCTTTTCTGCACCTTGATTTCCCGGTAACTCGATCATTCGAGCTCCAGTAACAGTTTCTCTGATTTTGATGTTAGTAACGCCTAAGTCAGACAATACAATATTATCTCTCGCTTCAAAATTGTCGCGTATGTAAAACCTTTAACCACTGCTTCTTTCTGCAGTGTCACAACTGCCGAAGACCGGGGTGAAGATAGTTTAGCCGTTTTTGGCGCTACCACGACTTGTGTCTCACGTGTTTGTTTTAGGTTTTGCACCTGCACAGTTTTTTTTCCCCCTTCCCTTTCCTTTTACTTACGTCCTGGCAACACCCTGCTCAAGGGAACCACTAGTTATAGGGCAACGCACTTCAGGCTGACCTACATCGTCTGCAGACCTTTCTATAATATGTGAAGCTGATTTCGCACTTATGTCCGGCATCACATTCACACAGGTGTTGCTATCTCCCTTTCTCTAGAAGCCGCAAGAGGCGGTCGAATTATGGGTGCTGGTAAGAGATGGTCCTTCAGTTTAGCTTCTACCATTTCCCCACCGAAGGCATGACGCCACCTTGAATCTCGTTAATGATAGCTCTCATGAACTCGGGATCCTAGTTTATTGAAGATATATGCGATTATTTTTCGGAAAAATCCCTGCGCACTGCCTTCAAGGAACTTTCAAGTTCAGTTATATGATATATAGGCGTCTATTATCTACTTGTAGTCGGTGGGTCTCTTCTGCCGTCGAGCGTGACGCTAAACAATGGATGATGTCCTGCAGCCTGTTACAAAACATGAAATGAATACTTTTAGTGGCATTCTGCTGATTATGGGTGTAATGCCATCACCAGATATTAGATTGTATTGGTCTCAAAAGGAGATGTTTACAAACCTACGCATAAAAAGTGCAATGAAACGTGTCCGGTTTTTATTGATTCTTTTATCTTTATTACATTTTTCGAATAATACCACTGCCATAAATGAAGATCGGTTGAACAAAATTCGAGACATTATTTTATTTAATCAATAAGGCACACCAACAACACACATAAAACACAACCCGAACAAAATTACAAAAAAACACACACAAGACATGTATGTGCATAAATTATAGGAATGCACAGCATTACAGGTATACAATGAACAATTTTAAAAAACAACTAAACAATCATAAAACAAAAAATTATGAAAACTCTACACACTGAAATAAAACAAAAAATGAACGTTCTTAAATTGGAGTTGTTGCGGCCGATCACGTAGTTAATCAGAGCGGCGAGGCCTTCACAATGTGCACCGCCAGCTTCCACGATTTCGCTCTTGTTTAAATTCCAGCCACGCAGCTCGATGTACGCCTTTTTGAGTGCCATACTTTGCCGCGGCGTCAAACATAATTCTTAGCTTTTTCTTCGTTCCTCAGAATCCGTTCAGAGCTGATGCGTAATTCTTCAGAAGTTTTCCATTCGCAGGCTAGTTCTCTTCAGTGCTTCATAAAACCGGCGTGCATCGCATTAATATACGGTCTAGACATTTTTATAACTTTTGTCTTTTTCGATTGAGCGTCATTATCCTTCACAAATGCCATATTGCGACTTTCTGGAAATATACCGCTGTCAGTTTAAAACGGCAATTCTAGGGAGTAGCGTCGGCTTTGTTTGTCTTGGCGTGCCATTCAACAATTGCACTGCACGTGCGTCGGCGCGCGATTTTGTCTCTGTTTCTTCCCGACGGCTTTATTGCCAAGCTTTGTTTTTGCAATGTTTGGTAATTCTTTTTCTCCGTTTTCTGTGCAAACGTCGCTTTCTCTAATTTGTTTTACACAACGCACAATATTTTTACTTAATTCTTTTATCCTTTGCGTAGGCAACTGATATGTAGGAATCTTTTGCGTAAGAATATTGAAATCACGCATCTTCGACGTGATTACTTTTAACATCTTCAACGATGCAGGCTTGGGCACATATATTTACGTAATTTACTGTTGCTGCAGAACCGCTGTCCGCGCCATGCAGGACCCATCCGAGCTTTAGTGTGACGATATACTCCCAATTGTCCTGCCCGATGAGTAGTTTCGGGGGTTCGCCTTCGTAGCACACATCCTGAAGTATGCCACGCAAATGGTTGCATTTCCTTAAGTGGTTCTTGTCGATGTACTGAGGAGCTTTAGCGCCTTAATGGTTCTAGCTTCCTTGAGAACGCTTCGACGTTTCTGCTTAAGGCCTTTGACTTTCAAGTCGAGCGTCATCGAGTCGCTCTGCTCCATTTGTCCCCCACCGGTAATTTCAATTGTTAACGGTCGGTGAGGACCTCGGACGCCGATACTTGTTGCGACGTCTTCATCCAGCAGCGTGACTGTCGAGCCTTCATCCAGTAGCGCCAGTATTATCTTGCTCCCAGTCGGGCCGAACACCTCCACCTTCACAATCTTCAAAATCGTCGTCGTCCTTATAGTGTTGACCGCGGCAGTCGTCTCTGGCTCTCCTTGATCACGATGCACTTCGTTCTCCACAGTCACACAGTAGTTTTCGGTACGTTTCCTTTCTGTGTTTGCCGATGAGGCATTTAAAGCAGATTTTCAATCTTTTCGCGGTCTCCCATCTGTCGTTGACCGCCGCTCTTAAAAAACGTTGGCAATCAGCAAGGCCCCTGTTGCATTCGGTGACGTTATGAGCCGCCTGCCTTATCGGCCTCTGCTTTGCGGTCGGCTTCAAATATCGGCTTTCTTCGATAATCGCGAACGCTCCCACCCTGTCCGCTTCTAAGTTGAGGAAGTCGCTAATGGTATGGATGTTTGAGAATGAATCCTCATCTCTGGAGGCCGTGAAGTCGTACCATCGAAATTTAAGAATCGATGGTAACTTATCAATCACTGTCTTCACTAGCTTCGGAGAATGTAAATACTGCGGCCTCTTCAGTCCGGTGATTTCCGCTACGCAGTTGCTAATTTGGCTCGCAAAGACGCATATATCGCGCGGGTTCTCTGTAACCCGAGATAACGCCTTCAGCTTCTCTAATTCTGCCATCACGAACGCGTCGGGCCTCCCGAATCTTCGCTGCAGTGCCGTGAGGATTTCTTATGGCTTCACTTCCGAGCTTATGGCTTCACTTCCGAGTTTAGTAGGCTCTTGATACTGTCCCTCGCTGTACCCCTGATAGCTTTGTGCAGCCGAGCCATGTTTTGTACGCTCGAGAATAATGGCGCTGTATCCTCGTAGACGACGCGAAATGCCGTCTACTCAGCGCTGTCTCCCTCGAACGTAGGCAGCTCCTGAATATACTTCGGTTGAGGAGCTGTAGTCGCCATGGCTTCCTTAATAGCTTCGGCTATTGTCTGCGCATCGCTTTTCGATTCCGTTTTCCGGTACTCTCGGGTCTGAAGCTTGCATCCAACTGCGAGTCTGTTCGTTGCGGTCATCTTCATTTTCTTCAACGACGGAGTCGTCTGATTCGTCGGCTTCCATCTCTAGCCGTATACTAGACGCGTCGCCGCCTGAAATTCTTGTAGCTCGGCACGCACCAGCTCTTCCCTGGCTGCGAATTGCCTCCTGGAACTGGCCTTTGATGCAACCCTGAACGAAGCTCGCCGGCTTGACCTGGCTGGCTACCTGCGCCCGCAGACGTCTACTGCTCTCTGGAGATATCCGCCACCGTAGCCCGCGTCGATTCCGACGTGATTGCGGACGAGGTGGTGGCAGTCGCGGCTGATTCTTGCTGCATCCCACGTTGTGACCTCGTGACTGGCATCTTCTTGACTTCTTTACTGGATCCGGCTCGAAGGACCAAATGTTGTGGCCGATCACGTAGCTAATCGGAGCGGCGAGGCCTGCACAATGTCAGTGTGATTCAGAGTGCGATAACCAAGCCGTCCGTAACTGTTCTGCCTTGTAAGGCCGATGATCGATAACGCCACGGAGTTGCCGAACGAACTCGGTCTCGTTCGGCCCACGCACCCCTGTTAGTACGTAAGGTGTAAGGGCGATGCCGTAGTCTTGGGTCTAAGGAGGAGTGAAAGGCTTCTTTGTTCGTACTGCTCCGCCTAGTTGTAGTTCCGATGAGGTCGCGCCGTGTGAGAGCCGAGAGCGTGTCGCATAGATCTCGGGGAGCTTAGGTACCTCGTTCATTATACCGCGATGAGAGCTCCTGCATCGTTACGGAGCGCGCGCCGTTACACCCCCACCGAGAGCTATGCGACCGTCAAAATATACCTTTAGAGGTATATTTTGAAGCAGCGCATTTATTAATATTTTGCCCATTTTACTCTGCGGCTTAACAGCAATTCATGCAAACGACGAAAGAGCAATTAATCGTGCTCTTTGTTCCATTCAGGCTACCATATACTCAATTATGGGCAAGTCCATGAGTGACTACGGCCTTCCTGTTCCTCAAACAGAATCGCATCAGCCTCGCGCCAATATTGAATATACAGCCGAGTCTAACTATAGCTCTGCCGAATTGAGGGCCGTAGTCGACGAAAATTTAACAAATTTTACATTGGAACAAAGAGTAATATTTAAGACGGTGATCTTAACAATGATGGCAAGAAAAACTCTTGGATGCTCCTGGTGGAACAGGGAAAACATACGTTTCCAAAGCTATTCTTGCCGAAATTAGGCGACGGGGTAAAATAGCTCTAGCAACGGCCGCATCTGGAATTGCAGCAACTTTACACAGCTCACACTATGTTCAAAATCCCTCCTCGAACTAGATAACTATGAAACGCCAACATGTGCAGTCACTAGAAATAGTAACCGCGCTAAAGTTTTCGTAGATTGCTGTTTAATAGTGTGGGATGAATGTACCATGGCAAACAAAAAAGCTGTCGAGGCCGTTGACAGAACTCTTAAAGACATTCGTCGTGATGCAAGACCAATGGTTAACGTAACGTTTCTTTTTTTCTGGAGATTTTCGACAAACCCTTCCTGTCATAACTACGGGAACTAGAGCCGATGAGGTTAAAGCATCCCTAAAGCGCTCTTATCTATGGCCTCAAATACAAAAGTTACAATTGCCAGTAAACATGAGAGCACAATTGGGTGGTCATTTACATGTACAAGAATTTTCTAACGTTTTATTAAATATAGGAAATGGTATTCTGCCTGAGATAGACGGCCAGGTAATCCTTCCGGATATACTTGGCAAAGTTGTATTTTCAAAAGGCGAACTCATAACTTCCGTATTCGAAGATCCCTCTGAAATAATCAATAAAGAAAATTCATGGTTATGTGAGCGAGCTATTCTTACTCCTAGGAATCACCAAGCTGTAGCCATAAATGAAAATGTTTTGGCGGACATCGTAGGGGATGAAGATGTAAATCGGGACGACGCTACAATCTACGCCATCGAGTTTTTGAGTTCATTGGCTGCGAGTGGCCTTCCTGCACATAAAATTACGCTTAAAGTCGGCGTTCCCATTATGCTTCTAAGAAATCTTTCACCACCTAAACCTTTTAACGGAACCCGACTAAAAGTAACGGTCTTGCAGCGTAATTTAATACAGGCCGAAATTCTCAAAGGGTATGGTTCAGGCGAAACGGTGTACATACCTCGAATACCACTCATCTCCAACAATTACCCCTTTCAGTTTAAACGCACCCAGTTCCCAGTAGCTGTATGCATTGCTATGACAATCAATAAATCACAGGGACAAACCCTAAAGCAGCTGGAATAGACCTAAGATTAAGCCGTTGCTCGCGCGGACAACTATATGTGGCTTGCTCGCGGGTCAGTAGGGCCGAAAATTTGTTACTATTAGCCCCTGAGGGAAGAACTATTAACGTGGTCTACAAAGAAATTATTTAATTGAGCATTACACAAAAATATAATATTTGTTACAGTAAGTAAAACTTATTGCGTACTAGCTTCTGCCCGCGACTTAAAAAGTACCCTATGTGTTATTCCTTTAGCTGAATTGATGTGAAGGAGTAACAAACAATTTTTCGCATTTATAATATTAGTAGGATTCGTATGCTTTATTACGTAAGCGTATATATAACTATATATATGTAATGAAATGACATTTCATTAATTCAAAATTGCCGCGCTTCGCGCGTTCATAAGTTGTCAGTGTCAGTTGGTAGAGGACACAGCGGTCGGAGGGACACGGGGATTGAATGGCGGATGATAGTCAGATGATTTAAGTTAAGATAATTATTATAAAAACTTGTAGAGAGATAAATGAAGGGATATAATTGAGGAGGCGATATTAGTGAACTTTAAATGTCGTTTCTTTGTATTTTCAGAGAAACAATTTGTGGTTTATTTTGAAAATCCTCAATAATATATCTTATAAAACGACATTTAAAGTTCACTAATATCGCCTCCTCAATTATATCCCTTCATTTATCTCTCAACAAATTATAAAACGACATTTTTGTCAACTAAAAGAAGATGGACCGGTTGCAATTTGAATTTACGATGTCAGCCTCAAATGATGGAAAATCTAATGTATTAGTTATCAACTCAATATAATATACAGAAGAAGGAAAATGTTATGTTTTACCTGACACACCCCAAGTAGCCCCCAATCAGGCCTTTGCCCGTCCACATGGCGCCTCCGGAAACAGGAGCACCCGGGGCAACCGAAACAGAGGGGGAGCGATACCTCCCCATCTGGGAGGAGCACTGACCCCTTAGTGCAGCAGAAATCCAGCTGGCGGCAAGTAACGTTGCACAGGAGCTAATAAAACCGCTGATCGCGATACTCTCTGGCCTGGGGGCCTAGGGGAGGAAATCGCGCAGCCGGAGACCGAGGCAAGAATGAATATCCGCTTTCTATACTGGAACGCCTGCGGCCTCAAGGGCAAGACCGCCCGACTACGCCACACCTTAAAGGAGCACCAAATAGACGTGTCCCTGGTCTCGGAGACCATACTCCGGAACCGGGACAGGATAAACCCGCCCGGCTTCGCTGTATACCGGGCAGACAACACCACGGAGACCGGTCGGGCGTATAGAGGCCAAGCGGTTTTTATCCGGCGCAGCATCGTACACCGCGAAATCCCCGCCAAACAGTATAACGGCGCGATCCTCTCACTCGGCGTAGAGACGGAGATCAAAGTAACAGGATCGTTGCCGTCTAATGCCCTCCGTTCGCCAAAATATTCTGCTCAGTGGCACTCCGGGAACTGCTGAACCAAAATGGACCGGCCATTATAGCGGGGGACTGGAACGCCAAACATGAAGACTGGCACTCCAGCCAAACCACCCATAGGGGGCTAACACTGGCAAATCACGTGGAGGCGTATGGGTTCACGGCCGAGGGCCCCCTAACGCCCACGCACTATCCTCATAGAGATACCCACCGAGCGGACATCATAGATTTCGCACTGCACAGGGCATTACCGGCCATATAGTGCCGTGGACACTGTTGGAAAATTTCGATTCCGACCATCTACCAGTCCTCTGCACGATCACTGGACCTCCATCGTTGCCGACTACCGCAACCATCAGCCGCACGAACTGGGACGCCTTCCAGGCTGCGCTGGACGACGCACCGGTTCCAGATCCACCAGGTTCTCGGGAAGGAGTCGAAAACATGGCCAGGGACATTACCATCACCCTGCAGAAGATTGAAACTGATCTCAATTGATAGTATATTTGTTAGTGTAATGGAACGCATCCCAGTTAGTTTTTAATAGAGGGCGTTGTCGTCGCCATTTTGTATCTGTGCTTGATTTAAAAACTCTCGTTGTTACCGTTTTCCTTTGTCAACGTAATAAAAAACTGTTTCTCGATTTAATTACGTTTAATTAATTACCACAACCACGCAAAACCTAACATTCCTTCATGGTAGCAGAGCGTGGTTCCGAAGTGGTACAGTTGTATTAAAGTACAATATCTACAATCAGGAAAAATTGTCGGTGCGATTTCAATTTGAGGTTAAAGAATTTGCAACTACAGACATATTTGTTGTAAAATAACCCAAGATGGGTCAAAATATGTTCAATCTGGAAAAATTGATCGGAAGAGAAAACTTCGCTACGTGGAAATTCAGTATGAAGACATATTTGGAACACGAAGACTTGTGGTGCTGCGTCGAACCTCTCGATGACAAACCTGTAGATACAAGTAAAGACGTGAAGGCGAAGTCAAAGCTGATACTGTTGTTGGATCCACAAAATTACGTGCATGTTCAGGAGTGCAAAACTGCAAAACAAGTATGGGATAGTTTACGAAGGGCTTTTGACGACAAAGGTTTAACTAGAAAAGTTGGTCTACTCAAAGACTTGATAAACAATTGTTTATTACGGGTCGCAACGCAGACAACGTGTCCGTGGAAAGAATTGATAATAAATAGTTTATACTTAAATTATCTCATTTTAAAGTGCCTGGTGGGTGACAGTGAAGCAATTGCTATATCAGGAACTGTTTATTCACCATATTTGAGTGTATATAAAGTGAATATCATATAATCAAACTTTGAATAACGTACCTACCTTCTTGTTGGCGGTTAACTGCGTAGCAAAGTTTTTGAGTGTGTGGATGGGGTAGTGTTGGAAGTGTACCTAGTGCGGGATCTACTTTTGTTTTGTTTTGTTTGAATAGTGTAACGTAAAAAAAGAAAAAAAACGGTAGTTTTTTGCCTGACAATATTGTAATCTTTGAAATATATATACAAATTATTCAGATCATATTCAGAGGTCGATGTGGCGCAACGATCAGTCCGTGGTCGTAATACAGTATTGACGTAAGATCAAATCTCTAAAGGAACCGTGTTTTTTTTATATTATTATAACTTTTTTTTTCTTTTCCTTATTATTTTAAATTTATCTTCTATTATTGACCTAACAATTAAATTAAATAAACAAATAGAGATGGATTGTGGAAAATGCTTTAAAAATGTTCTTGACAGTGAACATATAAAATGTGCATCCTGCTTAGCGTCGCTGCATTTCCTCTGTGCGGATTTGTCGGAGCCGGACTTCAAGAAAATGCTCCCGATGAATAAAAAGAAGTGGAAGTGCTCGTCGTGCAAAGGTAAAAAGAATACGGCTCCTTCTTTGTCCTCATCACCTAAAACTGGCTTGGCATCCTCTTTAAACGTTAATACTGAAACATTGACCAAATACATAGACACAAAATTCGCAGACCTGAGGCAGCACTGGCGTGACGACCTGAGTGCTGCTATTTCCGAGGTGACGCGTGGTTTTAGAGAGGATGTAAATGCGCTTGAGTCTCGCATGGTGGTTTTCGAGGAACGACTTTCGCGGGTGGAGGACCAAATGATCACTAAGGACCTATTGCCAGCCAATATATTGGATGATAATGTCGCACTTCGCGCCCAACTGGAAACGTTGACCTCAAAATTTGAAGACCTTGACCAAGCTTCGAGGAGTTGCAATGTAGAACTTCAAAACATTCCCGAAAGAAAAGGAGAAAATCTTATTGAACTGTCAATGGCTATTGGCAAGCTCTTGTCTGTCGATCTGAAGGATAGCGACATAAAAAATGTTCACCGCATTACTCCCGGCATGGCTACGGACCGCCCAAAAAACATAATTTTGCAGCTAACAACGCGACGACAGCGAGACGAAATTATTGCTGCCGCGCGTGTGCGGCGTATGCTAAAGATTGAACAAATATATGGTTCTTCCGCACCTACGAACGGCGGCTCTCGTTTTTTTATAGCTGAGCACCTAACTTTGAAAAATAAAATTCTCTTTAGCCGAGCCCGTCAGGCTGCGAGGGAAAGGAATTACAAGTTTGTGTGGGTGAAAAACGGCTGCATTTTTGTCAGGAAAACCGATGAGACAAAGGTTATGCAGATGCGTTCCGAAAACGATTTGCTTAGACTAGTATGACTAAGGATCATTTATTATTTTTTCAAATCACTTTCTTTCTTTCCGTTGTTTGTCCACTTTGCTTATTTTTTTTCACACTTGGTCGCTGTAGTTGGAGGCACGAAGCTTTTTGTATTTCAAATTATTTTGCTCTCTTTTATTTTTAAGTATGTTATTGACTATGGATAATGGCGCACAACGATGTAACAATATTCTATCAAAACTGTGGTGGCATAAAAAGTAAACTCGATGTACTAAGGCGTAACATTGCATCGAGCAGCTACGATATCATCGTACTGGTGGAGACCTGGTTGTTGGGATCTTACTTTGATGGAGAGGTGTGCACAGACAATTATATGATCTTTCGGCGCGATAGGAATCTTTCTATATCTGGTAAAAAAGGCGGTGGGGGGATCTTGGTTCTTGTTAGAAATACTATCAAGGCCACAAGGTTACCTGAGCTTGAAGCCCTTGATTTAGAGGAAATATATGTTCATTTACCTTCTTTGTCTGGTCTCTTGTTAAGTGCATGCTATTTTCCACCTTCCACTTCGACTGCAGCATATAACACTTATTTTCAAAAACTTAATAATATTTACTCCTGTGCGCGTTTCAATAACTTCATAATCGCCGGTGATTTCAACTTACCCTATCTTAATTGGTCATCTAGTCCCGACGCATTATTACAATCTGCTACAACAGAACAGTCAAAATTTCTTCTAAATACAATGTCATTTATGAATTTAAAACAATCGAATAACATACCTAATGAAATCCAAAGAATTTTGGACTTAGTCCTAACAACATTTCAAAGTTCGACTGAGCGCTCTCCTGACCCCTTGCTGAAGGTCGTCCCACATCACCCAGCCTTGGAAATACATTGCGAAGTGCATACTATAAATCCAATGTCTCATGTAAGCACTTCCAAGAGAAATTTCTTTAAGGCTGACTATCAAGCCATAAATACTGCCGTTAACCATATTGATTGGACATCTCTTTTGTCACCACTGTCTTGCGATGAGGCTGTTAATAAGTTCTATACAGAAATAAATAAAATCATTGATACACACATACCGTTGGCAAAACCCAAGTCGCGGAACTATCCCATTTGGTTCACTAGAGGTTTAATACGCACTCTCAGGCGAAAACAGAAACTGTGGGGTCGCTGGAAAATATATAGAAATCCTCGAGACTACCAAGAATTTTCTTTGTTGAGAGCGCGGGCAAAATCGCTTATCAAATCGTGCCATAATCGGTATATTGAACGTGTAGAAGAATCTTTAAAAACGAACGTTAAACACTTCTGGAAATACACTTCATCGCTGAAACAAACGAACTCAGGTTATCCTCAAATAATGAAGTACCGCAATACGTCGTCTGGCGAACCAAATTCCATTGTTGAAATGTTTTCGCAGTACTTTCAATCTGTTTTCGAGACCCCAGAAAATGTAACTCACCATGATGTCTGTACAGTTCATGAGGGTACCAACAATGACTCGAATGTTTTAATCAGTCATGTTTGTTTTTCTCTAGCAGAAATAAGCAGAGAACTGCATATTCTCGATCATAATAAGGGCCCTGGACCGGATAATATTCATCCAAAGTTTCTTAAACAGACACACGAGTCAATTTGTGTGCCACTAGAGATAATTTTTAACAAGTGTCTCTCAACAGGCTGCTTCCCTAGCCTCTGGAAATCTGCCCACGTAACACCCATCTTTAAGTCTGGAGCAAGAAATAATATAGAAAACTATCGTCCCATTTCTATCCTCTCTGCAATTCCGAAAGTTTTGGAGAGGTTATTGCACCGTCATGTCTTCTCAAGCTTAAAAAATGTCATCACCGATCATCAACATGGTTTTATTGCCGGGAAATCAACCCTCACTAAACTTCTTGTATTTACTAACTACGTTTTTACCGGTTTAGATCGCAAAACTCAAATAGATTCTATATACACGGATTTCCAGAAGGCTTTCGATAAGGTTGACCACTTATTACTTCTACAGAAGTTATCGTTTGGTGGCATAAAAGGTGATCTTTTGAGGTGGTTTGAGGCTTACCTTCGCGGTCGTATCCAATCGGTAGTTATTAATGGATACAGATCCTCGCCGGTTCCCGTGACATCTGGGGTCCCACAGGGCTCTATTCTTGGTCCTCTGCTATTCACTATCTTCATCAATGATATATCTCAGTGTTTCAGAAATTGTAGATACTTACTCTACGCTGACGATTTGAAATTGTACAGGGTTGTGACTGGCCCATTTGACGTGGAATGCATTCAGGAGGACCTTGATAGACTTGACGCATATTGCAGACGAAACAAACTATACCTCGCATATAGTAAATGCAAGCACATGGTCTTTACCAGAAATAAAAATATAATCACGGCTCAGTTTAGGCTAGGCAATCAAAAACTAGCAACAGTTTCTACCGTTAAAGATCTGGGCATACATTTGGACCGCACACTAACTCTCAATAATCATATAGATCATATTTTAAACAACTCCCTTCGCATGCTGGGTTTCATAACCCGCATTTCCAAAGAATTCAGGGACAATAATACATACCTATATCTATATAAGTCGCTTGTTAGGCCCCAGCTGGAGTACGCAAGCCCTATTTGGAACCCATTTTACGCGGTCCAGAAAAAAAGAGTCGAGGGTGTCCAAAAAAAGTTTCTCCGAATACTAAAATACCGCAACCGCTCACAATGCAATCGCGCACACATTTCAACTCTTATGCAGCTAGGCCGGCGCCGTACTATGGCAGATTGTATGGTGCTGAGAAGGATTTGTAAGGGGGAGCTGACTTCATCCGAGCTCCTCTCTTTAATTGATTTTAACGTACCAACCAGGTCTCTCCGCTTGTCTCACACTTTTTTAATATCGTCTACAAGGACAAACATCGGTTTTCGTGTGCCATTACAGAGAATGTTTAAAACGTTTAATGATAACTTTCCTAATTTAGACATTTTTTCGTGCCCCTCTGCTGCGTTCAGGTGTGATATAGAATCGAGATTGAGGTCAATGTTATAGAATTTTTTTTATATCTATATATCATATATCTTATAGTTTACGTCTCTTATTGTGTGTTTAGGTATGTAACTTTTAATTTATAGTTTAATTTTGTTTTGTTTTTTCTTCCTGTGGATTTTGTTTGTTTTCTGTACTTGTGACTGTTTATATAACATATTTTATCTGTGAAACATATTTTAGGATGCCTCTGTACTTTTGTTCATATATCTTCTTCTTTTATTGTATTTTTGTGATGTGTCTGTTTTGTTTCCATGAAATAAATAATAATAAATAATAAATAATAAACACTACACTGGAATCAAGCAGTAGTGTTGAGGACTATGTGAGTAAGATAATGAACACGGCTCACAAACTGAGGAACATTGAATTTGATGTAAATGATGAGTGGCTTGGTACGTTGATGTTGGCCGGTCTACCGGACGAATACAAACCCATGATCATGGGGCTAGAGAGCTCTGGGATTAAAATCAGTGCTGATTCAGTTAAATCTAAACTCATGCAAGAAGTTAAAACATCAAAATCATCGGCTTTCCACACAAATACTAAGAAAATTAGAAACAATGCACAACCAGTGAAATCTAAGGGACCAAGATGTTTCAATTGTAACAAGAATGGTCACTTTGCAAAATATTGTAAGTCGCCAAAGAAACAACTACCAAACAAAGGAGAAAGTTCCAGTTTTGTAGCAGCATTCTCAGCAACGGGAAAACAATATAATATTAATGATAAATGGTTATTGGACTCAGGTGCATCCATGCACATGACAAGTAGAAATGATTGGATGTACAATGTCACCGAACCATCTATAAAGCAGATTACAGTAGCTAACAGAGAGCTAACCATTAGCTGTGAAGGGAGTTGGCTGTGTCGACATACACATAAATCTAGATGATGTGATACAAGTCAAAAATGTTTTGTATGTTCCAGGTCTAGCTGCCAATCTACTGTCAGTTAGCACTATTGTACAAAATGGGCATAAGGTGACTTTTACCGATGAGAGATGTGAAGTGCAAAATAATAAAAATGAAGTGGTATGCACAGCAACACTGAATAACAAGCTGTATGTTATGGACACCAGTTATGAAGGCGTACTGCGTATACGCAGGCTTTTACAAAAGCCTACTATTACAAAGGTGACAAAAAATCCTATTGTATTTGATGAGCGACATAAGCTTGCAAAGTTAGCTGTTAGTCAAGAAAACAAAAGGGCGCAGCACACTTTAAATGAACGCGCAGTGAACGAGCGTCGTTGGAAATATTATATACTGCAGCTACGACATGTTTTATGTATCATTGCATCTAGGATGAAGAGCTCGATGAAAATTGGGGATGTGGTGATTATTATGGAGCGCTTCTACCTCACAACGTGTGGCTCTGTGGCATCGTTGCCTAAACCTGATGGAGAAACCCGACCAGCCGAGATAGAAACGATACGTAATTCATAAGCAGAGACGACCAGTGACATGCCTCGTTGTCCTACCTAAGGATAGCTCAATTAATAGATATATTTCGCTGAGGGGAGACTGTTACGGACAGCGAGCATGGTATTTTATAATAGGCAAAGGCGAAGCTGGCAACCAGATGTTCAAGAACCTAATGGTCAGCGGGGTGCGGGCGCTACGGGTCACGGAACCATTTTTGTAGTTTTAAGTTTTGAATTATATAAAGATAGTTAGACTTACGCAGCCGTTCCGGACGGACGTTAGTGAATAAGCTTGTGTTAGTGAATAAGCTGGTGTAATCTGTATGGCACCCACTAACGTTTGATAAATAAAAAGGGAACGTGTTAATTAATACCGCTTCGAGTTTTATTCAACCATCCGTAATAACAGCTGTAATAGAAAACGCGCTAGCGGATCATTTTATAACTGGCTGTGCGATAACCGAATGTATTGATACAGTGCCACGGAGGAAAATTGAACTTAAACTCGACAACGATAAGATACAAAAGCTGCTGTGTGAAGTTGACTGGAGCCCGGCTCTTACCCTCCATGATCCTAATGAGATTTTGAATTATGTTGTAAATAAATTTAATGAAATCTATGAAAATAGCACATATAGTTGTAACACTAGTTTGATTAAGGGTTGTAGATGTAAATGGGGAAATAAAAGAATGTTACAGATGTGCGAAAAGCGAGACGAACTATATAAAATTTGGAAAAATGACATTAGTAACAAAGCCAGCGAGCTATTATATAATAAGTATCGAAATAACACAAACAAATACAATATCAAAAACAATATTACAAACAACTTTTCTAATACAAAAAAAATATGGCAAATAATAAATAATTTATGCGGAAAAATAACAAAATCAATAGACGAAATCTTACTCAAAACATTCAAAACCTATAACATAAATACCTTAGTCAACAAGTTCGCTAGTGAATTCAAAAATAATGTAGCAAACATAACTATCTCGTGCGATAACCCGTTACTAAATGAGGAATCGTACTCCAACAAAACACAGCAATCAATGAGACTAAAAAAAAGCTACTATAGGGGACATCACATCAATTATTAATCAAATTGATCATAGAAAAAGCCCGGGTTACGATGGAATACATGCCACTCACATAGAAAAAACAAGTAAGTACATCGCCCCGGTAATAGCACATTTAATTAATTCATCTATCAAAACCTGTAACTATCCAGACACACTAAAAA
Source organism: Leptophobia aripa (assembly GCA_951799465.1). NCBI lineage: Eukaryota > Metazoa > Arthropoda > Insecta > Lepidoptera > Pieridae > Leptophobia > Leptophobia aripa. The sequence continues at coordinate 1,826,869 of OX637283.1, read as the reverse complement.
CCGGCGTGATAAGGCCTATATACAAAAAAGGGAAACATAACGATTTTAATAATTTAATAATAATAATTTTAATAACCTATTACCATATTGTCATGCATTAATAAAATTATGGAAAAATATTTGGGACGGGAGTTGCAAAAATATCTAACGATGAATAATATTATAAATAACAGACAGTATGGTTTTCAAAAAAATAAAAACACATGCCAGTTACTAGCTAAGTTTACCAACGACGTAAACTCACTACTAAATAAGAAATATCGGGTCCTGGCAATTTTTGTCGACTTCAGTAAGGCGTTCGAAACTATAAAATTTGATATTCTTTACAAAAAATACTCGCAAAATGGTATAGAAGGCCCTCCTCTCAACCTTCTTAAAGACTATCATAGAAATCGACACACAACCGTAAAGATAAATAATATATTCAGCAAATTCCTACAAACAGAACAGGGCACGGCGCAAGGCTCTGTCCTCGGGCCTACAGAATATCTATTGTACAGCAATGATATGCACAAGGCCATAGGGGAGTCCTCCCTATACCAATTTGCAGACGACACATGTATCGTGGTTGCGGACAAAGACCTTGAAGCTGCACAGGATGCCATGCAGCGTACCTCGACCTACTGTGTGAGTGGGCGCATGACATAGGCCTCGCAATAAATTTTAATAAAACGAAGTTCATGTACATCCGTTCCCCCCACTCTCGAACCACATACGGGCCGAGGATACGCGCGCATGGGCACAAGTGTCTGCATTCTGGGGAGCGCTCAAACTGCAAATGTCCTTACATAGAGGCGGTTGAAACGTGTAAATACCAAGGTTTAATGATAGATAAAAAATTTAACTGGAGATCTCATATTGATTATGTGTGTATTAAGCTGAGAGCAATCCTAGCCAGATTCGCAATACTCAAACATAAGCTTCCCTTCCCGACTCTCAGAATGTTGTACAACGCGTTGGCGGATTCAATCATAGGATACGGGCTTAGCAGTTATGGAAGAACATACAAAACATACATGAAAGATATCCACAACCTGCAAGTTCGAATACTTAAAACCATTGTCCCCAACGGGATAAAAAGTAAACACGACGAGGGGGCTCTGTTTGAGTATTGTAAAATCATGAGCATAAGACAGAAGGCGCAATATTTTCTGGTGTGCGAGGAGATGCACCATGTGAACTCGCTGAAGTTCTGCGAGAGGCCACAGTACCTGCGCATGTTAAACTACATGCCCAGATAGTACGTAGTGCCTCGTTGCAACAACAGCTACGGCGAGCGGACGTGGGAGTATCTCCTACCCCTTTACCTAAATCAATTAGACTCGGACACCCACGCTAAACTGTTGTCTGCACCCGAAAAAACCAAGCAGTTTTTGATGCAACGTGGGGATGACGCGGGATAGGGTGGGTGTCCTCCTCGCACTTCTGGTTTGGATAAGGTTAGTTGAGTGAACAACGGCATGGACAAACCGTTGCGCGGTTTTAAATTCGGTATAGATTAAGTGAAAAAAAAAATTGTTTTTGGATTTGAATAAATAAAAAAAAAACTTCTTACAGGAGCTAATAAAACCGCTGATCGCGATACTCTCCGGCCTGGGGGCCTAGGGGAGGAAATCGCGCAGCCGGAGACCGAGGCAAGAATGAATATCCGCTTTCTATACTGGAACGCCTGCGGCCTCAAGGGCAAGACCGCCCGACTACGCCACACCTTAAAGGAGCACCAAATAGACGTGTCCCTGGTCTCGGAGACCATGCTCCGGAACCGGGACCGGATAAACCCGCCCGGCTTCGCTGTGTACCGGGCAGACAACACCACGGAGACCGGTCGGGCGTATAGAGGCCAAGCGGTTTTTATCCGGCGCAGCATCGTACACCGCGAAATCCCCGCCAAACAGTATAACGGCGCGATCCTCTCACTCGGCGTAGAGACGGAGATCAAAGTAACAGGATCGTTGCCGTCTAATGCCCTCCGTTCGCCAAAATATTCTGCTCAGTGGCACTCCGGGAACTGCTGAACCAAAAAGGACCGGCCATTATAGCGGGGGACTGGAACGCCAAACATGAAGACTGGCACTCCAGCCAAACCACCCATAGGAGGCTAACACTGGCAAATCACGTGGAGGCGTATGGGTTCACGGCCGAGGGCCCCCTAACGCCCACGCACTATCCTCATAGAGATACCCACCGAGCGGACATCATAGATTTCGCACTGCACAGGGCATTACCGGCCATATAGTGCAGAGGACACTGTTGGAAAATTTCGATTCCGACCATCTACCAGTCCTCTGCACGATCACTGGACCTCCATCGTTGCCGACTACCGCAACCATCAGCCGCACGAACTGGGACGCCTTCCAGGCTGCGCTGGACGACGCACCGGTTCCAGATCCACCAGGTTCTCGGGAAGGAGTCGAAAACATGGCCAGGGACATTACCACCACCCTGCAGAAGATTGAAACTGATCTCAATTGATAGTATATTAGTTATATTATATTTAAAGGCGGTTGCAATAAATATTTTGTTTTATAATTAATTTTTATTTGATTTTACGCTTAAGTGTCATTACAATCAACAAAGAGCTGCTCTGTTTGATTCGAGTTTGCTTTTTAATATAAAGAAAAGATTGATTTCGATACTTATTTTTTATTCTATATGAGCATATATAATATAAAGAAGTAATAAAAAATAGTAAAAATAACGTTTTCATTAAATTTACTATGTGAAATACAATATATTGTAATGACAAAAGAAAAGATATTGATATATGGCTATGTAACGTGAAATAGAATTTATAAGGCTTAACCGTTAGTTATACTATAATAATTATTTTATATTTTTTATTATTTGTACATTTTCTTTCTTCCTGTTGATTAATTATTTCTCTTTCTTTTCTTTCTTTATCATTTATTACAATTAACTGAAAAGTGTTAGGAAAGAAAAACCATTTTACAATACAAGTAACATGATAAAAAAAATAAGTTTTTTCGACTGGCTATTCATGGAACCTTTTTAAAAACACAAGAAGTAGTATTTTTAATTGTTTCACAAAAAAGTATATCTTATTTTTCAATTGAATACCAAAATTCTCTTTATCTTTACTTACGACTTACTAACTACTTTACTTTATTATATTTACTTAATTAATTTTAATATTTTTAGGAGCGACACTATCTAATTGAGATTCTACATCAAATTGAAAATGTAGTGGAGAACAAAAAACGGATAATGTTACTGTTCACATGAAGAAGGTTGCCTAGACACAGATAACAGAACTCTATATTTTCTGAAACTATTTATTGATATTTGACATCGGATTTCAAAAAACATTGATGGAAGCTGATTCATGAATATACGGTTTCAGGTGTAACAAATAGAGAGTTGTCATCGCACCGAAAATCTTGGCAACTTTACATATTACTTGCTGAACCGGCAAACATTGCTTTGCCAAACAAATTCTTTATATTTTATATAACTATGTATTTAAATGACGATTGATCAGTTATCGAGCGGTATGAAAAATGATTATATTACAAGAATTTAGGGTTGTATGTATTTTTATTGCCACATAATAAAATAATAAAACAAATAATTTCGTCAAATGAAAGGAAAAAAAAAAAACAGTGAATACCATTTATCACTAAGGGGTGTTGGATATAAATAGTAGCCATTTCTCTGTATTCAGAGGACCTACTGAATACGCATTTAAAATTTGGTCAACATCAGTCAAGCCGTTTCGGAGGAGTACCTACGGTAACTATATAAGATTACATGTTTTAACTTACGAATTTAGTATAAATAGATTAGGTTAAATTTAGTAGAAAGTTATTATTTGAATAGCCAAAACCTATATAATTAATTGTACATTTTTTACCATTAACATTGTCTATTTAGTAATTTATTGTTATTATACACAAAAAAGTATGAATAAAATGGACAATTTAAATATTAACCTAACTTATATAACTTAAAATAAAACATAACTAAAACAAAGTGGCAGAGTACCCAAAATGCTGGCGGCATTTCGTCGCTGTATCGCGATGCTGATAGCAAGGAAAGCACCAGCTCTTGGATCACCGGTGTTCGATCGCCAGTTGTCAACGTGTGATTGATAGATGGCGTTATGAGATAAGGTTCGATTTTTGAATCTCAGTGTTAACTTGCTGCGAGAATTAATCACCTTCTTCCGCATATCAATGACCTGCTGCAGCATAGCAGTATTTATTGCTATGCGGACGATAGTACTGGAGATGCATTATACACAGGCTGCGCAAATATTTCTCGGGCTGGTGTCGATCAGTCCCGGAACAAACTTGTGTCTGAAGTCGCGACCCAACTAAGTGTAGCCTCGGACTGGGGACGACTACTTAACCTAGTCCAATTCAACCCCAAAAAGACACAAGTTTGCGCGTTTTCCACTAAAAAAACACCCTTTGTCGCTACTCCTCTCTTTGAAGACACCCTCCTTAAAGCCTCAGCCAGCATCGGTATACTGGGCGTCGACATTTCGGACAATGTTCAGTTTCGCGGTCATCTGGAAGAAAAGGCAAAACTTGCCTCTAAAAAGCTTGGTGTGCTCAGTAGGGCGAGACGATACTTCACTCCGGGCTACCGCTTGCAACTTTATAAAGCGCAAATTCGGCCCCATATGCCGTTCGAATAGTCGCTGACGCTGCGTAGAGATGTTGGATCTCTCAGCATCTTCTATCGCATTACCATGGGGTGTGTTCGGAGGAGTTGTTCGGATTAATACCTGCAGCTAAATTTCATCTTCGGCAATCAAGGCAGAATGCGAAATTCCACCCGTATCACCTTGATGCCTGTCGTTCCACCACTGCGCGTTTTTAAGACATTTCTTACCACGCACCACCACGTTATGCAACAAGCTGCCCGCCACGGTACTTCCGAACCACTACGACTTAGGGTCCTTCAAGAAAAAAGCGTACAAATCCCTAAAAGGCCGGCAACGCACTCATGAGCTCCCAGCCACATGAGTCCATGGGCGGCGACTTCACCTTTATGTTGGGCCTCCTGCTTGTTTGCCCCCTCTTCTTTAAAAAAATAAAATAAAAGAACATTTGGTTCTATCGAGCCGGATAGTGATAAGTGAAATCGCGTCTTCAAGTGGAATCGCGTCATCAAGTGAAGTGATCAGCTGTAACATCTTGATGTTACAGCTGGTAACATCCCGATGCTCTTGAGCAACGGCACGGTCGGTGCGGCGACGTGTATGGAGAGGTTTGGCAGACAAAAACTGTGAGTTACCATCTGTGATTTTGAAGATCAGGATAGTGCTAATTGCAAGTGTTTAAGATTTTGTGGACATTAGATTTTACATACAAAGGTTTTTGGCGGGAAAATGGAATCCTTAGGGAAATTGCAATTAAATAACAAAGCAATTATAGAAAAAGGTAGAATTAATTTCAAAAAGTCACCTAAGGATTGTATCACTAAAAGTGACATTGAAACAAGAATAGAATCATAAGAGGTGCAATGGAAGCAATTTGGTGATACACATAGACGTATCATTGAAAAGGCAACCGATGAAGATATTCAAGAGAATGTTTACTTTACGTCAGACATATATGACCAAGCTGAAGAGTTGTACATAACATATAAATCAGAATTAAAAGAGCACTTATTGCAAGCTACTCTGCGTAACAGCACTGATCCCAGTACTAGTCATTCTCAACAATCTCAAAGTAGTTCAAATGTTAAATTGCCACAAATTAGTTTGCCCAAGTTCGCGGGACATTATTCTGAATGGATAACATTCCGCGATTTATTTACGTCACTTATTCATAATAATGACACATTAGATGACGTTCAAAAACTCCATTATCTAAAGAGTCATCTCTCAGGCGAAGCAGAACAGTTGCTTCGACATATTCCTGTGTCTGCGGCTAATTATGTTGAGTGTTGGTCGATTTTAAGTAAACGATTCAATAATAAAAGGTTTTTAGTTAATTGTATGTTAAGTGACTTGTTCATCAATCGTCTATTACATAGGAATCTTCAGCTAATGTTAAAATGTTGTTAGACACGACGGTTGATTGTTTGCATGGTTTAAGCAGTTTAGGTATCGATGTAAGCTCATGGGATTCAACTGTTGTGTACTTGGGCTCCGAAAAGTTAGATTCTGAGTCCCGTAAACTATGGGAATTAAGAATAAGTTCAAGTCCCAATGATGACTTATCGACGTTTGACGAGTTTAAAAACTTTATGGAGTCCAGGTTTAGAGCTTTAGAATATTTAGATCATAAAACAAATAAACAGAATAGTGCTCGTTATAATAATGCCAAGTCTTTTCCCGTTGCTTCTCAAAGTTGTGTTTTTTGTTCGGGAGATCACAAATTGTGTCAATGTAAAATATTCGCCAATAAAAGTTGTGACGAACGTCGGGAATTTGCCCGAGTCAGTAAGCTTTGTTATAACTGTCTCGGAACAAACCATTCTGTCTATTCTTGTCGGCAACAGACAAAATGCCATATTTGTAAGAAGAAGCACCACACACTGCTTCACCCAAATTCAACTGCTGAAATTGTGTACGGTTCAGCAGAAACAAAGGCGGTGACCGCCAATGCCTGTTCCAGTCATAGCGATACCAAACCCATTTGTTGTTTTGCGGATGTTCAGATAAACAACTTGCGGGTGCTTTTCTAAGCGACTTAAAAGCAAAGTTAAAAATAACTTCGAATGCAGTATTCTTCTATCTTGGAATAGAAATCGAACAACTCAAGGACACTGTAACGATCAGTCAAAAATCTTACACGAAGAAGATTCTAGAACGATTTGGTATGCTTGAATGCAATCCTGTTTCCACACCGATTGAAGTTTCAGGGAAAGTTGTGGAGAATGATTACAATGATAAGGAGAATGAACCTGTTTCCTTACCGACAGGTCGTTGGCGCCTTAGCTTACCTAATGGTTGAAACCCGTCCAGACATTGCCTTTGCAGTTAGAGTAGCCTCCCAAAAACTAGAGAACCCCTCCAAAGCTGACTGGAATAAAATCAAGTGAATATTACGATAACTGAAAGGAACAATGTCTCATGGAATTCAATATAAAATTGGAACCGCAGCCAGCATTCTTGAAGGTTTCAGTGATGCCGATCACGGCGGAGATGTATCAACAGGACGATCCACGACTGGAGTCACTTACCGATACTCAGGAGGAGTGATATCGTGGCTTAGCCAAAGACAGACTCATTTGGCTTGCAAGAGTTCTGAGAGATATGACTAAGCTTACAGATGTACCGACTGAGCGTTGATAACAAAGCAGCACTGCGATTAGCTCACAATCCAGAGTTTCATAAACGAACGAAGCACATAAGGATTCGACATTTCTTTGTTCGAGAGCTAGTACAAAACGGTACTATAGATGTACGAAGAGTCAGAACAAGTTTCTGACATTATGACCAAGGGTCTTGCAAAGCCTACGTTCACCAAGCTGCGTAATGAACTAGGAATGTGCAATCATTTCATCAGTTGAGGGAAAGTATTAAAGTGCAACCTTCATTGTGCCTTCATCGACAACTGAAAAACTAAATGAAATGTCTTGTCAGATGTAAATCATTGAAAATGTATATAATATTTGTATTGTACAAAATTTGCTCCGATCAATTAAACGATTTGGCTACTGTTTATCTTAACTAATCCAAGACTTCCACACGTGCGCACTCTTCAAATTGTAGTTAATAGATAAGGGCACCCACTATGATTAACTTCAATAACTTAATACATTTGAGGTCAAACAGCAACCCAAAATAATATTAAAGATATAAAATAACTGTATGAAAATCAGATTTTTTCAGATCACAAGATATAAAAGTTATTTAACTTTCAAGTAAGGTTTAGTCTTAAATAATTGAAAGGGACATATGGAGATTTATTATTCCTGTAAAGTTCAATATGCTGGTCACCTAAAGTGTTTAGTTTTAATTTGAGTGCAGTCTATTGCACCATCAATATTTCTTGTCATTAAGATGTTTTCTTTGCTCAGAAAACGGAATTGTCTATGATAACAACTTCTATAGAATATTTATCAAATTCATAATTATCCTTTTAAAAATTATATCAGATATTATGCTTGTTATGAACAAATATTTCAAAGATTAATTAATTTATTATGTATTGTTTTCTTAACTTACCTACTTGAAAAAGTGCAGAACTTGCACAATTTGTGGTTGAACAGTTTTGAACAACATTTTGCAAAAACAAAAAAAAAAGGAGCCTCAAAATATATATCAGAAACCTTTTCGGTATGTCATCCAATCTATCCTCGTCTTCAAACAGATTCAGGTCAAAAATCTGTTATAAAAAATATCCATTTACTTTACCAGTTCGTGGATTAATTAGTAATGCCGAAAATTACAATAGATATTTGTAATATAAACTTCTAGAAACTAGAAATACAACAATTTTGCACAGACAATCGGCACTCAATTCACTAATTTACCAGACTCAATTGAATCTGTTCATAAGCGTAGATCTCCACTTGATTGGCGTTTAAAAATAAGACGGAGCGTCGATTTTTTTTAATCGTTGATCCATTGAGTGTCGTTCGTTAAACCGAGCCAAATCTGCAATCAACAGTGACTCAAATCTGAAATCAAGATTCGCCCCCTAATGGAGAAAATACGCAAAAATTTTCTGAAAATTGAAGAAGATATTCCATTGACGAGATGCTGATACCTTATAAAGGTCGTAAAGCAGGTAAACGAAAGCAGTACGTAAAGATGAAACCTAAGAAATGGGGGTTTAAGAATTTTGTCCGTGCGGGTGTTTCGGGTATCATCTACGATTTTATTCTGTATGGTGGCGACGATACCTTTCGTGGACTGACTTTTTCAGAGAAAGAAGCTACAATTGGTTTAGGAGGTATGGTAGTGCTTGCATTGTGTCAAACTATAAAGAAAAAGCCGGCCATTGTGTATGCTGATAACTTTTTTATGTCGCCTGAACTAACATATATTCTGCGGGAAGAATACGGGATCCTTAGTCTAGGAACAATAAGGACTAATCGTCTCAGAGGCTGTCAAGAGTTATTGCCAACTGACAAACAATTAAAAAAGAAGAAACGCGGTTCTAGCGCCCAGGTGGTTTGCAATAAGAATAAGTTGGCAGTCGTAAAGTGGAACGACAATAAAGTGGTTACACTTATTAGCACCTACATAGACTCGCACCCCTTAGAAACAATCAAACGATACGATAAGGATGAGAAAAAGAAAGTAGATGTAGAATGTCCTCAAGTGGTCAAACATTACAACAAACATATGGGAGGGGTCGATTTAGCAGATATGTTGATATCGTTATATAGAACTCCCTTCAAAAGTCACCGTTGGTACTTGGGAATATTTTCACAACTTGTTGATATGTGTATAAATAACGCTTGGCTCCTACATAGAAGAGATGGGAAGAAGACTTCATTGAAAGATTTCAGATTTGAATTGTTTGATGGGTTGTCTAAGTCTAATAGAATAGGAACAAACCAAAACGTTACAGACGATATAGGCGAGAATCTGAAAATCCATAAACCAGTCTCAGTCCGACCAACTGATAGCGTCAGATTTGATAACACAGGTCCATCTTCCAGAAGCAGGTAATGAAACAATGCGGTGCAAATATTGTAAGAGTGGAAGAACATCTGTCTACTGTATAAAATGTAACGTACATTTGTGTTTTGTTGTGGGAAAAATAAAACGTAATTGCTTTCGTAATTTTCACCTAAAATAATAAAGAATAATTTAAATATTTCCTCCTTTTTTTGAAATAAATTTATAATAACCTGAATAATATAATTCATTATGTCCTTGGTAGTGTACACCAAAATGTACAAACAATTTATTTATAATATTTCTGTAAAATTGGCAGTGTACATTGTGATGTACTTAAGTTTTCTCGAAACCTAGGATACCTAGATTTTTATTTTTATCTTTCTCAAGTTGTCCATTCATAAATTAAACAAAATTTATCAATAATTTCCTTTTTTTTCATATTTTTAGTTCTTGCCAAGTAAAGGGTTAAGTAAAACATATTGATTATACAATAAATCTTTTTTTTAAAACCCCATTTACAAGGACTCGTATAACAGAACGACCAACGTACGTTTTATGTCGACTGCAGATATGGATATGGTGAAAACGCCACTAAAAGGTGAAAATAGAGAGTGCATGTTAGCTTTGATCAGAGAATTCAGTAAAACCTTCATTACTGGGACAGCGACTTCTACTGTTAAAACAGGTAGCATGAAAATCATAGTTAACAGTGACGCCCCAGTATGTTACCGACCCTACAAACTTTCGGTCGACGAGAAAGAACCAGTGCACAATATAGTTAAAGATCTATTGGATAAGGGAATTAGTCGTGAGTCTTATTCCGATTACGCTAGCCCTATCATACTCGTAAAAAAAAAGAACGGAGAAGATAGGATGTGCGTCGATTACAGAGCATTAAATGCTGTGACCGTAAAGGAAAGATTCCCTTTACCGCTAATTGATGACCTTGTAGACATGCTTGGTAGTTTTAAATATTTTACCAGTCTCGACATGGTTACCGGATTTCACCAAATTCCGATGGAAGATGATGATTCAGTGAGCAAAACAGCGTTTGTAACACCTGAGGGCCACTATGAATATCTCAAGATGCCCAATGGGCTCGCCAACGCCCCCATCGTCTATCAAAGAATTATTTCTAGAACCCTAAGACACCTGATAGAAGCTGGAAAAGTTTTGACTTACATCGACAATGTCTTAATTATGTCCAATTCAATTAAAGATGGTTTGGATACTATGCGGGAGGTGTTGGTGACACTAACGGAAGCTGGGTTATTTTTATTAAGTAAAATAAAAGAAAATGTATATTTTTGGACACTCAACTTGAATACTTAGGTAGATTGATAGGGCAAGGTCAGGTTCGGCCGAGCCCGAGTAAAACCGACGCCCTGGTTAAGTCTCCAATACCAACCAATGTAAGAGAAGTACGCCAATTTTTGGGTCTAGCGGGCTATTTCCGCCGATACATCGCGAACTATGCTTCTAAAACGGTGTGTATCGCCAAGTTGCTCAGGAAAGGCTAGTCTTTTAATTGGGGCACAGAACAGGAAGAAGCACGAAATTACGTCATTAAATGCTTAACGGACGAACCCGTCTTAGCTATATTCGACCTCAGATTACCCACCGAGCTGCATACCGACGCCAGCGCGTTAGGCTTTGGTGCAATATTATTCCAAGAACATGAAGAAAAGCGGAAACGAGTTGTTGGTTATTATAGCAAATCGACACAAGCTGCGGAATCACGTTATCACAGCTACGAACTAAAAACTATTGATATTGTTCGCGCCCTACAACATTTCCGGCATTATTTGATCGGTATTAAGTTCAAAATTGTAACCGATTGTAACTCGCTAAAACTAACGGAGCGTAAGCGAGACTTAATACCCCGCGTGGCACGTTGGTGGATTTATATGCAAGATTTCCAGTTCACACTTGAGTATCGGAAGGGTTGCCTCATGCAACACGTCGACTTCTTTAGCCGACAGCCTGTTACCGTCTTAAGGATTCAAAACCCACGTAATTGGGCGAAAACTGCTCAAACAGCTGATTTGGAGACACAAAGTCTGATGCAAAAGCTTAGAGAGGGTCAACTAGACGCTACCAGGTTCGCAATCCAAAACGATTTGCTGTACTATAAGTTTGTATCAATCGGCGAAGATTATCGTTTTTTGTGTTTCATTCCAAAAGGGCATAGACTTAGCCTCTTGAGAGTTTTTCATGATGTCCAGGCCAACATTGATAATACGTCATTTTTGGTTCCCAGGATTAAGGGCCTTCGTAAAAAAGTATATTGGCCACTGTATAGTATGCTTAGCACATAAAAAGGTGCCCAGGACACCTCACCAACCTATTCAATCGTGGACAAAACCAAATACGCCTTTCTCAGTAGTTCATGTCGATGTCCTTGGGCCTCTCCAGGAGTCAAATGGTTTCAAGTACATACTGATAGTTATTGACTCATTTTCTAAATAATGTATTTTGTATGCATTATATCGACAAGACGCTGAAGAATTAAAAAGAGTTATCACCAATGCTATTTCCTTATTTGGCTGCCCAGATACCATTGTCTGCGATCGAGCTACGATGTTTGAAAGTACGTTGTTCCAAAATTGGGTTGCAAGTTTAGGGTCTGCGCTTCATAACCCCCGAAATGCATCGAGATAACGGCCAGGTCGAGCGGTATTCTAGGACCGTTTTAATCTTATTACGGGTTGAGGTCAATAATAAGGGAGCCTCCTGGTCTGATATATTATGGAAGGTGCAATTGATCTTGAATATAACGAGGCAGTCTACCACATGTATCTCACCTCTTCAGCTACTAACTGGAGTCGAGGGAACTACTCCAGTCCTAAGATCACTTATACGTGATGTTGCATTAGAAAACAACTACCCGAACCGGGAAGCTTTGATGTCGCTGCGAAGACAGCGAACAGCGGAACTGTTAACTACTAACCAGCAGAAACAGGATAGTTATGTCAACGAAGGTCGGCGAGAACCACGCAGCTATTAAGTGGGCAGTCTAGCTTTTGTAAATAAGGGCCTGCAGAGCACTGGGAAACTGGATTCAGGAATGCGAGGCCCTTATAAAATCGTTCGAGCACTGCCGCACCATCGATACGAGCTTGAGTTACTTTCTGGGTCATACGGCAAAAAAACCCAGACTGCAGCATAACATATGGTTCCATGGCGTGGCGAGTGGACTCCAGAAATATGTGAAGCATTCTTTGGTAATGGTGAGTTCCTTTACTTGTAAGCCCCGACCTTGTGGCTATTGTTTGCCCCGACATTGTGACAGACCCAGTACATGTTGTAAGCCCCGGCATTGCGGCTTTTGTACAACCTGTAAACAGGTGCAGCGTATTGCAGGAGGACAAAAAAAATCTATCTCTTATTTCCTTCTCATAGATGATGAGCTCGCCTGCTTAAATGAAAATCAAGTCCAGGGACCGGGTGGTGAGGAGGAGCAATGCAATCAAGCTGACGAGGACGTTCAGCTGTCAGGAGAAGCCGTATAATATCTAGTTCGGGGGCACAGCGGATTGGCTGACGGGATGAGGAGTGGCGGGGGTCGCCGCCGGGACACCGGGGGTTTTTTAAAAAACCCAACAGTCTTTTGGAAGCATCGAGACGCGTCGGCCATATTTTATACGATTAATAGTTTGTTCAGTGATAATTTAACCCTCTCGCTTCTGATTTCTAAGAATGTTATTACATTATTAAGTGCCCCTTCACATGGTACATATAATCCAAACTTTATAGAAATAATTGAATAGGAGCGAACAAGGGTCACCGGAAAAACCCATTTTATGAATGGATTTCCTGCTGTCGGATTGAAGTGTTTAAATACTAGTTTGGGCCTATTAAATCATCAATCATCCAATAAACAATCTTGCTCTTATATCTACTTCTACTGTTTAAGTGCAATAAAGTATGAATAAATAAACTTGTACAAGGAAAATGGCAGATTCATTCATTCACCAATTCATAAAAACTATAGTATATAATCACTTACAAATCAAAGACTTCGTTTTGTACTTCTTGCTTTTATATTGGATTAGCACTATAACACTAATGAAATAAATATAAGAGTTAACTGATCTTATTGTGTCACAGAAATGTCAGACGCTGGAATACTGATGCCGTGGTGAGACAACAAATGACTCTTCAAACTACACTTTTGCACAAATGCATTGCCGCACAAATCACATTTAAACCTCCTGTCGTTATTATGTATCCGCATGTGCTCCCTCAACGTATACTTCCTAGCATATGATTTGGTGCATATCTCACACGCATACTTCCTCTCACCAGTGTGCTTCACCATGTGTGCCTTAAGCGTTTTCCTACTGAAGAATTTGTAACCACATTCAGCGCATTGGTAATTCCTCTCCATCATGTGATTCTTTTTTATGTGTGTCATTAAGAGACTCTTAAGTATATAGCCTTTATTACATACATTACATTTATACTGAGCTTCTGTATTATGCACTTTCACCAGATGCTGATTACGTTGGTAATAACTACGGAATGATTCATCACAGTACGGACAATTGCTGATATTCCTACATCCCATATGGGATGTTCTCTCGTGGTAGGACTTTTTTGCACGATTTGAAAATACCTTATCACACAAATCGCATTTAAAACTACCCACAATGTGTGTTGACTTGTGCGCATTGAGCGATCTCTTGGTTATGAATGTGGATCCGCAATGACATACATAATTGTTGTAATGTATGTTCATATGTTGTTTTAGCATTTTAAATGTCTCATAAGTTGCTGTACACATAATGCAGTTAAAACAATCACCTTTTGTCAATTTGAACGGTGTCAAATGATCCTTTACATCATAATAGATTAATTTATTGTGTCGATTCGATAAATGTTCTTTGAGTTTTTGTAAATTTTCAATATTCTCTAGACATATAGTGCATTTTAGATTTGAGACCTCTAATTTTATTTGATAGTCATTTATCTCGGATGGTGAGTATAATTCTAGCCGTTGACTGCTATGATCCAGTTCGGTGTGGGTCCTAAGATCTAGTGGGTCTTCAAAGGTTTTATCACAGTAACCACAGATGAATCCAACTAATGATTTGTCCTTAAAAGGCAATATATTTGAATACTTCAAGAGTGTTGCCAGGTTTTCCTTATGTTTGGCTTTCTCTTGTGGAGGTTTTGATATTAATTTTAGTTCACTCGCTGTATTAACAATATTTGTCACTGTCTTGCCATCTGAAAAATTAATTTTTCTTTTTACACTTAACAAATTAAGTTTTATCCTAATAAATAAAATAAGATTTTAGGGAAATTATTCAATGCGATTTTAAATGTCACAAGGTTAAGTTTGTTTAGAGAACTACAGAAATATTTTTTTTTTAAATAATACATTTATTAAGGACTTGAGACATTATATCCTGCATAGACTGAATTAATTATAAATTATCACACAACTCACTTGATATTCTTTTTAAAAGGGCTAGACTTGTCTTAGCTCTTCTTGGCTTTTTAATTTTGCCTTTTTCTTTTGTTTTCTTTTTTGTCTCTTCTGCTTTTACTGAAAGTAAGGGCATTTCTTTAGTCAGGGCTTTTACAACAAACAAATGAAATTCATAACAAATAAATTCTGGCGTTATAGATAAACTAGCAGAACAATTAGTTGAGCTTACCAATATTTAAATAGAGGCCATCTTCAGAATTATTACAATTCTCATCATCAGTTTTCATTTCACATTTGACAGGAACCTCGACTAAATTCAAAACAAATAATAATCAGAACAATCCTGGGGCTGGTCATTGGAGTAAGCAATGTTATTCTAATCAGGCTCTATATTTGTGCTATAAATTACATGTACACTATGTATTATATAAGATTTACACAAAGATAAGTCTTTGTACAATGTAGCATTTAATAGGTGAAGGCTTTTAAGGAGTATGCTCTCTTGTTAAAAATTGTTTTAGAATCGGACAGCTGAACTGGACTTGTTACATGCAAATCTACCTAGGACCAGCAGTCAGTAATTAGTGAAAGGTAATGGTTAGAGAAACAGTCAGAGGCAAAGAAAAATGAAGTAAAACAATCAATAGTTGGTACCCCAGACAGGGAAAGAGAAATAAAGGACACCAAAGAAAACGGTGGCAAGATGAAATTGTTAGGGCTGGAAGTGTCAAGTGGCACAGGACCGCAATAAGTGGAAGGAAATGGAGGGGGCGGGCATACAGAACATTAAAACTTATATACTTAATTATAGACTTTAAAATGTATAAAAAACAAAATGTTCTGATGCTATAATAAAAATAATAATAATGGTTAGACAACAATGAATGAAGCTGAGCTAACAAAAAAATAGTAAGCTCAGGTAAACGCAGATTTAATATTTTATGTGTTATTTACTGGGAATAATAAAGAGTGTAAAATGGAATCCAGACTTTGCAGTAAAATATATTACCATTTTTTTTCTCCTGCAACACTCTGGTAATCATCTTTTCAGAGTAGGCTACTAGCTGCTTAAAATCGTAGGCATCCCTTAATCGTGTAATACAATCTGTACATATTGACTTGGATTTCTTCTTTGTAGAAAGCTGTAAGTTGACATGAAAAACGAATGACAAAGATTACAAGCATCTTACCCGACTACACCAGACATCTACATTCCCAAAGTGGAAGATATAATTTTATTATATTTTAAACAGCTTCGTAATCGATACAAGTATGTTGTTTTGTTCTATTAAATATATATGTTATTTAATCGCTTACGCAAATATTGAAGCATTCCATAAGCATGTTTGAGTAAATTTCTTTGCTTTCTTTATAATAGTATGTGATGTCGAGGTCTCTGTGCATTCCTTCAGCTAAACAATAGCGGCATACACTCGGTAATCCCATTTTTAATTGTTAGTCACTTCTCACATAAAAAATATTAAACGAATAGAGATTATATATTACTATGAACGAAGAATATACGGCTTGTGTTTAAAATTATTAGCTTAGCAAAATAAAATATTTAACCAATCATAAAACGAAACCAAGGTATACATATCTTAAGTTGCAGATAGTAAAAAAATGTAAACATACAAACTATAGAATAAGCGTTGGCAATACCATAGACTATAAATTACACTACAGACCCAAGCAGGGACGTAGGTAATCCTTGCCTGTCAAAGTTTAAAAAAAAATACTAGATCCAGTTAATTTGTATGATATTATCAAAGGCTAAGCCCTGGAATTTGGAAACTTGAAAATCTGAAAATTTAAACCGAAATTTACATTAAAATAACTTTTTGAAGAATAGTTTTTTGGACGATTAATGGTAACGTAATTATGATGAATCTAAGTGTGTTATCACTCGAGTATAGATTGTGCCACTACCTGTCATTTTTGATAGCAACATGGCCGATCGATGGCGCTGCTTGCATCAGAGCAGTAGAGGTGTTTGTCGGTTGACTCCTTTAAAAATCCCTGAACGCAGTACGTGTTCGGTTCTTAGAAGAATCCCATTGTGGTATGTGACATTTCTTGTCATACTTCAAAAAATTCTCCATTTTTAATACATTTTGTCGATTAAATTGTTCCATTTTAGTTTAACCCTTCTTTGCATCGTGATGGAAATTTCCATCATACCATTTAAAAGGAAAAATAACATTATAGGACTCCACACAGACAGTCTCTTTGTAATTGAATCAAATTGGTAACAATTTCTGAACGATACGGAACTTGCCGAATAAAAAAAAAAGTAAACGTCAAGTGACTTTATGTCAAAAAGTCTTGAATTTACTTGCCTGTCAAAACTTTGTTGTAATGTGCTATATGAAAAAGTTTTTTGAATAAAAGATTCAACAAAAAATGGTAAAAAAGCTGAAAATGAATAGAAAAAAGGTTAGTTTTACTTTTTTATTAACAACTTTTGTTGCAATCATCAATATTGTATTTAAAATTGTACCATTTTTATATGATGTAAATTTACATCAGTATGCAATAACACCTATATTGGTACTATGGAAATGAAGTTTGTTTTAAAATTATTGTTATTTGTTATCATTGCAGGATACGTTGAAGGAGAAAGACATAGAACATTATTTAGTGCTACTGGAAGATGGATGGTTATCAGAAGATGGACAGGATGTGGAAGATTGGGATGAAGAGCAATTACAGGAACCTTTTTTTACCAGAGAAGAACTGATGAACTGAAGATGTTATTACAAGGAAGTGACAATGAAGAGGATGAGGAAGATATTGGGAACGATCCACCCCTAGTTCAAGAACCCATGGAAGTGCAAGAAGACCCAGACCCTATTCCGGTAGTATGCCTAATTTATTGGACAAAAGGAAACTGCTATGGAAGAAAACATTTTTCAACTTTGATGAGGATAAAGTTGTTTTCTTGGGAAACTCCCAATATCCATCTCAATTTGCTGAACTTGAAACTCGATATCACTGTTTCATGTACTTCTTTGATAAAGATTTTATTCAGAAAATCGTGGATCAAACTAATCTTTATAGTACTCAAAAAGACCCTAATAATTCAGTCATATATAAAGTATCTGACATGAAAAAGTTTTTTGGTATATTGTTATACATGTCTGTTCAAAGGTTTCCAAGTACTAGATCCTATTGGTCTCCAACATTTGGATATAGTCTCGTTTCATATGTAATGCCTGTAAATAAGTTTGAAAAAATTAAACTATCATTGCATTTCCAAAACAATGACAATCACAAACCTGTAGGCCATCTTGATCATGATAGATTGTTCAAAATACGGCCAGTCATTGAACATCTAAATGAGAAGTTTTCGACCGATATTACAAAGTGAGGCCATTTGTGCAGAAAGTAAGACAAAATTGTCTAGCACAGGAAAATGAACGGAAGTTTAGTATAGACGAGATGATGATTCCGTATAAAGGAACCAAAGCTGGAAAACACCGTCAATATATGAAGGACAAACCCAACAAGTGGGGTTTCAAAAATTATGTCCGCGCCGGAGTCTCAGGCATGGTATATGATTTTCTTCTTTATGGTGGCGAAGATACATTCAGATTTTACACGTTTTCAGATAAGGAAGCTTCTATAGGTTTCGGAGGACGAATTGTAATCGCTTTATGTCAAAGCATAAAATTCAAACCGGCTTTTGTTTTCTGTGACAATTTTTTTTCCTGCCCTAAGCTGTTTTACATTCTACGCGAAGAATACGGTATATTTGGTTTGGGGACTATAAGAAACAATAGACTTAGAGGAGCAGAAAAAGTGTTGCCTTCAGAGAAAGAGATGAAAAAGAAGCCTAGAGGAAGTTATTCACAAGTAGTGTGCAACAAAAATAGATTATCGGTAGTGAGATGGAACGATAACAAACCTGTTACCCTAATTAGTTCATATGTAGGCGTAGAACCTGTCGAAAAAATGAAAAGATACTGTAAGGAGACAAAAAGCAAAATCGATGTCGACTGTCCCCAAATAGTCAAGGAGTATAATAAACATATGAGGGGAGTCGACTTAGCCGACATGCTTATACTGCCCTGCTAAGCGCAAAAGCGGTATCTCAAAAAGAATCGTAAAATTGATTTTTATGCCATCGGATAGCTTTAAAAAATACGCATCTACTGGACTAAGCCATTTAGCACTATCTTGTTCAAAACGTATGAAAAAACCTTAAGAAAGATTTTTCTATCTCAGTTTTACCATATATCACTAAGGGTGTTAGAGGTATATTAATATTACGTAGGCAACCAGCCGCAAATTTAAATATCGCTAAAATTCTTAAATAAATACACAACTTTTGCTTAGCCGATAAGCGGTAAGTAGGATGAGTAAAATCAGCAATGAGTTACCGCTATAATGCTTAGTATTTTAATGCTTGCATAATACGCAAATTGTTTTGAATTAGTGAGATACGGTTGCAATAGCAAAATTAAATTAGCCCTTATGGTTTTACTGGATAAGATCGAATTTCTAATACATTTTACAGTGATTTATCCCTGCCCTTGGCAAATTCGTGTCATAACTTGTTTGTTTTTGTTGTGAAGAGGTCATGATATTTGTGCAAAATTAATCACATTAAATTAACTCGCGTGCACAATTGAGGACATAAAAGTTTTGAGTCTTTTTACTACTAAATTTAAATTTTACGTAAATAAAAACTGTTGTCATCGCTTGCGAACATTCTAAATTATTAAAAATGAAACAACTAGCGGCATCTATTGATACGTGTGTGCACTTCTAAGCCATTTTCGGTCAGTTACCAGCGAAACTTTGAACTGAGTAGGTAAGTCATTTTTATTTTATTGAAATTTCAAGTTTTTCTGCTAGATATGTTTTGAAATAAATATAAATGGATAAGTTATACTATATAGGCAAAGAACAAAGTATTTTACATCAAAATTTTTAGTTATTTGTACAATAAATCGCGAATATTCGTTATGTCCACAAACGTGGACAGTAGGTATTGGTTAAACATTTTTTTCAAAATAGGTACTTTGCTGCTGTTAGTAAATAAAGTTATTTTCTGGTAATAAATGTTATAATTTATTATAAAATTTGCGTGGTAAAGTCTTAAATTGTGTTTATTACAGGTAAATTTATGATCAAATTATAATCATGTTTTCGAGGGATGCTTTGAGAGCTTTGGAAAAGGATAACCAGTCGGAATTTGAGCTATCTTCGGATGATGAGGATGTGGGAAATAATAATAATGTCCCATTTGCGAGACACGTTAGGTTGGGAGCCGATGTAGTAACTCAGAATCAAAGAGAGTACACCCCACTTGACCCCCCTGACGAACAAGAAGACGAAAGTGAAGATGAAGAAAGGTCAGCTTTCAATTACGAGTCCGAGCCTGAGGCGCCAAGAGAGCCGGATATTGTGGAGGGCGAAGAGGAGCAAGTTACGCCGAATGCTGAACTTTTCGATTACCTTACGCCAAAACCGAACATAAAGTGGAGGCATAGACAAATAAATAACACAATACCAACGGATTTCTTGCTACCAATAGCTTTAGAACCCATCGTGCAAGATCCCATTTGTTATTATAATAGATATGTTCCTGTAGAGCTTTTTGAACAAATGGCCGAAATGACAAACTTATATGCAGTACAGTCAGGAAAAACCAGGTTTAAGCCTACGTCCAGCTATGAAATTGAAATTTTATTTGGTTTGCACATGGCAACGGGAGTTTTCAACTATCCAGTTTTGAAAATGTACTGGGAAAATCATATTAGCATTCCACTTTTCACTAACAATATGGCAAGAGATAGGTTCTTTGAACTTCGTAACAATCTCCATTTAGTAGATAATATGAAAAAGCCTACTAATTGCACTGACGTGTTTTATAAAGTAAGACCAATCTATAATGCGATCCGAAGCCGATGCTTAGAAATACCGCTAGAAAAAGAATTGTGTGTCGATGAACAAATAGTTCCTTTTACAGGGAAACATTCTGCTAAGCAGTACATCAAAGGAAAACCTTGTCCATGGGGAATGAAGCTTTTCTTTTTGTGTGGGAAAAATGGCCGTGCCTATGACTTTATTATTTATCAAAATTCTATTCCAGAATTAGACAGGTCACTGATAAAGAAAGTAGGCTTTGGAGCTGCGGTAGTATTACATCTAATGAAGAGTCGGTGACAGTAGAGGTCATGAGTTATATTGCGATAATTACTTCTCGTCTTATTACATGCTCCAAATTTTGAAACACAAAGGCATAATGGCTCTGCACTGCGCGTGTCAATAGATTTACAAGGCCACCGTTGCTTAGTGACAAAGATATAAAAAAGAAACCAAGGGGTTTTGCCGAAGAGATTTGTAGTACGGATGGAGATGTCACCATGGTGAAATGGCTTGATAACAAACCAGCCAACTTAGCTTCCAATTTCGTTGGTATAGGAGAAAAAGATATGGTGAAAAGATGGTCCAAAACAGAGAAGAGATTTATAGAAGTCGAGAGGCCTGAAATTGTAAAAAAGTACAATCACGCCATGGGAGGGGTAGATCTCCTTGATCAACTTATGAGTTATTATAGAACGTTTATAAAGTCAAAGAAGTGGCCTTTGCGTATGATATTCCACGCATCAGATTTGGCAGTTGTTCAAGCCTACCGCGAGTATGATATGGATTGTGACTTGCTTGGGATACCAAAAGCAAAACGGCTCGCACTTCTTCACTTTCGTCGACGCTTAGCTGAAAGTTTAGTTCTTCGAAACAAAATATCAGGTGCTAAAAGGGGTCGTCCAAGTAGTTTGAGCAGTCCTTTACCAGTAGTTGTTCCTAGAAGACCAGGAGAAGTACGTCCGTCAACTGAAATTGCTCGAGATGGTATTGGTCACTTTCCAGCTCATGACGATGGTTGTGGAACGCGCTGTAAGTTAACGGGGTGTAAAGGGAAATCCCGCATCAAATGCATAAAGTGCAAAGTGCACTTATGTCTGACTAAAGACAAAAATTGCTTCCTAAGTTTTCATACCTAAGTAACTAAAGTTCCTATTATTTTGTTGTCTTTTTAGAAGATTTTTTATGTTGTTTTATTTTGTAAGAAGATTTATTTTTGTTTTGAAGATGTTTAATTATTTTTAGTTTGAATTTCATACTTTTGTAATAATAAAAATGGCCAAAATCAAGCTATTTGTTATTTGTTCAATTATACCCATACATCAGTTATTATAATCACTTAGGCCGAATGTCCACATTTGATCACATAAAGAAAACATCAATTTTCTCGGAAAATAATCTAATAATCAATTTTTTTTTGTTTTTCCATGCTCAATAGGCGAATATCTAACTGAAATAAAATCGGCTCAAACAAATTCTAAAAAATAAAAAATCAGGTCTGAAAGGGTTAAGAAAAAAACTGTAAATTAAGGTGCTTAATGGGGTAACTTCATACATTGACATTCAGGTAAGTCCTATTAAATATTATTTTAGCATTTTGTAACCATAATCATTGCAAAATTAGAAATTTTGTGTTAAACTTTCTTGCGGTTGGCGTGCGCGCCCTAGTACGCATTCGTACTTAGCAAAATTGACCTTGATCTACCAGAACATAAAGTACATTATTTTTAATCATTTTTCCCAGCCATACGGTTATTGTTGTTCCGATGATAATAAGTTGATTTGCACTTTACATTACGTAAGTGCAATATTTTAATTTATTTCCCAAATATATAATTTGTATTATGTTTGTTAAAGATAACTAAACGTTTTTGATGAATAAAATAATTCAGTTATACTTATTAAATATTGTTACAGATAAACCATGTCGCAAAGAAATACGAAAATGATGATGCTTTTAGCACAAAAAAATAAGGCGTTGAGGGAAAAGTTTAAGGAATCCAAACAATTACAACGTAATATTAAAACGATCGATCCCGACTTTTTTCCTACTAGTGATTCAGATGATGATCCCGCATTTTCAAGATTCAACAGTGCTGATCAATTACTAGCTCCGATTCTTCCTTCCTCAAATGGTTTCGACTTTGAAGATTCACATTTTTTATCGGGTCCGTGTACATCAAACGTTGATTATTTCGCTATGCATCAGGATGATCAAAACACAGAAATCGGGAATAACAACAAATCCCCTAACTCGTTGATCACATTGACAACTGTGCCAATTATTGAACATAATGATTTAAGTGACATATCATCGCCAGGCTTTTGTTTTAATACACACAACATACACAATGTTTTTAATTGCGGTAATCCAGAACCTTTGATCACAGATACTATTGAAGATCAACAAAGATCCTGTATTTTTCAAGATGATACAGAAAAAATATTGATAACTGCTTCCGATAATACTATTTGCACTTCTGAATCTCTTAGGAATAATTCAAATGTGATAAGTGTTCAATACGAAAAATCTGTTGAGAATTCATCTCAAGGACACGAAGTGACACCAAATGATAATCTTAGGGACACCGAGAATCTGACACAAAACGAGATAGCTGATGGAAATACACATAATCTTACAACTTATACTAAGGCCGGTACAATTAGGAAAAGAAAAAAACACGACCAAACTCTCAAAGTCAGAAATGAAGTGAAAAAAAGTGAGATTAGAGAGAAACATAACGTTAAACCACCCTGTCCTGCTTCATGCAAAAAGCAGTGTATCCAAAATATATCGGAAGAGTACAGAAAAAAAGTAAGCTACAGTTATTCACTTAAGGCCGTGCTCGGTACAAAGTATGGAGTATGTAAAACCTTCTTTTTGACAACTTTGGGCTACAAATCATCTAATGACAAACCTTTACATACGGCTTTGGCCAATTCTAACGACACGGTTGCACCACCAGTAGACAAAAGACTGGGAGCTACTCCTCACAATAAAATTGAATCTACTCCTATTAAGGAACATATAATGAGCTTTGAGCCGAGTATATCTCATTACAGGCGTGAACACGCTCCCAATCGCTTATACTTACCCAGTGATTTGACAAAATATTTTGAAATCTTTTCAAAATATAATACCACAAAATAGAATGTCCTTTTGGAGAGAACTCCCTACTTTTGACTACTAAAATTCCTTCCAAAAACCGTTTGTTTTTAAATATATTTTTATGTAATTTCAAATTTTAATAATAAAAAAACGTTATATATATACTTTAATTGTTTTTTTTTTCAAATAATACATATTTTATTCGATAGAAAATACATTCCTTTTTGTATACACACATGTTTGAGAAGAGCTAACGAAAAAGCGGTATCTCAATTTTAATTCTATAGTTTACTAAGCGGTGTAACCGTATCTCATGAATAAAGTACATTATTATACATTTTTGATAATTTAACTAATGTGATAACAAATACACCCTATATAATATATAAATAATATTTAACAAATAAAAAAAACTATACATAAAGTATATATATAACTATTTTTACATAACTTCAATTATCTCAAAACTTGCTTTCTTTGAGTTACCGCTTTTGCGCTTAGTTGGGAAAGTTTGAAGTTACTGTTCGGTTCAACATCAAACTTTCCCGGGCGTAAAATTTTCTCCATTTTTAATACCTTTTTAGTCAAAGGAGATTAGCCGTAATGGCAGAAATATCGTTTTTCCAAAGACGGCGTGTTGTTTTTAGACCAATTGTTTGGCACTAGTATAGGAGTGGACAAAAGTGGAGAGGTGGCTTATCTTCTGTTCTCCAGATATTAATAGCTCTTAGATATTGGAGCCAATGCATTGCATGTGTACACATAAAGTGGGTCTATGTGTACAAACAAATTTGTAAACACTCAAGCCATTATTTATAGTAGTAATATAAATATAATAAAACAACATATATTTCCCTTTATTTACAGATGCATTCGCAGGAAAGTCAGGATGATAATGCGTCAGCAAGTAATTCCGGAAAGGGAGATGGGATGGTGACAATGATTTGGCCGAAGCTCTACAGGTTAAAAAAAAATATGTCAGCGCTTCGTCATTTGCTCGAGACGATGTCTCGATATTCGGAGAAGACCTAGCAAGTAAAATACGAAAAATGGATCCTAAAACAACATCATATAAAAAATATAATTTATCAAGCTGAAATGGGCGTTTACTCAAGACCTTCCACGGTGGTGACAGCTCAAGGATATTTTGCCACTTCGACACCTGTGCCCTTACACTAGCTATTCTAATTTCACCGACATTTCTGATACTCAGGACAGTCTTTTCTCATATTTGGAAAATAATTAAAACCTTTTTAGATTTATCGTTTAGAGACGCCATTCCAAATGGACGTATTGGCCGTGTTACGAAAAGTTAAAAAAGGTGCGCCACGCCATTTGGGCGCAATCGAAATGCTTTGTGAATGTGCAAATCTACAGCCATATTTATTTCATTACGCGCTCCACCACCATGACCGTCGTGACGAGTGCTTGAAAAAATATAAAAACAGTTCTTGTTTATGGGACGTAAAACACACAAGGAATGTCATGATAAACATAAAAGATATGCCGCTTTATGCGAGATATTATAATTATTTGCGACAAAAGTTGAGGACTCAAATTAAGATACGGTTAAATATAAGTTAGTTTCCATGAGAAATTGCTTCCATGTAACTTTTTTACGACAATTACCTATAATCACTTATTAAGTACATAGAAATTTGACCTACGGCATTCTGCTGTGGGGCTCTGCCAGCAACAGCAACATTGTTGCGCACCATTTTTTTTTGCTTTTTATCCCTTGGCTTTTTGATGTTTCTGTTCTTGTGACTGTATATATAACATATTTTATCTGTGAAACATGTTTTAGGATGCCTCTGTATTTTTGTCATATATCTTTTTCTGTTATTGTACTTTTGTGATGTGTCTGTTTTGTTTCCGTTAAATAAATCACAAATGCCCCTTGGTTTTCCAAAAATGATGAGATCCACAAATATCTTAATGTTCCCACTGTTCTGACTGAAATCGAGAAATTCAGAAGAACTTACGTGGATCGCGTCAATACTCATCTAAATATATTGGCCAATGCAATCTTAAAACCTTCTATTAAGGCGAAAAGGCAGACGGGACAATGGTCTCTTCGCCTACACGTCATCGTCATTCAACACGCTTATAGTCTTGCGACTGATTGCAGATATATTTAAAAAAAAAGTATATAGGTATATTATATATACCACTCATGACACTGTTGGTATGATGTTGATTTGAACCCTGTTTCAAAAGTGTTCATTCTGGTGGAAAAACGAGGTTCGTTGAGAAGAGCTAAGTAACAAATTTACAGGAAATGTCATCTCGAAAAGATTCCAATCGTACATTGGTAATTCTTTTCACCCGCCTTCCCACGATAGCTCGGCAGCCATGATGAATACAGAATTGACTGATGACGCCTTATAAGACCATCTACAGAGTTATCATCAAAACTGATTGAAATATCTTTTGTTAACTTTCACCAATAGTTTGAAGAATATAAAATGAAAAAATAAGTCAGGAATTGGCTTGGACGACGTTATTAATTATTTAGTTCCTCAAAAGGATGCAAACGCGTACATTGTTAAAACATTTTCAATAACACACCGTTCATACAATTGTAACCATGACTAACTACGGCCTTTCATTTAACTTTAAATGATCCTCAGTCTAACTTTTAGCCTATGCTTATAGTATTTTGAAGGTATTGTACGAATTTGCTGAGCTTTAAATATTATAAATGGAAACAAACTTATAACTGATTCTATGGATTTTGATGATATCGACGACATTCAACTAATAGGATCTGATGATCACCAGGTCATCCAAATAAGACGCAGTCGTGTTAATCCATTTGATTCTTTGAGTGATGATGAATTTAAAAATAAATGTAGGTTTTCTAAGCCTTTCGGTGAGATAATAGTGGATTTAATTAAAGATAAAATACCCTATGATTCCCGAGGAGCAACAATAAGTCCGGAGTTGCAGGTCATATGTGCACTTCAAAGTTGGGCTCATCATGAATTATTTGTTATCTTTTCAGAAGTGTTTATTTATTGTTCAATGACTCCATTTAAAATACAAATAAAACCATGGTATAGTTGTAGATTTAGGATGATACAGCGGATTTGCATTGTGTATCACATCCGGCTGTGAGTAAAATTTGTAAGAATGTGGCAAGAGCTATAGCGCAAATATGTCAGAGGTTCCTCAAAATGCCCAGTACTTTAGCTGAACAAGAGCAGGCTATAAGAAAGTTCCGCAGTATCGCCAATTAACCCAAAGTACTCGTTGCTATAGATTGCAGCCATATAAAAAAAAGTCATCAAAAATCAATAGAAAAAGAAATAATTCCGGCGAATTAATATCGATTGATTTAGCATAACCACATGCTCTTATATCTGAGCAGTTAATATCAAATTGTATAATTCATGAATGTGTGACAACCGTAACAGATCAAGTTGGGGTAGTAGAAATGAAATTCCTGTATGTACAAAAAGCTATATATACATAGGTATCCATATGCAGACAGGATGTTAGGGATCAAATTTCAAAGATGTTGGAACAAGGTATCATACGACCTGACTCTGCTTGGAGTACTCCCATTTAGGTAGTTACAAAGAAATCTGACGCTTCTGGTAGACTAAAGTGGCGCACTTGTAGTAGATTTTCGTAAACTAAATGAGAAGACAATTGACGACAAATAACCTATTCCTAATATATCTGATGTTTTAGATGCTAGTACTTTACAACTTTGGATTTCGCGAGTGGATTACAAGTTGAAATGAATCCTCATGATATTGAGAAGGCAGCCCTTAACGTTAAACATGGGCACTTTGAATCACTCCGTATGCCCATGTGTCTAAAAAATTCACCATCCACATTTCAACCGGTAATGGATATTATACTTAGGGGACTTCGGAATGAGACATGTCTCGCATATCTTGCTGATATTGTAGTTTTCAGTAAATCCCTTCAAGAGCATATGGTTAATTTAGAAAAAGTGTTCAATAGACTTAGAGGTTCTAATCGTAAAATCCAAATGGATAAGTCTGAGGTTCTTAAACATGAAATAGCTTATATTGCCCATCTCATGAGTAAAGAAGGCAAATCCTGATAAGATAGAACTAATAAGAAAATATCCTATTCCTAAAACACCTAAAGAAATGAAGCAATATTTAGGTCATTACCGAAAATTTATTCCCGACTGCGAATTGCCCGTATTACGAAACCACTCACTCAATATCTTAAAAAGGTTGAGGATTTAATTTTGACAATGAATATGTCAATTGTGGCGAAAAATAGTGTATTAATCTGATTTTGGCATATCCAGACTTTACTAAATTTTTTTTTTTAACAATTGAAGCTTCTAATGTAGCGATAGGTGCTTATGCTTCACGAACATTAAGTGATAGTGGAGTTAAACTACAGCATAATTGAAAAAGAGCCTTTAGCTATAGTATGGGCAACTAATCATTTCCGATCTTATTTGTTTGGTAGGAAATTCCAAATTGTAACAGATCATACACCACTCCAATGGATTATTAATCTAGGAAGGAACCAAATTCGATACTAACTCGATTTAAGGAAACTTCAGTGAATTTATTTAAACTGTAATTTATAAAAAGGGAAAATGTAATACTAACGCTGGTGCTTTTTCTCGAATACAGGTAAATAATGAAGAGATAATACCTGAACCTTTATGTTCTACAACTGCGACTATACATACAACTGCTGAAAATCCTATCCTTATCGCTATCCCTATCCCAGATGAACCTTAAAATAAATTCCAAAGACAAATTTGTTTTACTATAGTATGTGACATTAAACGACGACCAACTGTTAACCCTTTAAACCCTGTAAACCCTTTAACACACACACGCACTCATATTCAGGTGTCAGAACCTTCAATGGAAAAAGATATCAAACATGTGGTTGACAAAAACGATCATCCTAAAATTAAGACGACTATTAAGATAACACCAACACTCGGTATGTATTCTCTCATCATAACAGAATAATTTTAAAAGTTTACCAATGCGTCTTGTTTTAGAAAAAAATGAGTAGGATAACGTTAAAGAACATTTAACGCGTTAAACGCCAAAGCAAAAATGTCAAATTCTTTTAAAAAACTTTGGATCTGGCTCCATGGCGCTATAGACTAGAAACATGTATTTCCGTTACAAGAGCGCCACGCCGGTCACCCCGCCGCCCACCTCATCTCACCAGTAAATCACTAGCACTAGCACGGAAACGTTGTGCCAGTCATTTATTTGAATTAAAACGGGTTTTCATTTTCGAATTACGTTAATTTTACTTGTGTTACAAGAAGAGTTGTTTAGTGCATAATGAACCCTTCGGTTAGTTCAGAATTTCAAGAAACAAATATGGAAATGGACGATTTTGTGTTAACTATTGAAGATCTAAATGCCCTTGATTTACTTGAAAAAAATCATTTGAAAGGGTTCGTAGTTAATCCCGATAACCAAAATCGTGATTCAAATAACATACGAGTACTGTCGGATTCTGACTCTGATGATCTGCATATGTCCCAGAAACGAAGACGACTAATCATTCGGAGTGACAGTGAGAGTGAAACAGATTCCACTCAAGGTGTATTAGCGAATATCATAGCTGCAGATCGCACTTCAACAAAATGGTCTCGACCGAAACGACAACAGCCGAGTATTATACCATTTACAGAAACTACAGGATTGAAAAAACAATATACTGATTTATTGAAAAACGAGGGTCCAGGTGCGTTTTACAATATTTTAGTTCCTGACGAAGTTTTTCAATTGATTGTGAATGAGACTAACTTATTCGCCGAACAATGTATGGAATCAAGAAACAAAAAACCGTCATCCAGATCCCATGCTTGGAAACCAACAGATACATATGAAATCAAGCGATTCCTTGGTCTTATTCTATACATGGGTCTTGTTAGACATCCCAATGTATCAAGTTATTGGAGCAAAGATAAAATTTTAGGACAGAACTTTCCACCGACTGTTATGAGTCGAAATAGGTTTGAGTTACTCTTGCAGTATCTGCATTTTGCAAATAATCAAACTTCAGATACCACAGATCGCATTTTTAAGATAAGGCCAATTATAGATTTGTTAATTTTATACTTTCCAAAAGTACTACTCCCCTAAGGAAGACGTTTGTGTTGATGAAAGCCAACCATACAGAGGACGCATAATATTTCGGCAATATAACAAAAGTAAGCGACACAAATACGGTATAAAGCTTTTTAAACTTTGTACTACTCCAGGGTACACATGCAAATTGGCTTCATATAGCGGTAAAAACATCGACACAGTGAATACTACATCTACAAAGGTAGTTATGTCCCTTTGCACTGATATACTGAACAAGGGACATACATTATCAACAGATAATTGGTACACTAGCTTGGATTTAGCCTATAGTTTGCTAGAAAATAATACACACCTGGTTGGAACGATCAGAAAATCTAGAAAAGGCTTGCCTAAAACTATAATAGAAGCTAAACTACAAAGAGGAGATTTTATAGCGATGGAAAATGAAGATGGCATTACAGTTATGAAATGGAAGGATAAACGCGATGTGTATATGTTATCTACTAAGCACTCAAACAAGTTGTCTAAAATCGTCAAGAAGGGAAAAGAAATCACGAAACCGAAAATGATTTTAGATTACAATAAATCAAAAGGATCGGTTGATCTTAGTGATCAAATGAGTGCATATTCTTCGCCTTTACGGAAGACTGTAAAATGGTACAGAAAACTAGGAATCGAGCTTCTGTTGAATACTGCCATTGTGAATGCATGGATTATATACAATGAAACTAAAAACTCCAAGATTTCCATTGTTGAATTCAGGAAGTCACTAGTGGAGAATTTAACCAGCTCAATTGAACCCCTACAAAATGAAGAAAGAGTATTGATTCCCCCAAGGCCCAAAAGATTGAAGCATGAGCTGAAAACAAGAGCCGGTAAAGTCAGAGATACTAGACGATTTTGCATACAATGTTACAAAGATGCTGTGCAACAATTGGGGCGAAAATTAGCTAAAAACAAAGCGAAGAAAGTCAACACATATTGCGCTCAATGTGATAAAGAACCACACATGTGCTTACTGTGTTTCAATAAACATCATCGTTATATATAGTTTTGTTATTTTTAAGGCTAATTATTTATATATAAACATTGATACAATGTCAATTACTTTTAAAACCTTCTTTAAAAAATACTCCTGACTTAAAAGCAAGCTACTTGCGGTTTTTGTTTAAAATTAATATAATAAATAATGTTTAAAATAACAGCTCTTATCTTTCTTCGTCCCATAAAATAATATTTCCTTAAGTTTTTAGAACACTTAACAATCGATTATCAGATTTAATTTAGGCGCTTAAACTTTTTTGACTGTCTTCTAAAATTTAGTTAGGAGATGTACCCCACTGCAAAGGATTACTCTTGAGAGCCACGCCGGCCACGTACAAATGCGTATTGCACGGTTAATGTGACCGGTGGCGTGAAAAAGTATCTTGAATATGAGTCTTCGACGAGGTCACCGGTGCCCCCCATGGCGCAGTAGACCCGGCTAGACGAGGTCACCGGTCACCGGTCATAACAGAATAATTTTAAAAGTTCATCAATGCGTCTTGTTTTAGCAAAGAATTCGTTGGAAGACGTTAAAGAATATTTAAGACATCAGGAAATAATTAAGCATTACCGCAAAGGTAAAACTAATCATAGAGGTATCAATAAATGTTATTTATATCTGTCGAAGGAGAAAATTACAATCCATGAATGTACAATTTGCGGACAGTCTAAGTATAATAGGAATCCGAATAGACCTCAGTTTAATATAGTACCTCCTGCAACGAAACCTTTTGAAATAGTTCATTTAGATGTATTTACAGCCAAGTCAGAAAAGTACTTTTTGGATTTATTTTGTAAATACGGTCAGGCATAGCATTTAAATGATGGCACCGCTGTTTTTGCAGGGTTTATTGAGTTGTACACATCATGGACTACCTTCGACTATTGACTGACAATGTCACTGAGTTTACTATTCAACTTTTTGCAGATTTCATTAGCTTACAAAATATTAATCACTATAGGACGCTAGACTAGATTTCATTCTATTTTTTTAGAACATCTTCGTATACTTCGATTGAAAAGGAACACAACTTGTTTAAAATAGCTCAGTTCATAGTTTTACAAAGTGTAGACCCAAGACTTTCATTCTTGTTACTTGATGGTTATTAATTATACCATAGACAAGCTAAGTATTTTGAACATTCTACTTATAAGATGCATGTCATCGATAAACTGTGCTCTGAAGACACAAAACAACAAAAATACAAGACAGAATGGAAGATTTAGTTTTGCCAATTTTCACAGCACAAAGGTGATCCATTATTGAATCGAAAACAAACACAACGACCACTGAAAAAATAGCAAGCAATAAACTAATATTAACTAACAACTAATAGTAAAACCAAAAACTCAGATTTAAAGTCAGAACTGACCAAGCTTCAGTTCCAAAGGATAGCCTGGATAAAGGGAACAGCTTGCAGGAAATTTTAGATATTAGATATTATTTTCTTCGACTATGTCTATGATCATGAGCAAGCTCTGAGTGGCATAACTGACCTTAAATGTTCTTTTAACAGGGCCAACAATCCTACTATCAACTTACCTACTCGTCGTGTCGAGTGCTTGAAAAAATATAAAAACAGTTCTTGTTTATGGGACGTAAAATACAAGGACGATCATGATAAACATTATTAGTTTTATTTGCGACAAAAGTTGAGGACTCAAATTAAGATACGGTTTAATTTTAATAGAAGTTAGTTTCCATGAGAAATTGCTTCCATGTAACTTTTTTACGACAATTACCTATAATCACTTATTATATACATAGAAATTTGACCTACGGCATTCTGCTGTGGGGCTCTGCCAGCAACAGCAACTTTATGATCATCCAACGAATAGTAGGTATTGTACGAATTTGCTGAGCTTTAAATATTATAAATGGAAACAATTATAACTGATTCTATGGATTTTGATGATATCGACGGCATTCAACTAATAGGATCTGGTGATCATCAGGTCATCCAAATAAGACGCAGTCGTGTTAATCCATTTGATTCTTTGAGTGATGATGAATTTAAAAATAAATGTAGGTTTTCTAAGCCTTTCGGTCAGATAATAGTGGATTTTATTAAAGATAAAATACCCTATGATTCCCGAGGAGCAACAATAAGTCCGGAGTTGCAGGTCATATGTGCACTTCAAAGTTGGGCTCATCATGAATTATTTGTTATCTTTTCAGAAGTGTTTATTTATTGTTCAATGACTCCATTTAAAATACAAATAAAACCATGGTATAGTTGTAGATTTAGGATGATACAGCGGATTTGCATTGTGTATCACATCCGGCTGTGAGTAAAATTTGTTAGAATGTGGCAAGAGCTATATGCCCAGTAATTTAGCTGAACAAGAGCAGGCTATAAGAAAGTTCCGCAGTATCGCCAATTAACCCAAAGTACTCGTTGCTACAGATTGCAGCCATATAAAAAAAAGTCATCAAAAATCAATAGTAAAAGAAATAATTCCGGCGAATTAATATCGATTGATTTAGCATAACCACATTATATCTTTTATATCTGAGCAGTTAATATCCAATTGTATAATTCATGAATGTGTGACAACCGTAACAGATCAAGTTGGGGTAGTAGAAATGAAATTTCTGTATGTACAAAAAGCTATATATACATAGGTATCCATATGCAGACAGGATGTTAGGGATCAAATTTCGAAGATGTTGGAACAAGGTATCATACGACCTGACTCTGCTTGGAGTACTCCCATTTAGGTAGTTACAAAGAAATCTGACGCTTCTGGTAGACTAAAGTGGCGTTCTTGTAGTAGATTTTCGTAAACTAAATGAGAAGACAATTGACGACAAATAACCTGTTCCTAATATATCTGATGTTTTAGATGCTCATGATATTGAGAAGGCAGCCCTTAACGTTAAACATGGGCACTTTGAATCACTCCGTATGCCCATGTGTCTTAAAAATTCACCATCCACATTTCAACGGGTAATGGATATTATACTTAGGGGACTTCGGAATGAGACATGTCTCGCATATCTTGCTGATATTGTAGTTTTTAGTAAATCCCTTCAAGAGCATATGGTTAATTTAGAAAAAGTGTTCAATAGACTTAGAGGTTCTAATCGTAAAATTCAAATGGATAAGTCTGAGGTTCTTAAACATGAAACAGCTTATATTGCCCATCTTATCAGTAAATAAGGCAGTAAGGCAAATCCTGATAAGATAGAACTAATAAGAAAATATCCTATATATAGAAATATAGCAATATTTAGGTCATTACCGAAAATTTATTCCCGACTGCGAATTGACCGTATTACGAAACCACTCACTCAATATCTTAAAAAGGTTGAGGATTTAATTTTGACATATTCATATGTCAATTGTGGCGAAAAATAGTGTATTAATCTGATTTTGGCATATCCAGACTTTACTAAATATTTTTTTTTAACAATTGAAGCTTCTAATGTAGCGATAGGTGGTGTGCTATCACAAGGTACAATAGGTTCGGATAAACCAATTTGTTATGCTTCACGAACATTAAGTGATAGTGGAGTTAAACTACAGCACAATTGAAAAAGAGCCTTTAGCTATAGTATGGGCAACTAATCATTTCTGATCTTATTTGTTTGGTAGGAAATTCCAAATTGAAACAGATCATACACCACTCCAATGGATTATTAATCTAAAGGAACCAAATTCGATACTAACTCGATGAAAGGAAACTTCAGTGAAATTATTTAAACTGTAATTTATAAAAAGGGAAAATGTAATACTAACGCTGGTGCTTTTTCTCGAATACAGGTAAATAATGAAGAGATAATACCTGAACCTTCATGTTCTACAACTGCGACTATACATACAACTGCTGAAAATCCTATCCTTCCACAGATGAACCTTAAAATAAATTCCAAAGACAAATTTGTTTTACTATAGTATGTGACATTAAACGACGACCAACTGTTACCAAGCCCTTTAACACACACACGCACTCATATTCAGGTGTCAGAACCTTCAATGGAAAAAGATATCATACATGTGATTGACAAAAACGATCATCCTAAAATTAAGACGACTATTAAGATAACACCAACAATCGGTATGTATTCTATCATGTTAACAGAATAATTTTAAAAGTTCATCAATGCGTCTTGTTTTAGAAAAAAATGAGTAGGATAACGTTAAAGAACATTTAACACGTTAAACGCCAAAGCAAAAATGTCAAATTCTTTTAACCCTTAATAACCTAGAGTTTCAATTTTGATACCAATCTTTTAAACCGAATGTTCACATTACTATTCGTTTTTTTATAGGTTGGCTGCACGTATTTTACTGTTGCCTAATATTCTTTCCAACGAAATTTAAAAAAAAATCTAAATGTCATTATTGTGTCATTTTATCTATGACATATTACTTGCGCGGCAAGGTGTACAAGTAAACAAATTTTACTAAAAGTTTTGTTGAATACAAATTTGATATATTTTCTTTTTCTGAAGAATATAAATACTTTTTAGGTAAGTGAATTTGTATTCGCTATGATATAATTATTTTTTGCGAGTGCATAGTTTACTTGAAGAAACTAGTGCTATTTTTGTGAGTATCAATTTTGATACTTCAGGCATTCCGCCCTATACAATTACAATATATAAATACTACCTACTAATTCCTTAGCTATAAGAACTTTTGAACTTCCGTTTTATTATTTTTCTGCATGGCTCGGTGTTGGGATTACTTTTATTTTTATTTTACAGGGTTTTGAAAATTTATATTCTCCTCTTTGCAAATATATTTTCAAAAATGCGACCAGAAGAGATTGAGAGCATATTGAAGCGGTTAGAAAATGGTGAAATTTCGGAAGACGATTCCACCGACAATGAAAATGACATAGACTATTATTCGAGCCAAAGAGATCGTCTGATGGAGCTAGAAGATGAAGAGGATGTAGGTAATTTTCCCACTGACCCAAACTTGGATGAAGATCCGCCTGCAGCAAACGTAGATACCGACATGCAACATAATTTAGAGACTGTAGAACGAAGCCCAACTCCTTCAATTAGCATGCAGAACAACCTGCAAACTGCACCTTTCAACTCTAGAAACTTAGTATGGAGAGTAAAGAATATGGACATAGTCCAAAATGCTTTCCAGTTTGCTGGAAACACTGAGTATTCACAAGAAATCATGAACTTAAACACTCCTTTTCAGTATTTTTCTTATTTTTTCGGTGAAGAAATTTTGAGATTTCTAGTGGACGAGTCAAATAAATATGCCTTCCAAAAGAATCCCAACTTTACAGAACCTGTAACTGTCTTAGAATTACGTAAATTTATTGGAATTCTTATTTTTACTAGTGTATATCCTAGTGTCAGGTCGTACTGGTCAAACATTACAAAGTTCGAACCCATAGCACAAACAATGAATCGCAACAGTAAAACAAGTAAGACCAGTGATAGACCATTTGAACAAAAAATTTATTACTGTACCATTTGAGCATCGTCTATCACTAGACGAGCAAATGTGTGCCACTAAAATTAAACATTTTATGAAACAATACTTACCCAACAAGCCCCATAAGTGGGGATTCAAATTATACGTTGTATGCTCTCTGTCTGGGTATGCCTACAGTTTTGAGATTTACTCAGGAGCTAAAGACATAGACCGTTTACCAGGCGAACCAGACCTCGGAGCTGTATCGAATACAGTTATTCGATTGTTACGACCAGTACAAAAGCACGTCAATCATATAATTTATTTTGACAATTTTTATACGAATATTCCTCTGCTACATTACTTGACCAACGAAGGTATTTATTGTCTTGGAACAGTACAGAGAAACAGGCTTGGAAAGTCGTGCAAGTTGCCGGAGAAACGGGAAATTATGAAGTGTAACGTACCCAGAGGAACATATCACGAAAATGTGGCTTCTCACGAAGGCCAAGAATTTTCGGCCACAAGTTGAAAAGACAACAAACAAGTACTATTACTTTCCACGTATGTTGGCGCTGAACCAGCGGATACTATAACCCGCTACGAAAAAAAACTAAAGGCTAATGTTCAAGTATCATGTCCTCGGGTCATAAAAGAATATAATGCACACATGGGCGGCGTTGATTTGATGGATAGCTGCATTGGTCGATATCGTATCCGCATAAAGTCGAGAAAGTGGACAATGAGGCTCTTCTACCACTTGTTAGACATGACTGTCATCAATGCTTGGGTACTATACAAAAAGGTAAACACAGTGAAAGGAACACTACAGAAGAATATTATGAAGTTAGCAGATTTTAGAACCGAGCTTGCCGATACTTTATGTAGATATCAAAGTCACTCGAAAAATAAAAGGGGAAGACCCAGTACCAACAGTACCAACAGACAAGACACTACAGTACCTCCTAAAAGACCCCGGACAGGTATACAAGTACTACCCTCTACTGACGTGCGTTGCGATTGTATTGGTCATGAAAAAATATTTATGGATTCTAGAAATAAGTGTAAATTTAATAATTGTAGGAAACTTACCTCCTGGTTCTGTAAAAAGTTTAGTGTCGTTATGCGATAATAAAAACAATCAATGTTTCGCATTATTTCATGCATAGGTATATCTGATTTCTTTATGGCCTTAATGCCTGAAGTTTCAAAATTGATACGTTTTTTAAATAAATATGTGAAATAAATATTGTGATTTTTTTAGCTATTTTTCCCTTCGTCTAGACCCTTGAGGGTCAAACACAGTAATATTAAAAAAAAACACTTTCATAAATCAGGCTACTAAGGGTTAAGACATCAGGAAATAATTAAGCATTACCGCAAAGGTAAAACTAATCATAGAGGTATCAATAAATGTTATTTATATCTGTCGAAGGAGAAAATTACAATCCATGAATGTACAATTTGCGGACAGTCTAAGTATAATAGGAATCCGAATAGACCTCAGTTTAATATAGTACCTCCTGCAACGACAACTTTTGAAATAGTTCATTTAGATGTATTTACAGCCAAGTCAGAAAAGAACTTTTTGGATTTATTTTGTAAATACGGTCAGGCATAGCATTTACATGATGGCACCGCTGTTTTTACAGGGTTTATTGAGTTGTACACATCATGGACTACCTTCGACTATTGACAGACAATGTCACTGAGTCAACAATCAACTTTTTGCAGATTTCATTAGGTTACAAAATATTAATCACTATAGGACGCTAGACTCATACACCGAATGATAATGGAATGGTTGATAGATTTCATTCTATTTTTTAGAACATCTTCGTATACTTCGCTTGAAAAGGAACACAACTTGTTTAAAATAGCTCAGTTCATAGTTTTACAAAGTGTAGACCCAAGACTTTCATTCTTGTTGCTTGATGGTTATTAATTATACCATAGACAAGCTAAGTATTTTGAACATTCTACTTTAAGATGCTTGTCATCGATAAACTGTGCTCTGAAGACACAAAACAACAAAAATACAAGACAGAATGGAAGATTTAGTTTTGCCAATTTTCACAGCACAAAGGTGATCCATTATTGAATCGAAAACAAACACAACGACTACTGAAAAAATAGCAAGCAATCAACTAATATTAACTAACAACTAATAGTAAAAACAAAAACTCAGATTTAAAGTCAGAACTGACCAAGCTTCAGTTCCAGTGGATAGCCTGGATAAACAGAACAGCTTGCAGGAAATTCTAGATATTAGATATTATTTTCTTCGACTATGTCTATGATCATGAGCAAGCTCTGAGTGGCATAACTGACCTTATATGTTCTTTTAACAGGGCCAACAATCCTACTATCAACTTACCTACTAGTTTAAAAAAAACAAAAAAATCTTAAACAAACAATAAACGACTTCAAAAAATAATTACTTACAAAATGAACTTGCAAGTATAACAGACAAGTATTACTTATTTGCAAGACAAAAATAAGAAGATCGAAGAAGCAAAGTAGAATCATGCCAAAGTACAAGTACCTCTATTAAAGGAGGCAGATCTTATTACAATTGTCTAAAAGATAGAATGGATCGATTCCCTTTGACAACTGTCATTCATAGCACAAGAGAATATTAAAGTCACAAATAGAAAACACTACAACACTTCACAAAAATCTCAAAACTTGAATGTTTTTTGCCTGTTTCTTATTTGGTTAAATGAAAGGCAATAGAGTATAGATGTGTATTGAAGTATATTAATTTGACAGTATTCAATTAATGCGACAATGTTACAATGCAATGCTTGGGTGGCGACTGTATACAGAACACAATGATTTAACTAAATATGCAGCATATCGAATATCAATCTATTTCTATGTGCCTAATATGGACAGTGGTATTTGCTTTTATGATTAACATAAGTATGCAGTTTAATGGCAGCAGTAAATTGGAGTAGATGCTCTCACTGGAATTAACACTCCAACACCAATTAATTGCCAAAACATCGGTTAAGTTGTTATTACTGTTACATGCCCACATTCGATATAAGCATAATTAGATATAAGTCTTTAATGTTCATTCCCCACAGACAACCCCTACCACAAATTCTATCCTTTAAATACATTATCCTTACCACTCAACAAGCATTCCTGATCCAACTTCCGAACACATACATTGTAAAATACTATTAAGAAGAAACCTAATAAAGTGTTTTTGTAAAAGCTCTCAAGTGTTGTCACTGCCCGTAACATTACTGATTGTAAATATATAAAAATAAACTCAAAAAGAAACAGCATTTTTGTACCGTCTAACGAAATTGTTAAGAATTTGTTTTTAAATGGGCATTGTATTGTAAACTGCTATATGCATGTAACATGTAAACCCTCTTCCAGATATTTGATATACACAAATTTGTTTTGACAAAAGTAATATGTGTCTTTCCTACAGATGCAAGCGACAACAATTCCTATGTTGATAGCATATAATCAAGTTTTATACAAAATAAACAAAATAAAGTTGCTTATACCCATATGGATGTATGGAAGACAAATGTAGACCAGCACTAAGGACTCAAGCATCTCTTAGCTGCACACCTGAAACACAACGCCAGCAAAATATTGCAGGGGAACTTGGCAATGCACACCATGAAGAAGTTAATCAGGCCAGACAGACAGATCCTTCTTTTAAATACCAAAAATGGAAAAAACTAAAACAATTTGATACATTACATAGTAGTCAAGTGTAAACTTATTACATAGATAAGGTGTACATAAAAAAGTGCCACTCTGAGTATATAACAATGTTAAATGTGTTCTGCGTTTGAGTTTGAGCTGTAAACAATAGCTTTTTAAGTATGTTTATGCCTCATTTAGAAAAATTTGAATTAGTCATGAACAACGAAATAAAGACTACTTATTGATAACACAATATGGAAACTAGGTGGAAAAAGAACAGCAGCAAACCCTGCCATAGTTGTAAATAGTGTTGCAGTGGTAACCACTAAAGATACAACAAAGCATTTAAATTCTTGTCCAGACTGTGCAAAATCAATTTTACAACAAAACAAATGAATGTAACCAATTTTACTGTTTTAGGGTAAGTATGCAACTTAATGGTGCAGACGAGTTTTAGTTCACATTTATGGTTACAGTTCACAGTCACTCTGAAACATTGCACAACAATCTACTAAGTCTTTTCCAACGTAAAAACCCTATCATAAAAACATTTCTCTCTAATATGGATGATGCTTTGTTACAAAAGCAATTTAAGATCAAGTTTAATAGACATGAAATAGGGACTAGTAGGTTGTAAAAAACAACATACTAGCTTCAAAACCAATATTAAGTACTACATATTGTAATATTTTTTTAGGATCGAAAATCCTTATTGTTTCTAGTCACTCTTATGAATGTCTGGAGAACAGTTCTAATTGCGAGGGTACTCACAACCAAGAAACATATTGTTTCACTCACTTAAGATATATAAATTTGAAGAAACTATTTGTTCTTTCAGAACTAGTCAACGTAACACAATAGTGTGATAACCAATATAATAATAACAAAGGAAATACAACAAATTACAAGAAATTAACAGAACAAAAACGCCAATATGGCAGGCCCCAATAAAAATTATTAATAAGGTTTGTGTTTGTTCTTTGTGCCAGCGCGTGTTACCACAGACAATAATACAACAGATGCAATATCTTTTACTGGTGTGGGATATTTTCATGTTACAAAAGTTTAATAAAAAAATATAAAATCATAAAGAAATAAAGAAGTTTCCGAAATCAAACAATGATTTTTAAGCTTCGTAATCACTTTTAACATTCAACAATTTCTTAGCTTTGTCACAAAGTATGTCCTCCTTCGTACCTCTAAAAAATATATTGCAATCAATCTATGTCCAGATTTGTCTTTGTTATAATATTATACGTAAGTAAGTAAGTAAGTACTAAAATAGCGCAATATACATGCAAACGTAGTGTAGTCTGTAAATTAATAAAAACTATGGACGTAGAAGTGATACTCTGTGCTACTTTCTTGTGATAATCATAAACCAGTATAATAAAATTAGGAATAACAATTTTACAATAATAAGGAATTCAGATTAGTCATACTAGGAGCACAGCTAATATAGCACACTACAAAGCAGCTTACGAAAATCTGCTTCTGCTTCTATTGCATTAGAAAGTGAAAGCAGTATTGCAAACTACTGAATTATTATATTTTATACACTGTAAAATGTTATTTAAAAAATCTGATCTGGCAACACTGGTTAGAACTGTTTATTTCTTTAGTTTAAAATATATTATTTTATTTCATCTATTGTTATTCAAAATAATAACAACTGTGATGTAAAGGTTAGTTGAAATAAAATAAAGTTATGCGGTAAACATTTTATAATAGTAAATAGGTATTTTCTTTTACAGAATTGGTTAAAATGGATATGTGCAGGTGTTGTCTTACGGAAGGTGTTTTTCAAAGTTCAACCAATTTAATTGATACCGTAACATATGAATATATGCTTAAGGATTGTTTTAATATTACGGTAAGGTTTGTTCGTAAGTTAAGTTTAACCAGTAAATAATATTTAAAGTTTAAACATTCTGATTCTTGTAAATAATATGTAAACAATCTAACTATTATCACTAATACATAGTGCTATAGCTAATTAACCAGTAACACTA
The DNA here is from genome assembly GCA_951799465.1 of Leptophobia aripa. Lineage (NCBI taxonomy): Eukaryota > Metazoa > Arthropoda > Insecta > Lepidoptera > Pieridae > Leptophobia > Leptophobia aripa. Next base: position 1,784,704 of record OX637283.1, on the reverse strand, counting down.
GAACAATATTAACGTTTAGTTTATAATTTATCTATTACTTTTGAATTTTTCAAATATAGTATATAGTTTTGAAAAAAATCATACATTTATTGATTTAGTTAGTTGGAAAAACATTTAATTCATTTAAACTAATAATAATATTTAGTCTTATATTGGTATCGAAAATGATTAAACAGTTTTAAATAATAAGTGCAGTGTTCTTTTATGTGTAAGCTAGTTTCATCTGCTTACAATTTATTCATTTGTGTGGCATACCAAAAATGCACTAAACACTAAAGTACAATCTTAAATTTATTAAACTTTCCTTCGTTTTGTTATTAATTTCAGATATCACATACACCTGACAATACTAGACAATATACTATATGTAATCAATGCAAAAAAAAACTTCATGATGCATATTCATTCAAACTTCAAGTGTTAGAAAATCAAAAGCGATTTTACGAGCGTGAGAACGGTGAGAATTATTGTTTTTCATAAAACAAATGAACCAGAACTATTCAATTCATAATAATTTAAAATTTATTATGAATTGAATATTTGATGTTAAGATTTCTCCACTTTGTGATCTTAATCGTATATTAACCTGATTGACTTAAGAAAGAATATAATCTTGTCTTTTTCTATTCTTTAGACTTTCTACCAAATAAATTTGTTTGTTTTTATAATAATTTAATATTGTTAATATCAGTATCTATATTTGATCACTTAGTGGAGATAAACAAGACCACAACACAAGAAATAGAGGAAAAAATGGGTGTGCCGTGCCTGGTTCTCACCTTAGTAAAGTGCATAAATCTCATTACAATTGTATGTGGTCTAAGGTTTAATTACTTCTATTTGGCAGTTTACAAGTATATGTATGAATTCTATTTCAGATTTGTTATTTCCTATTGTAAAACTCAAACAATCAACCGAAACTAAAAAGATAGGTGAGAATTACTTAATTTTGTTTGTTATGCTTTTGGATATTCAAAAATATGTATTATTGAGTATAGAAAAATTCTTGATTTATTTATTAGGTAACAATATACATATATACTTTTAGAATTATAAAAAAATCTCATATTAACAATTGCACAAAATGTTATATTAAAATAATAAACCCTAGAAATATGTTATGAGGCCCCATTTGGGGTCGAGACCCATAGTTTAGGAAGCCCCGCCTTACAACGGTTAACAGCTATTATTAATTTTCTCATCCACCTACCCTAAATCACCAAGCAGAACTGACCCAACCAACATGATGAAACCAAAAAATATATATTTATTGGTTTCATCTATTAAAATATGCATTTCTTCTCTTCAATATAATTATTTGTAATTCTAGATTTAAATTAGCATATTTTTCGGTTTTTCTTATTTTAATGTATGTTGTGTTTTGTTTAATTATTATTATTATTTTTTTTTTTGTATACTTCGCACCCTTTGCACCTGTCTTATTATATTTTAAGTATTCTTTTATCGTGTGGGTTGTCTGGAAGAGATCGCTTATTAGCGATAAGGCCGCCCGTTGCTCTTATATGTTCTTACATCTGTTAATGTCATTTGCTTCTAGTGTTTAAGTGCGATAAAGTGTTAAATAAATAAATAAATATTTAGACGGACTACAAACTTTGTTATATGTTTCAGATTTTGTGACCACTGAAGGTTGTAAGGATGCATTCGAAGGACTTGACAGAAATGGTATGTATTTTAATGAGCATTGTTTTGAGAAATATACCATATTTTATTGTTGATAAAAGAAAAAATGGTAACATTACTACAGTTAGTTAGTTTAAAGTTCAAGAAAAGTGTTAATGTTCCACTTCTAATATTTGGTTTTAAAGTTACATGGATTGGCAGCACAATCTATATTGTTTTAAGCTAAGCATGAATGGGGATAGCATTTTAGCAATTTTTTTAAATTATTACTAAATTGCTGGATAAAAGCGTTTTCATCTGTGAAAATTTCAAGTTGAAGTGTTTTCATCTGTGAAAATTTCAAGTAGAAGTGTTTTCATCTGTGAAAATTTCAAGTTGAAGTGTTTTCATCTGTGAAAATTTCAAGTTGAAGTGTTTTCATCTGTGAAAATTTCAAGTTGAAGTGTTTTCATCTGTGAAAATTTCAAGTAGAAGTGTTTTCATCTGTGAAAATTTCAAGTTGAAGTGTTTTCATCTGTGAAAATTTCAAGTTGAAGTGTTTTCATCTGTGAAAATTTCAAGTTGAAGTGTTTTCATCTGTGAAAATTTCAAGTAGAAGTGTTTTCATCTGTGAAAATTTCCAGTAGAAGTGTTTTCATCTGTGAAAATTTCAAGTTGAAGTGTTTTCATCTGTGTAAATTTCCAGTAGAAGTGTTTTCATCTGTGAAAATTTCAAGTAGAAGTGTTTTCATCTGTAAAAATTTCAAGTTGAAGTGTTTTCATCTGTGAAAATTTCAAGTAGAAGTGTTTTCATCTGTGAAAATTTCAAGTTGAAGTGTTTTCATCTGAGAAAATTTCAAGTTGAAGTGTTTTCATCTGTGAAAATTTCAAGTTGAAGTGTTTTCATCTGTGAAAATTTCAAGTTGAAGTGTTTTCATCTGTGAAAATTTCAAGTTGAAGTGTTTTCATCTGTGAAAATTTCAAGTAGAAGTGTTTTCATCTGTGAAAATTTCAAGTTGAAGTGTTTTCATCTGTGAAAATTTCAAGTTGAAGTGTTTTCATCTGTGAAAATTTCAAGTTGAAGTGTTTTCATCTGTGAAAATTTCAAGTTGAAGTGTTTTCATCTGTGAAAATTTCAAGTTGAAGTGTTTTCATCTGTGAAAATTTCAAGTTGAAGTGTTTTCATCTGTGAAAATTTCAAGTTGAAGTGTTTTCATCTGTGAAAATTTCAAGTTGAAGTGTTTTCATCTGTGAAAATTTCAAGTTGAAGTGTTTTCATCTGTGAAAATTTCAAGTTGAAGTGTTTTCATCTGTGAAAATTTCAAGTTGAAGTGATTTCAAGTTGAAGTGTTTTCATCTGTGAAAATTTCCAGTAGAAGTGTTTTCATCTGTGAAAATTTCAAGTAGAAGTGTTTTCATCTGTGAAAATTTCAAGTTGAAGTGTTTTCATCTGTGAAAATTTCAAGTTGAAGTGTTTTCATCTGTGAAAATTTCAAGTAGAAGTGTTTTCATCTGTGAAAATTTCAAGTTGAAGTGTTTTCATCTGTGAAAATTTCAAGTTGAAGTGTTTTCATCTGTGAAAATTTCAAGTAGAAGTGTTTTCATCTGTGAACATTTCAAGTAGAAGTGTTTTCATCTGTGAACATTTCAAGTTGAAGTGTTTTCATCTGTGAAAATTTCAAGTAGAAGTGTTTTCATCTGTGAAAATTTCAAGTTGAAGTGTTTTCATCTGTGAAAATTTCAAGTAGAAGTGTTTTCATCTGTGAAAATTTCAAGTTGAAGTGTTTTCATCTGTGAAAATTTCAAGTTGAAGTGTTTTCATCTGTGAAAATTTCAAGTTGAAGTGTTTTCATCTGTGAAAATTTCAAGTAGAAGTGTTTTCATCTGTGAAAATTTCAAGTTGAAGTGTTTTCATCTGTGAAAATTTCAAGTATAAGTGTTTTCATCTGTGAAAATTTCAAGTTGAAGTGTTTTCATCTGTGAAAATTTCAAGTAGAAGTGTTTTCATCTGTGAAAATTTCAAGTAGAAGTGTTTTCATCTGTGAAAATTTCAAGTTGAAGTGTTTTCATCTGTGAAAATTTCAAGTTGAAGTGTTTTCATCTGTGAAAATTTCAAGTTGAAGTGTTTTCATCTGTGAAAATTTCAAGTTGAAGTGTTTTCATCTGTGAAAATTTCAAGTAGAAGTGTTTTCATCTGTGAAAATTTCAAGTTGAAGTGTTTTCATCTGTGAAAATTTCAAGTAGAAGTGTTTTCATCTGTGAAAATTTCAAGTAGAAGTGTTTTCATCTGTGAAAATTTCAAGTAGAAGTGTTTTCATCTGTGAAAATTTCAAGTTGAAGTGTTTTCATCTGTGAAAATTTCAAGTAGAAGTGTTTTCATCTGTGAAAATTTCAAGTTGAAGTGTTTTCATCTGTGAAAATTTCAAGTTGAAGTGTTTTCATCTGTGAAAATTTCAAGTTGAAGTGTTTTCATCTGTGAAAATTTCAAGTTGAAGTGTTTTCATCTGTGAAAATTTCAAGTAGAAGTGTTTTCATCTGTGAAAATTTCAAGTTGAAGTGTTTTCATCTGTGAAAATTTCAAGTTGAAGTGATTTCATCTGTGAAAATTTCAAGTTGAAGTGTTTTCATCTGTGAAAATTTCAAGTTGAAGTGTTTTCATCTGTGAAAATTTCAAGTTGAAGTGTTTTCATCTGTGAAAATTTCCAGTAGAAGTGTTTTCATCTGTGAAAATTTCAAGTTGAAGTGTTTTCATCTGTGAAAATTTCAAGTTGAAGTGTTTTCATCTGTGAAAATTTCAAGTAGAAGTGTTTTCATCTGTGAAAATTTCAAGTTGAAGTGATTTCAAGTTGAAGTGTTTTCATCTGTGAAAATTTCAAGTTGAAGTGTTTTCATCTGTGAAAATTTCAAGTTGAAGTGTTTTCATCTGTGAAAATTTCAAGTTGAAGTGTTTTCATCTGTGAAAATTTCAAGTTGAAGTGTTTTCATCTGTGAAAATTTCCAGTAGAAGTGTTTTCATCTGTGAAAATTTCAAGTTGAAGTGTTTTCATCTGTGAAAATTTCAAGTTGAAGTGTTTTCATCTGTGAAAATTTCAAGTAGAAGTGTTTTCATCTGTGAAAATTTCAAGTTGAAGTGTTTTCATCTGTGAAAATTTCAAGTTGAAGTGATTTCAAGTTGAAGTGTTTTCATCTGTGAAAATTTCCAGTAGAAGTGTTTTAAAATTTTAACTAAGTAATATTTAAAATGTTCCAGACTCGGAGGATGATATTAATTTGAGTACATTAAAGAAGTTAAAATTAAGATCTGACAAGAGGATAAAAAAGGAAAAACATAAGCAAAAAGGTTTGTATTATCGACAATCGTAAAGTATATTTGAAACCTCGGAGTGATAAGAGTTTTTTTTTATATAACAATATATTTATTAACTAAAAGTTCCAAGTGGTTAAAGATTTTTTGAATTTATATAGTTTACACCAACTAACGCGTTTATAACTTATCTTTTTTTTAAATTTATTTATATTTGTCCCGTTGTTTAAAAAGAGGTATTTTTTTCTAAATTATTTGGCCGATAACAAGCCCCGGCATCTTACGCCCTTTGGTCGTAGAAATAAAATACTATTTGTCTCAAAAAGGTTGCTCGACCCTTCTAGCCAGTTCTTCTCTTCCGCTCTACGGTACCTAAGTCACCAATATGTTAGATGTATTAGATTTAAGATAAATTGAAATTATTTTCAGATAATAAAAAATCGGATTATCGCACGGCGGACATTCGGGATATTGTCAAAATGATAGTGATGTACTCAACGTCGACACCCTTCAGGTGGTCGTACAGTAAATTCATGTGTTTCCTCTGTGACAAGGTTTTCATCAAAATGTCCGATTTGAAACAGCATTACTCGCATTGTGATAATAAATTGGAGGACGCGTTGAAATACATCAATACCGAGACGAAAGTCAAACTGGAAATCACAGATTTAGCGTGCAAAGTGTGTCCGAAGGCTGTGTCCACTTTGGACGACTTATTGGAACACGTCACAATGACACACAAACAGAGTTACAATAGAGCGTTGCGATGTTCAATATTTGCATTTCGTCTGACAGACAAACACACACAATGCCCGGAGTGTCAGCAAAATTTCACATTTTTCGGCAATTTATTATCGCACGTGTATAAAAATCACTCAACGACCGGGCCGTTGCTGTGTGACGCGTGCGGCAAAGGCTTTCTGACGAGGCTCATGTTGAAGAAGCATATAAAATTGACGCATAGCAACACCGAGTACAGCTGTCAGAAGTGCAATCAAACGTTCAAAACCCACGGCGCGTACTCGTACCACAGACTATCGCACGGGGGCGAATTCCCTTGTCCGCGTTGCGGCGAAACGTTCCCCTCGTGGTACCTACGCAAACGTCACGTCGCGTTCGTGCACGACATGTCACTGCAGATTGCGTGCGAATTATGCCCAATGAAATTCATCAAACACAACTCGTTAAAATGGCACCTGATGTCCGTACATCACAACGACAAGCCGTTCGCGTGCGATTTGTGCGAATTCAAATGTATCAACAAGACATATTTGAAACGGCACATGATCAGGCATCTGGAGACGCGGCCGTATCAATGTCACGTGTGTGTCAAGTCATTCCAACGCAAGGAACATTTGGACACACACGTGCGTATACACACAAATGACAAGCGGTTTGTGTGTAAGGAGTGCGGTAAGGGGTTTGTGCAAGTGACGGGTCTCAAAGTGCATTTGAGGGCGCACCATCTGAAGCTAACTTAGTGCGATGAAATGTAAGTATTGCACTAAAAATAAAGTTGTAACCCATTTCGTCCATTTATGACATAAAACTAAAATGTGAGATCTCTTAACAATTGTTGTGATATTAAATGTTTATATTTTTTTTTATATAAATAAAATAGTATCTGATTCTTTTTTTATTGCAACACTGCTAAGATAAAGTCATTTATTTATTTATATTATTTTGTTATTTCTTAAACCTATACAGCTTATTCCAAAAAGCTTACACAACAAAAATAGATCAACAACAATGCCAAAGCATGGTCAAAATATACAAATGAAAATAGAATCCTAGATCAGAAAAAAATAAATAAAAACATGACGATGAAGTCATATAAACTCGTCAATATTGCGAACATTTTTTTTTCCAAATTATTTTATTTGCATCGCTAACCGAATTGAAGATTTATATTATTTTTACATACTTCAATTGAGTATTTCTCATCTATACTAATAATAAGACAGTAAAAATCGAAAATCTGTACATTAAATATTTTTCCAAAAAACTGAAAGGAGGCTATTAAAGAAGAGTCATAGAAACCAAAAAAACAATTTTTGGAATTCTTGTCTGTCTGTCAGTCTGTCTGTCTGTCTGTCTGTCTGTCTGTCTGTCTGTCTGTCTGTCTGGTACGTTATAACTTGAAAACTACCGAACGGATTTGAACGCGGTTTTCACAGTTGGATTACATATAATTGGGAGCGTTTTCAAAAGTTTATTTTGTCAAAATCGGTTAAGAGAAAGAGAAGTTATTGTCGATTGAAAATTTACTTCAACCACTGCTTCAAAATTTTTAAACACTTATATTGATTGATTAGTTATATATTGTTAAATATGTTCTAATATAAGTTAATCTTAATATTAAAACTTATGAGAGGTAACAAAAATAACGCAGTGCGCGCGGGCGCGTTTGAAGTGTTGAACAATGTGCTCGATAGATGGCGTTGATAAAATTCGTCATCAACCTAGATTTATTTTATTTTTTTATTTCAAAAACAGTTTACACAATAAAAAAAGATTAATAATAAAGCCAACATAAGGTTAAAATATAGAACCGGAAATAGAATCTAAGATCAGAAAAAAGAATATCACGAACAGAAAAAATAAATAAAAATATATATACACATGAACAAGTGGAACTATGTGAAGTCCGAACATTTTAGTGTGTGCAATGGTGTTGCTGTGTGAGTGAGTGTGCGAGGTTGAGTCTTAGTTTTTTTTTAAAGGACTTCTACTTAGGCCAAATATATCCATCGCGGTATTAAGATGCTTCATTGTGTAATGACTACCATGCAGTTCAAACTTTCATTAACGTTTTACCCTATGATTATTTTGAGTGAGCACTACCTATACAAACAAGTAAAGGGAAACGAGTGAAGAGACGTTTATCGTTTGTCCACATCCATTTTTCCACCTACATCCTTAACGTTAATGAGGTTTACCTTTTATTATTTGGTCAAGCTAATAAGTAATAAGCTCACAAGTTCGTATTTCATACTCATAACTTCGTAAGAATTTTCTTTCAACTCTTAACCGCTGAGGAGTTTTACCTTCCATCATCAGCTCATCCACATAAGAAGATGACTATCAAAATATAAAATTGTCAGAATATTAATTGCCTGTATGTTAATTTGAAAGTTGCCCTCGATTTCCCCGAATCATCCGATCCTGTAAAACTACATCATCCCTGAGTAATACAGGCTATATATAATTCCAATTGTAACAAGATTTTAGCCCGTGAAAGAAAGCCCTGTCGAGATCATTAAAAAACGCTATATACTTAACCAAATTACACGTGGGCGAAGCCGCGGGCGGAAAGTTAGTATTATATAAAAAAACCAGGAGGTTAAAACAATTAAAATACAAACATTTGATTTAGGATAGATAGATAGATAGGTTCAATTCACGCACAGATAAAATTACTAAATACGTTCGCATAAGCTGTGGTTATTAACACCTCGTATGTAGTCAATACTCAGTTCTCAGTACTGTCAGTGTTAAATGATGATGAATATAGTTAAGGATAGTCTTCGTAGTGTGTTAGTGTTACTACAGAAGTGAAGGTTAAACAACGATTGTTTCTTATTTAAGATATGATGAATTAGATTCTTGTAAAATTACAATAAACATTATTAGATATGTTTCTATATTTATTAAGTATTCTATCACTATGTGTGCAAGCAGTTTTTGTGACCCTCGCCATAGGTATGTATTTGTTGAAAGTACAATATTATTTTTACCGATAAAATTATAAAGCAATAAATTATTTTTAGCTTGTCTTGAAACAATAAGCTAAAAATAAAGATTATCTTTATATACATGGCATATAGATGTTCCGACTGAATTGTACGAGTTTCATTGATTTACAAATTAAAATTTACTTTAAATATAAAAATGTAACCGTGATAAAATCAAAGACTTATTTGCATTTTTTTTATTTACATACATAGTTATGTTAATATTAATACAACGGTAATAATGTAATTTTGACTGCATATGTATGTGAGATACAGGAAATCAAAAAAAAAAATGTTTTATTAGGTTAGCTTTCTTTGTTTATCTCTCTGTATATTATGTCTAATCATTTTGTATTCCGTTATTATTGTATTATCAATGCCCAGATATGCACAAATGTTAAGTTATTAATAGTTAATTTTATTTTGGAAATATTGATAGTGCATTTAGTTTATAAATCAACTATGCTTATATTATAGTAAACTCAACTATTCAGTACTTACAGATGTATGTATAGATGATCTTACTACTGCAACGCACAAAATATGTCATTGGCAAATAAGCAAATTCTTTCCTTAGTTCCGTTCCATCAATGTCTAGATTAATGTACATGATAAAATTTGTTGTACAGACATTAAGAAGTCTTTCATTTTACAGCTGCAGGCCTCTACTATCTAGCGGAGCTAGTTGAAGAATATAGTGTCATGGCAAAATATGTTATATCATGGACTGTAGTGGTAAGTTTGTTTTTCTTATAATACCAGTGCATAGTAAATAACACTAAATTAACATGACATGACAAAACAGAAATATTTTAAACTCGAAAGTTCAAAACGCCTAAAACATATATGTGAGCCTTACCTTGCTTAGCTTACTTATGGCCGAAGCCTATAATGACATTCACAAATTTAAAACTTAAATTATTCTTAATTCTAACAACCTCTTACATTATTTCACTATAATTTGTAACTCTGTCATAAAAATGTCACATTCTGGTGCAGTGTTTAAGAAAACAATTAACTAAGGAAATCATGTGCTGAATGGGGCTTTGCTGGCAAAGACTTGTTCGGAAACTAAGCTCAGCTAGCGATGGATGCCTCCTGGGCTGGAAATTATTTAATAATAATAGAACTATATAATAGCTTATAATAATAGAACAGAAATATTCTTAAAGATTTTTTTTTCTCAATTTCAGGTAACAGCTGTTATTCATGTGGGCTTAATAATATTTGAGGATATACCATTGCAGTTAAATAGTTTAGGACTATTTCAACAATTCCTACACGGTTTATTGTTAAAAGATTTCCCCGTGTTTCGATTAACAAGCGTTACATTTGTGTCGGCAATACTCAATTTGATATTACACCATTATTTAGCGTTTAAGTTCTTTGGTACAACATACTATGGATTTTCAGAGGTAAGTTTTTGTAATCATAAAAAATGTTTTTTTTATTAGCCACTAATGTTATACACTGCTTACAGTAGCTTTAGCCCACAACTTCGTCCACGTGATTTGAAAAGAATTTTGAAAGTGGGTTTGTAAATGGCATGAGTTCTGGTGAAATCTTCATCCTCTTTTTTTGCCAAACCCAAACGTGATAAAAATTTAAGTTTAATTTATCTCCATACCAAATTACATCGAAATCGGTTTAGTAGTTTAAGTGTGAATGTGTAATATACATACAGAGTTACATTCATAATATTAGTTTGTATTCATGCTATTTAAAAAATTCGTCATTTTTTAAAAATAAAACATAGCCTATGCCACTCGGAAATGGTGTAGCTTGCCAACGGTGAAAGAATTTTCAAAATCGGTCCAGCAGTTTCGGAGCCTTATTCATTTCAAAACAAACCAAAAAATCAAATATTTCCTCTTTATAATATTAGTATAGATATATCAAGTTTTTAAATATTGTTGTGTGCAATTCCATACACCAACTACCTTCAGTATTTATTTACTTTGTGTCAAGACGTTTCTTATGTTTGATGAAGACATACATTATCTTGGTATTAAATTGTGTAAAAAAAGATTTCATAAATATAGATACACACTGTATTGTTAATGTTTGTACTAACCCAACTGAGAAGAAGCAGGCAACAAACTTAGCTTGGTTGAACTTTGGAAATAATCCCAGTACACTTTAACAAGGCTAAGGCTGGAGCTAATTCATTTCCGAACATCATCAAAATAATTGGACAATTTACATAATGCTTTTTCCAAAAGCTTCCATTCGACTACTTTTTTGAATTCCTTTACTGACAGAGTCAACAAATTGTTTGGGACACATTGCCCTTTTCACCAACTTTATGGAGCCCTATATTGGGAACAGCACCTTATCTTTAATTCTTTTTGATTGTTAAAATGTGTAAATTTTGATATTGATTATATGCCACAGATAATATAGTGTTACCATTTATTTTAACATTATTTTTTAGGTGCTGGCGTACTTCACATTGTGTCTGTGGATTGTACCGTTTGCATTATTTGTCTCATTGTCAGCCAATGATTATGTGTTACCGACTACAGGGGAGAGGCAACATTTGCTTGGTGAGTTGCATTTAACTGAATTAAACTTATTTAATATTTGTAACAGTGTTAATTAAGGCAGATTATATAACTTTTTAAACATTACATAATATTGTGGGTTGTCTGGAGGAGATCGCTTATAAGCGATAAGGCCGGCCGATGCTCTTATATGTATTTACATCTATCAAAATCATTTAATTCTACTGTTTGAGTGCAATAAAGTCTTAATAAATAAATATGTGATTTTTAACCCTAGTAAATCTTTATTTTTATATGCCATACGTCTTGTTTCCAATCAGGGTTGGCACAGATTATATATCTCTACACATAGTATGTTTCTCCAATGTTCTGCTGTCATAATATTCTTTATATTTGTTGGTTAGAGGCGGTTTTACATTCTGAATCTGTTAAAAAAAGTAAATCAAAATTATTTAGTTTACTATTACCAAGTTATTGTATCTAATACTATAACGTGTAGATTTGTGAGTATAAATGATATTAAATCATAGAAACACTTGAAGTTCAGATTTCTTAATACGTACCCAAATACTCTCTTAGGTTAAAACTACGAGTCTATATGTATTGACATTATTGTTTGACATTTCAGGTGAGAACAACGTGGTGACAGACTATCTATCTCAAAAAGCTAAGAGATATAGTCTGCTATCTTTCTTCAGTTTCGCAAAAGACTCCATATTGCCACAACGAAATAAAAAATCTTTTTAAACGTTTTATACATTATTATTATTACAAATTGTAAATCCAAATCAAAAACCCGACAGCGACGACTGTCAAAGTCAACTGTCAGAAATGTATGCGATTTGACATACATACAGGAGGCATAGACAAATGTGTTCGAATATGAACAGAGATGCAATTGAAAAGTCGATCTTTCTTTTAATGTTACACAGAAAACGTACAAATCTAGGAAACAATCGGTTCTATAATCTATGGTCGAGTAAATTCATTTATGGTCATTACAATAAATAATTTAGACGTATGATTCTGATGTCTTAGTTAACTCAAGTATTTCGTATTTATTTGTAAATAGTACAAACGTATGGTTTTTTGTATGTTTGAAATAAAAAAAAATGATTTTATCCGTGTTTTTTTTATGTCCATTCCACATATGTTTAATAATATTAATACTATTATGATGTAATTATTACACAAAACATTTAAAACTTAAGATTCAAATGTATGTTTTGACCAATTCAGAGCAAAGCTTCGGATCTAGACGCTGATTGATTTCCAAATAAATAAAACAATAATTGACACCTGATTTTAGTTACATAGATAAAAATTAATTTAGTTTTATTGCACTAGATCTTTATTTTAAAAAATATCGGATTTTTCAGACTGTATAGACGACAGATTTCATATTGTTAATTTTTAAAAAGTTATAAATAAATAAAAGCCATTTCAAGACTTAGATTAAGAATTGGTCTCCGCGCACTAAGACTAGATAGCGTCGGTGTAATTCAAAAGAGACTGGCATTAGTAAAATAATATAATCCCGACATCTCGGATCGGAGTACTGCTTGGTGTTCAGTGTTGTCATATCAAACAATAAATTCCCCAAATTTTTCGAGGTTGTGATTTTTATATTTTATTTAGTTAACTTTGAGACTTGACTTTAAGTGGTTTTTAACATAACTTAAAAAAAACCCAATACTTCAATAAAAATACCTCCAATAAATCACAATACCACAGCAACACAATATTTTCCCCATTCATCGGGCACCAGTCAAGGACTTGGCAACACAGTTATCCACGCTCAATCTTTGCCAATTGTTTTTACACACACTACAGTGTTGTGTTGCCGCATTCGGGACTCCGTTTTATATGCGGAGACCAACTCTTAATCTAAGACTATACATTATTTATGACTTTTAATACAATGTCGTTGCATATTTTTCTTACATTTAAACATTTTTTCACACACCAAACACTTATGGTCCTTCGTAATGGCGTGTCTCACCAAATGCGCTTTCAACTCGTGCTGTCCATACGTCTCGAAACCACAAATATGACAAATGACATTCTTTTCCTTCAAGTGCTTCTGTTTTATATGCCTTTGGCGAATACTGTCAAATATGAACGCCCGTGAGCAGTGCACGCACTTGAGCAATTCTCTCCTCTTATGAGACACCATGTGTATGGATCTCTGGTAATGTGTTTTAAAAAACTGGCAACACACAGAACATCGGTATCTCTTGTTGTGTACACGTTTCATGTGTTCGGACAATATATGTTCACCAAAGACAATATGACAATCGACACACGCAACCGTATCCACGTCACCCTTCACATGCACGCATACGTCATTCGAGTTGTCGAATCGACACTGACATATGTCACATTGGAGTTTGTAGAAATGTCTATGGCTGCCCATGTGCGACACGAGGCCACCGTGCGACGCGAACCGCGCCTCACAAACGACACACTGACAGCTGTCCAATTTGAACGGTACGACGCCGATGTCATTGTCAAACGTCATGCCGTGACAGTCCGCCAAATGGCGGATGAGACAATGCAAATTTGGTATTGCCATATCGCACAATTTACAAACCAAGTCGGTTATGTCGACCAACGCCGCCTCTTCGTAAAAGTTGGATATCGTTTTGTATATGTCAACTGTCGAGTGGTGAGTTTGGTGAGTTTTGAGGTTATGCGGCGAATCGAACATTTCGTAACAGTAGAAGCACCTGAAGCATGTCTTCAACCATCGGAACGGCGTGACGTTCGAATTTAACAGTAACTGACTGATATTATTACGTATTGATGTATTTACCTGCTCTCGTGTTACATCTGCGCCGGCCAATACTGAAATAATAAAGCATGTATGCAAAAACATACGAATATTCTAAATGCGAAAGTATGTTACGCTTTCACGATCAAAATACTGAACCAATTTCAATGAGATTTTAGGGAGGGACATAGGATACTTTATATCGCGAAAGTGTTAAAGAATTTCATTTATAAACAGATTTTAGAAAATTCCTTTTGTATTTAAACCACGCGGACAAAGCCACGGGGAAAAGCTACTAATGACATATATATGCAAAATACCATACGACTAAGATATTGTTAGATATTCGTTCGGGGGCACAGCGGATTGGCTGACGGGATATAAAGGTGGCGGGGGACGATGCCGGGACACGGGGGGTTTTTAAAAACCCAACAGCCTTTTGGAAGCATCGGGACGCGTCGGCCATATTTTATGCGCTGATAGATTATTGAGTGATAATTTAAACCTCTCGTTTCTGATTTTCAAGATTATATTATTACAGATGTATATTGTTAATTGTCAACTTGACGTGAATAAAATCGTGTTTAAATCAGTTAAAGCAGCTTTATTTTAAGATTAGTCTAATTACTAGCTTAAGTATTATCTATCTTTCTTTTATGAGTTATGAGTGAGAACTATGTTACATTCAATAATTACATCTAAATATTTAACTATTTATAATTAAAACGTCAATCTAAAGACTATGATTTTTGTTGATCCGCAGTGTTTAAATGTCAAACGTATGACAATTTATCAAGATCAAATAGGCGAAATTGTTTTTAAGTTAAGTTAGGTTAATTAGGAAATCGGATTTATTAATCTAGACAAAACCAGAGCGTTTATATATTGAAGCGACTACTATGAAGCTATGAATCATCTATCCTAATCTAAGATCCCCCGCTATACTTCTAGACCTTAGCCATTTGGTCCTTCGATCCGGACATTGGTCGAAAATGTTCATACTTTTCACTACATTTAAACATACGTTTCACAATGTTGACACTTACCAAATTAAATCTCGAAATATTTGCATGAAAAACTCAGTCATACAAACAATTGCGAAGAGGACAGTTTTGACAGTTCAAGCCACGCGCCTCTCTTTGACAGTTAACTCGAACGTCGAACGTCGAACGATATTACTACATATTTATATATCTATATATATTCTCACTTTTGTAATATTTTTTACGGATTGTCTCGTATGGATCCGTTCAAACGTAACATATTCCGTAGCCATTACACACAGACACACTTAAATGCTCGTTCTTTACATAATATACTGCACTTATGTACAATGTATTTTATATTTTTATTTGTTTTTTTTTGTTGTATTATTTTTTTCTGATCTTGGATTCTATTTTCGATTGTATGTTTTGACCTTGTTTTGGCTTTGTTATTGATCTATTTTTGTTGTATAAGCTTTTTGTGATAAGCTGTATAGGTTTAAGAAATGAAAAATTATACACACACAGACACACATCAATACTGAAACGCGTCCTCAAACACACTCTTACTCTGCACACCCTTATGCATCCTTGTAAAATGCGCTTTCATAATTTTCCTGGTGGTAAACATTTTGTCACACCCATCGCACCGGAAATTCTTCTCCCCACTATGCTTGTACATGTGATTCTTCAGCCGGTGGCTGGTGAACGCCTTCCACCCGCACACACCGCACACATGATTGCGCACCTTCAAATGCGCGTCGCGCAAATGCGTCATCATCATGCTGCGAAAGACGAACGTCTTCGTACAGTGCAGACACTTGATCACCTCCCGATTCTTGTGCTCCTCGACCATGTGCCGCGACCTTTTGTAATGCGAACCGAACATTTCATCGCACACCAGACACTTGTACTTCCTCCTGTCGTGGTCGTGTTCGTACTTCTGGTGATGTCTCAATTTGTGTTTACAATCAAAACGCACCCCGCACTCCTGGCACAGCATGCACGCGTCGTCGTGCACCGACTTCACATGGACGCGCAAGAGATTTGCGTCTTTGAAATTCTGCCCGCAAATCTCGCACAGCGTCACCGAAGTACCCTTGTGATCCTTGTTCGTGTGATGCAGGAGTGTGCCGAACGTGTAAAAGGTCGCGGCGCAGGTGAGACAACTCAAAGTGTAATTGTCCAATTTGAAGGGTAGGACACAGGTACCCACATCTTTGTTGTAAACGACGGCGTGTTTACCGATCAAATGATCGATCAGTTCGTACAGATCTGTTATGTTGTCGGTACACAGTTTACAGGACATGTTTGACACGTCTACGTAGACGACCTGCTCCCAGTACTTGTTCATGGTGATGACTTTGATCTCATCGCCGGTGTGCTGTCGCTGGTGGTCTTTCAGTTCGGACGGCTCCGTGAATATGTCGTAGCAGTAGAAGCAGCGGTAACAACTTTTCAACCATCTGAACGGCATCACAGTTGACTTTAACAACACTTGAACGACATTATTTCGCATTATCGTGCGTTTCTCTTTGGACGTCAGCCGCTCGGGTTTCGCAAACTCATCGAATGCGGGTACCTCGCGTTCTGAAACGAAAATTTCATTCCTTCAGATCAAGGTCAATGTGTGACTATTTAGTTGTTATTAAAAGATTTATATCCTCAGTTACAATGCTGTTGTCTGGGAGAGATCGCTTATTAGCGATAAGACCGCCTGTTGTTTTTATATGTACAACCATCTATTAACATCATCTAATTCTACTGTTTTAGTGCAGCACAGTGTGAATAAATAATTAAATACAGTGGTACCTCGAACGAGAGTTTAATTCGTTCTGTGACCATGCCATGTCAGAAATATTGAAAATCTCAAAAGACCGTCCAACGAGGTTTGTCCATTGAAGGATATAAGGGAGAGACTGTTTGACAGCTGTCAAGCGTCTCCCTCAATCAAACCACTGTACGCAGAATGCATTTTTTACTAAAGAGGTTCAACTACGCGTTGCGTGCTTTGCCCTATTTTGGTATGTTGAATTACAGTCGTCCATCGATCACGCACCTTCTCCACGTCGGGAACGAATCAAACAGCCCCATCGCCCTCCGGATGCTGCGTCCGACAATGCAACCGCAAATTCGGCCGATGCGCAAACACCTTACCGCACACACCACACCCATAATCCTTCCTACCACTGTGCACCACCGAATGGGCATTCATATTACACCTCTTGGAGAACTTCTTCCCGCACACCGTGCACATGAACCTCTTATCGCCGCTGTGCTTACGCAAATGCAGCTTCACATCGTACGGCCCGAAAAACCGATCACCACATATCGGACACTCCACGTTCCTCTCGCGCAAGTGCACCCGCCTCATGTGCCTGCTCATCAGACTCTCCTGCGGAAACACCCTCGGACAGTGCGGACACTTGATACGCACCGCGTCGACCGCGTGCGCGTTCGCCAAATGCAACTTCCTAAAGTACACGCTCTTGAATATCTCCGGGCAGTGCGGACAGGCGAGCAGGTTCGCCATGTGCACGTTCTTCTCGTGCAGCGACTTCCTCGACAGTGTCTCGAGACGTACACCGCAATACGCGCAGGCGTAACCGCCGTCCCGATGGTAGTACCGATTGTGCATACGCAAATGATTCTCCCCTTGGAAACTGGTGCCGCACACGTCGCACATGTAATCGTGGGAGAGGTGGTACTTGTTCGCGTGGCGCAGGAGATACTCGAAAAACACGAATTTCATATCGCAAACGGAACACGTGGTCTGATCCCTGTCCAGCTTGAAGGGCAGGAAACAGTTGGGCACGCTCGTGTCGTACTCCGCGTCGTGGGTCAAGATCAAATGGCGTATCAGCGTTTCCAGATTGTCGGACGCGTGCTCGCAAAGTTTACAGGCGAGGTTTGTTATATCGATCTTTACGGCCGCATCGCGATTCCTATTACTCTTGGTACGATCGAAGATGATCAGCTCCAAATTGGACAAATGGTGGATCTTCGTGTGTTCGCGCAATTGATCCGGATCCTTGATGGGTTCCGTGCAAAAGAAACACCTATATTTGCCTTTGTAAAAGAGAAATGGCGTCGCGTTACTGTATTGCAACACGTATTCAATGTTACGCCTCTTGATCAAGCATTTTTTTATCAATTCGCTTCTCGTTTGGTTCGCCTCGTTGCTTTCTGGAAAGAATGAGCCGTCGTCAATTGCCTCTTCTTATTTATCTCAGAGTTATTTATAATAAAAAATACAGTTTACGTCGTATGCATATATTTCATTAAAGACATATGTTAATTTATTCATACATAATTTATAAACTGTGATGTACATAGTCATATTACAATTAGCTATATATATATATATATATATATGTCGTAGAATAAACATGATATATAGAAATCTCGGAGTAAAAACATCATTCCCAAGGGATATAATACAATAGTAATCATGTGGACAATTTATCAACATATCTATGACCCAACTGGGTCACAGTTTCCCAAACATGGGTCTTAAAATCCCGAACACACAGTTACAACAAAATGGCGCCTGGACCTCACTAATGTTTTCAAGTTTGAAATAATCAAGTCGAGTATTAAACAGTATTATGATTTAAATCGTTTGAATTTCGACATATATATATGAATAACTTAAATAGTTTAAAAAAATATCATCCCCTATATACATATTACACCTTATTAGCTAGATAATACATTTTTATAAAAATCTTGGAAACGAATTGGCTCCAGCTTGGGCCTGCTCCAAAAAAAAAAGCTGTAAAATTCTTAAACTTAATTAGGAACAAGTTTAGAAACCCCAAACCCCACCCCAGAAAAGCCTTTTTCAACCCCCGTGCGTAAGACGCCTCAGCCGATCGCGACACTACTGATCGTTCACATGCCCATACTTCTTATGCATGCCCATGTGCGACGCCAGATTGCTACGTCGCATGAACGTCTTGCAACAGACCGAACAATTGAACCGCCTAACACCCTCGTGCTTCACCATGTGGAGCTTCAACAGGTGATTGTCGAAAAACTTCTCACCACAAATCGAGCACTCCATATTCTTCTCCTTCAGATGCGTACGTCTGATGTGATCGCGCATAAAGGAGTTCCTCGTGAACATGCGGCCGCAGTAACTGCATTTATGACCTATATCATGCGCTTTGATCTGATGCTTCTGCCTCTGATACGGAGATTGGAACTGCTCCGGACAATTGGGGCACTTAAACTCCTTCGCGTTGTGACATTTCGCGTTGTGACGATTGAGACACCACTGATTCCTGTACTGTATACCGCATATGGCACACTCGCACGCACCCTTGTGCGTGTGCGCAATGTGCGCCGTCAGATTCGACACCTTTTTGAAATTGCGCCCGCACGTATCGCACACGTGACACGTGCCGCTGTGCTCCGAGTTGCAGTGGCGCAATAGCGTCGTGAAATAACGAAAAACACTCGGACAGTGCGCGCACGAGCACTTATCAGCGTATATACGAAACGTCTCAAAGCTGATCAGCGATTTGTCGTAACGTGCACTGTGCTCGACGATAATGTGATCGAGCAGTTGGTCAAACTCTTTGGCGGTCTCGTTGCATAATCTGCACGCGAGTGCCGATACGTCAACTTTGACAGTTGTCCGTTCGCCCTTACACTTCTTGATGCTGGGCGTGTCCGTATCGCAACACGGATGCTCGGCGGACGTGTGAGCCTTCAGCTCCTCGAAATCCGCGAAACGCAACGAGCAGTAGAAACACGAGAACTTGCCGAAGAACTTGAATGGCACCACGCTGGTCATATTCAACACGTCAATGATATTCCTCCGGATCTGGGTCAAATCCTGTTTCTTTCTCGGTTCTATTGCGTTCTCCGATGGCAACATCGCGGGTGTCTTCTCTATGACGTTAAATTTACAATTCTTCACATGCTGCCCAACACCTTGCTTCGAATGACACTTCTTCTCACAAAACGGACACTTATCGCTATTGAATTGCGAATGATCGCTTCGTACGTGCCTCTGAAGCAGCGTGAACGACGCAAAGCTCCCACAACAGTAGACACACTTGCGAAAGTGACATTGGTTCTTGTGCGCTTTCAGAGCGCGCTTCGTTTCAAACACCACAAAGCACACGTCGCACGCGTAACCGCCGCACCTGTGATAATCGCGTAGGTGCAACACCAAGTCACGCTTACAATTGAACGCCGCACCACAATCGTCGCACGCACAATTGGTGTGCGGGTGTGCGTGTTTCAAATGCCTCCGCAAATACACGAAATACGTGAAATCCTTGTCGCAGTGTTGACATTTCAAATCGGACAGGCGAAACTGTGTCATCGGCGTGTCCAGTGTACTGTCGTAATCCAAATCGTGTTTACCGATCAGGTGATCGATGATCTCCTTCAGACTCGGGAAATTCTCATTGCAAATCTCGCATTCTATAACGGATATGTCTAGTTTGATCTCGACACAATTCCCTTTCACCATTTTCAGGGAGTAGTCCTGAGTGGTGCACTGGCCGTGTGATTTGGTGTGTTTCCTC
The DNA here is from genome assembly GCA_951799465.1 of Leptophobia aripa. NCBI lineage: Eukaryota > Metazoa > Arthropoda > Insecta > Lepidoptera > Pieridae > Leptophobia > Leptophobia aripa. The sequence goes on along the minus strand of OX637283.1, from coordinate 1,764,240 downwards.
AAATCCAAACAGTCCGAAAACTCATTCGGACAATAGAAACATATGTATTTGCCGCGCCATTTAAATGGTATAACCGTTGTGCTGTTGAATAGTATTTGCATGTTTTTCCTTCTCTTCACAGACGCATAGGGCTCAATGCCATCCGGATTATCATCTGTGAACAAATTGCTTGCTTCAATCCTCTTCAACTCCACCATATCTTCTTAAAAACACATACGAATCACTCCCAATACAATTCCGCGCCATTTCACAAAACACCCGCAAATTACAAAACCGGCTAGTTCTGGTCGTGCGAGGTCATGTGACCTCTCAAATTCTTCTTCCACAAGAACCTCTTGCCACACACGTCACAGTGGTAATTACGCTCGCCAATATGCTTGACCAGGTGTGTTTTCAAAAGCGGCTTATCGAAGAACCTCTCCGCGCATACGTTACACTCTAAACTCTTCTCTTTCAAATGCATGCGTCGCACGTGATTTCTCAAATGCGAATTTATCGTGAACACCCGTTTGCAGTACGTGCACTCGTGTCCGGTACTGTGCGCTTGTATCGCGTGCTTTTTGAGTAGGTACTGCGTACCGAATCGCTCGTCGCACTGTTGGCACTTGTGCACCATCTCGCCGTGTACGCTCGCCCTGTGACGTAACAGCTTGTGCGCGGTACTAAACTCTGTGGTGCAGTGCACGCACTTGACACCAGCGCGTCTGTGGTAACGCGAAACGTGCGCGCGATAATTGTAATTGTTGCCAAACGTCTGTCCGCAGTACGCACAAACGAAATTACCAACCGAATGCGCAGAGTTGATGTGCTCGAGTAGTTTACGGAAATATTGAAACACGTACGGACAATACGGACACGGTATGTTGTCGTTCGTTATTTTGAACGTTTGCAAATAATCAACAGACTTGTCGTAGTTCGCGCCGTGCGTTGTTATCAAGTGATCGATGAGCGAAGTCGCGTCCGCGTGTTTCGCCGTGCACAATTTACAGGACAAATCCGACACGTCAACCTTCAATGTGATGTCGCGGCCTTTGAGGAATCTCATCGATTTGGACTTTAGATCGCAGTACGTGTGGTGCTCTAGCGTGTGCTCTTTCAAACTGTCAAAACGCACAAAATCCTCCGAGCAGTGGAAGCAACGGAATCGATTCATGAAATATTTAAACGGCGTCGCCGTTGACATATTGAGTATTATCGATATGTTACATTTGACAACACTAGTGCGGTTCGTCGCGTTACTACATCGGCTCGTGTGATACTTCAAACCCAACTTGGATGTGAATATTTTACGACAGCTGTCGCAGCTCAAGGTCAATTTGACAGGTTGCACGTCGAAGGACACGAACGCGTGATCATCGTGCAAATGCCGTTCGAGATTACTGTATGCAGTGAAAACAATATCGCACTTCTCACAGTCGGTACGTGATATATCGATTTTAATCTCTTCGGGTATGTTAATCGCGTTCAGTATAACTTTGGGTGTGTGTGATTTTGTGTGTACCCTCAGTTGACCGTGCGGGTAGGTTTTATCGCAAAACAAACACGTGCTTTGACCCTTAAATGGTACAACACTTGTGTATTTGACGAGTGTGAGTAGGTGCGGGCGTCTCGCATCAGGAGATTTAGCATCTGAAAATAAATTTCTTCTCTCAGACACCACGAGATTATAGACTATAGAGAACCTAGTGTTATTTTTTTATATTGTTTGCCCACTTAAAACAAATAAACGGCATATTTTTTATTAAATGGTAAATTGCGTGTAAAAATTAGATGGGTTAAATCGTCAGTACAAAAATGATGAAGATCGAATCAGTTATGAAAATCTGATGTGAAAATAGACAAAATTGTTTTTTTTTTAAATTACAGTATATCAAGTTTTCTTTAATTAGTATTTGTAAGTAAATAGGAGTGTAATAAAAAAATATTTTTTCAAAGGTACATCACAAAGTACCTACATAATCATATATTTTATTAAAATTTAAAAATACCGTATCATAGATTTAGTAATAGATCAAATCGTTGCTAAATCCCTACCAAACCAAACCATGATTTATGCAGTTTAATAGAAAAAATTGTTTTCGAAGGTATACGACAAAGTACCCACCCGCACAATAATTTACTCACTAAACCATTTTCTTAAATAATCTAGCAATACTATATTTAAATATTTAAGTTTTATTATACAAGACGGGGAAACCGAGCAGGAGGCATACCATAAAGGTGAAGACACTGGCCATACACTCACTTGGCTGGGAGCTGGTGAGTACGTTGCCGGCCTTTTAAGAAGTACACTCTCTTCTTGAACGACTTGGTCACGAAACGCATCCCGCAAATCAACGATGCAACTCATCATTCCTCTTATGCTTAACCATATGCGTGCTCAGACTCTTCTTCCAATAGAACCTATCGCCGCATACATCACAATGGAAACTCTTAACACCACTATGCTTCACCTGGTGTCGTCTCAACAGGATATTATTGAAAAACTTCGCGTCGCACACCGTGCACTCCACATTCCTCTCCTTCAGATGCGTACGTCTCACGTGATCGTCCATAAACGACTCGCGCGTAAACAATTTGCCACAGTACGTGCATTTGTGGCCCGTATTGTGCGCGTCAATCAGATGCTTCTGTCTGAGGTACTGCGTCTCAAACGCCTCGTGGCATATCGGACACTTTGCCGCCTTAACACCATGCTGTTTCGCCATATGCATGAACAGCCTTGACGGTATGTCGCAATTAACACCGCACGTGTTACAATTGAACTTTCCGGCGCTGTGACGCCGCCACAGGTGTACCCGCAAATTTTGCTCCCTTCGAAACGATTGGCCGCAATGCACGCAAATGTTCTTGTTCTCCGTGTGCTTTGCGTTCATGTGCTTCAGCAGCGTGCCGAAAAAACGGAAGACATCCGAACACAGAGGACAACGCATGTGATCCTTAACCAGATTGTACGGCTGGAGGCACGTGTCGATCGTTCTGTCGTAGTTCGCGTCGTGTTTAACAATCAAATGGTTTATCAGTGCGTTCAAATCGGACAACGACTCGAAGCACAACTTGCACGACAACGACGACACGTCAATTTTGACGGACGACTCGGACTCGCGACATTTGCGTATAGTCTGACGCACGTCGCACGTTACGTGCGTCAACGTGTGCTCCCTGAGCGTATCCGGATCTTGGAAGTCTTTGGAGCAGAAGAAACAGTTGAATTTGTTCTGGAAGAAGTTGAACGGTATCGCAGTGGACATTGTGATAACGATACAAATGTTCTCACGCAACTGTTTCACGCTCTTACGTTTCGGGGCATGGTACTTCACGTCCGAGTCCATGCCACAGTCGTTGTCATCTATCGGCATGTCGTTATTCCTACAATTCCTCGAATGCATTTTCAAACCGATGTCCGTATGAAATTGTTTAGAGCACAGTTTGCATTTCAAACAACCGTCATCCGGATGCTCGGTTTTCATATGTTTACGTTTCAACACAGCGGAGGGTAGTTTCAAAAAGCATATACTACAACGCGTAATGTGACGATTGATCATGTGCTTGTTCAATATGTTCAAAGACGCAAACGTCAAATCGCACGTATCACATACGAAACCGCCGTCGCGATGATAGTTCTTCGTGTGCGAGAACAAATCCCGCTTCTTATTGAACTTCTGTTCGCACTTGGTGCACGCGAACACGTTTTTCGGATGGCGAACGTTCACGTGCGACACGAGGTAACCGAAAAACGTGAACGTCTCGTCGCACGACAGACACGCTAGATCCGTCAAACGGTACTCCTCAAACGGCATCTGTATACCGCTGTCGTACTCCACGCCGTGCTTCGCGACCAAATGCTCGGTCACGTGACGCACACTCGGTGACACCTCGCCGCATATCGCGCAACTGACATCCGACACGTCAATCTTTATCTCCACGTTACTAACGCCCCTGATGGCTTTCAACGAGTGCGTGCGCGCTGTGCATTCCCCGTGCTCCCTCGTGTGCTGACGCAGATCGGTATATTTGTCGATGTACTTGCTGCAGAAGAAGCAGAGGTACTTGCCGCGAAATTTAAACGGAATAATCGTTGTTTTATTGAACAGTGTGACTAGGTTTAGTCGGATGCGCATCGATGATGGTACGCCGCCATATTTAGCATCTGTAAAGAGATATATAACTTTAAATGTACCGTATTGTGATTGTGTAAAATAATGTGGGTACATTTAGAGTCACACAGATCCCAGTGCTACTTTTCAATATATCGAAAATATTATACGTATGCAAAACGTACGCACGAGCGTGCCTGTAACTGGACACTTTTGAGTTATGAAAAACAAAAACAAAAAAACAACAGATCGGGGAGAATTTTCCAGTGAAAATGCTGATACATATAATTCGGAATATATACTAAGGATTGAACTGTTATAAAAGATTAATCGGAAAACTAAGATTTTAATTTTCATTAAATTCCTTAAAATGTTTACATGCAATTTAATAATTCGCCGATTAAGTTATTTATAATATTTTTTGTTACACTAGAAATGTGGGTACTCATTAGTTGAATATTTTAAAATTGGACTCTTCCAATGTACACAAGTGATTCGAGATTTCTTACAACCGAATCCTCGTGCAAGCAACTGTCTGGACCGAAGGACCAAATATCGATATAATCGGCTCGAATTCCTAGAGTGCTAAGGCCCCACGACGGGGCATAGGGCAGATATGTTGCTTGATAGAAATGGGAATTCCTCTCTATCTGATGCCTTTCGCTTTCAGTGAGTTTATGTCAGTCTGCTTGAAATGGTTTTGGTTTTTGCGAGTATATACCTTAGAGATCCTTATTTGAGCTGTCTTTGAGGAACTCCAGATATTGGCCAGAGCACTTCAGGACTTGGAAAACATCGAATAAAAGGGGGCTAATGTTGGCGAGAAGGATGGCGGGCCATACTGAGTCCCATAACTTAAGCTGCACAGTCCAAGGAGACCATCGGGTCACAAAGAAGTAAAAGAATAGAGGTTAGACGGAAACCATTTGCTTTTTATGCTACACCGGTGGATCCACACGATGCACTTTCAAATGCAACCTCAAACTGTTGCTCTTGGCGAACGCCTCGTTGCAAACGAGACAAGAGTACTCCTTCGTGCTGTGCACACGCATGTGGTCCTTCAACGTCTGCCGTCTCGCGTACGCCTTCTTGCATATGCCGCATTCGTGCACCCTCTCACCGGTGTGCTTGATCATATGCTTCTGCACGTGCGTACGCGAAAAGAACTTCAATCCGCACACGCTACATTCATAGTTCCTCTCGCGCAGATGCACTTCCTTCAAATGTACCCGCATTTTGCTCAAAATTTGAAACGTCTTCTCACACACCGGACACTTTATCACCGTCGTTTCCATGCCATGCACGGCATGGTGATGCCTCTTCCTCAGCGTATAATTCAAAAATGTCTCATCACAATAGAAGCACTGTATAGTTTTCTTATGCACCAATCTCTCGTGGTTGTTCCTTTGCGTCAACGTGCCAAAGCTCACCGCACACGCGCCACAATTAAAACTCGACACGTGACTCTGTGTGTGACACCTCAATCGATCCCGGCTCATAAACGACTTCCCACACAACTCGCACACGTAATCCCGATAGTGTTTATTCATATGCTGATTCAATTTGAGGAAATAATCGAACGTCTCCATGCATTCAGCGCATTTGTAACCATCAACACTCAACTTGTACGGAACAACACCCAGACCGTACTCGTTATAGTGTTTGTCGTGCACGCACCCACCGTGCACGACGATATCATTCAAATCGACGAACACCTGACCGCACAGACGGCACTGTGCGTTCGTTATGTCGATTTTCACCTTCTCGTCGCGTTTTAAGTACGACACGGCGGACTTTATGTTCGACGTCACGTGTTCCGTTCCCGTGTGATCCCTCAAAGCGGTGACGTCCCTGAACGGACGGTGGCAGAAGAAACAGAGGTAGACGTGACGGTGCCACTTAAATGGCACAACCGTTGACGTCTCTAGTATTATTATCGCGTTATCTTTCATGAGACGATTGCGTCTCGTTGACGTGTACGTTTTTATATCGTCAATATCTCGTTTGGCACCTAAAATGGTAAACAATGTTTAGAGATCCGGAGATCGGCAATAGGACAGGTTTAAATGCTTGTAGTTATTTGAATGGCTCCATTAACGTGCACGCCTCTAAAAGAAAAACCCAAACTACTACTCTGAAGTAGTCAAACAGAAGCTTTTGGAGAAACATGTCAGATTATTTTGATGGTGAAAAAGTTTGGGAATGAATAAACTCCGGCCTTAGCCTTGTTAAGGTGTACTGGGATCATTTCCAAGCAAAATAAACCAAGCCTGAGAGTTTCTTGCCTACTTCTCATCTTAGTCGCGTACAAGCAGGCGTAGAGTTAGATTTAAGACGATTCAAAATGGTCCTATATAACTGAGTCAATAAAGATATTATCACTTTGAATTTGTCTTCAAGTATATTCATCTACTAATTTTGAATATCAATATATATATTTATAGGTATAGGCTCTTAGTGAGGTTCAGTTTAGTGTACTTTTGCTTTAGCTTCCATATAACCTTTGCTTTTTTGTCTCTTTATGTTTCTTATGTAATTGGTGTGTATGTAAAACTGTTTTTTTTGTGTATTAAGTCATACACTCTGTGTCAATACATATAAATTAAAATGAAAACCGTTCTCTTTCTCAGTTAAAGAAGTTTGTCACGTGTAGTGCTAGAATTATATCCAACAGAGATTAAAATAGGATCTCTTATAAACTATCGCGAATCGTCTAAAACCCCACAAGACACTAGCTCTATAATGTATTATTGAATTTACGTAAAAAAATCTTTGGTATATAAATTTTTTAACGATTTATCGTGATGTCGGCACTTTACGAGACATCAACTTCGTAATGTCTATCAGTTGAACCTACCCTCAACATAAGGAAAATATCACGTGACATAACAGCTGTGAATCGTTTCTAAACAGCAGGCACACAGGCAAACCCACCATAGACAAACTTGTCAGCAGGCCTTAATACGTTTTTTTTTTCGAAATTTTATATACACATTTTACAGTAAATAAAATGTTATTCCAACGATCGTGTTCTGTATTATTTATAACGCGTGTGTCAAAGTTTACCGTTGCCATGGTTACCAGCTTATCACACATTTCCCGATATTATTTTGTATGTATATTCGCTCAGAGTTTAAAATGTCACCTGAAAGTTGTCTGTTTTTAAAAAAAATTAACCCTCCGAATGTTTAAAACCGCATCGCATAGATTTACACGAAAACAGGGCACAATTTGACAATTGCGATATGTCAATTGTCATTGTCAGACGCAAGGTATATAGTCTATGGACTTACACAGACTATAGCGACCTAACCATATAAAATAAAATATATATCTAGTGTCTATCGTTCGACAAAATAGCTTTGAATATTTTTAATAAAATAACCTTCTTTGGACAAACCATAATATTTGTTTTATAAAATAAAATAAATATCTCTAAAAATAGATGTCGGCCTATGCTCAGTCCTACTGAATATGGCCACAAAATTTCACGAAAATCCGCCGAGCCGTTTCGGAGGAGTACGTGAACGAACATTGTGACACGAGAATTTCATATATAAGATTCAATATTTATGTATTTACTAAATATGGGTAAACCAAAGTTTCATTAAATCACACAAAATTTGATATAAATAAAAGTTTTATGTAATATTTCAAATATATAGTAAAATCTGATGTTTCCTTACAGAAACTTTAACAATTACCCATACCCAGATTGTACAATAAAAGAAGAACTTACCTTTACTTTTCAACGTCCTGGGTTTCTCGTCTTTCTTCTTGATCGTCTTTAATGATTTTTTAGGCCTCCCGCGTTTACCTTTCACCGGTAACGGCTCAGCCGTTACATCATCGGTTATCTCTGAAAAAGCCAAGTTACAATTATTAGATTTTTTTAAACATAAATCCATACTTTTTTTTATAGAAGACGGGGCAAACGAGCAGGAGGCCCACCATAAAGGTGAAGTCGCCGCCCATGGACACTCATGTGGTTGGGAGCTCATTACAGCTCGTGTTTGGAAGATACAGGAGTATAATGTTATAATACTATTTATTTACACTTTATTGTACTTAAATAGTAGAAGTAGACGATGTTAATACATATAAGAGCAACGGGCGGCCTTATCTGCTAATAAGCGATCTCTTCCTGGCATCCCACATTATATATTAAACTTCCGTGTCACAGTTACCGTACTCCTCCGAAACGGCTCGACCGATTTTCACCAAATTTTATACGCGTATTCAGTAGGTATGAGAGTCGGCCAACACCTATTTTCCATACTCCAAGTGATTAGGGTTGTTCACTTAAAAATTATTTTTTAATTTTTTTGTAAAGACACACATTGTTTTGCCAGAAAATAAATAATGTCTCGAAAAATAGATGTTCGCCGATTTTCAGACCTACTCAATATGCACACAAAATTTCATGAGAATCGGTCAACCCGTTTCGGAGGAGTAAAGGAACAAACATTGTGACACGAGAACTTTATAAAATATATTCAATATTGTCTTTAACACTTACAATTTTTTTTGTAAGATTACATTTTTATAACATGCATGGGGCACTCATGAGCTAAGCAATGACTCAATTGGGAACTGGTACCATCATCTCATGTAGCACCCTAAGTTGTAATGGTAGGGAAATAGCATGTCGGAAGTCATTGGTATAGATAGATCAAAGCACTATTTCCATTTGGTAACTAACTTGGTGCTACAACAGAGCCTAGGGGAGGCCTTTGTACCATGAGGCAGTTACAATTTGGTCCTCCTCGATAGAAATTCTCCTCCAAGCTCGAAACTGTTAGTATTGTGATTAAAGTGCAGTAAATGATTAATCAATTGAATGATTGAATTACCATACAGCGCAACTATGTTAGATGATGTGGGTAATAATATAGCCAGACAGAGGATATGTTATTGTGTAATATTTAGCCTTATATAAACACGTACCATCATCAAAAGCTATTTGTTCCTCCAATAATTCAAAGTTCTCTGTTTCTTGCATCTGTTCATCTGTATTCTGTTCCAATTTAACATTTTCATCTAGTACGTCCACTGAAACTTTAATTTTGTAATCGTGACTATTTTTAATTAATTTCTTTGCATGCAAAATATGTATTATACACAGGATTTAATAAAACATTAAAAAAAAAACTATTTGTTTATCACCGTAGCATAAGCAGCATAGGGGGACATCAATCTTGCATACCATGAGACTAAATGTATTAAAAACATACAAATTTAACCAAGAAATATCACTATAATTACCTAAACCTAAAACTAAAACATTATTATACACTAATAGTAGTAATTAGTAAGGAACACTTATACAATGTCTTAATAAATACATAGTCTTGACTATGTTTGCATAAAAATACTATCAGGAGTGTTAGGTAACTAAAAATTATACTCACTTAAATATCTATAAGTGAGTATAATTAAAAGAAATGTATAGTTTTTTTTATTTGATCTTTCACTTACTTGATAAATATGGACCCTGGATACATGTACATACCTCTTAGCTTAAAATCACCTCGTCCCACCATATCAACAAACTTTTTCTCACATTCGAGTACCTGTTTCTTAAAATTGCATGCATCTCTCAGCCGTGTAATACAAACTTCACATATAAGTCTATTAGTGCCATTTGGACCTTCGTTGTTTTGTGATACCTGAAAAAATTATTACACAGAATTTTTTTTTAAATCAATTGGAACATTAAGTTATGGAACTAAATAAAAAATATATTCCAGCTACATTACCAAATACATACAGTTAACATAACAAGTTTCTTGATATACTTACGCTGATATCAAAACATTCTAACAACATATCCGCATAAACTTCGTTGTCGCCCATCCAAATATACTCAGTACCCAATTCCTTATAGCATCCTTCAGAAAGACAACACCGGCAGAGACCCGGATTCTCCTTCACAATCACATCATCGAACTCCATTTTACATGTAAATTAGATAAATTAAAATTATTAGCCGCAGTTCATATTCATGTTAATATAAAAATTCAAAACACTTGAATTAATTTCGATGTCGCATAGCGCGCGCCATTTTGGTTTATGCACAGAAAATGAGTGGTGAGCGGTGACTGCTGACTGGTGAGCCGTGAGTGAATAAGAGTGATTGTGAGAATTGGTAATTGCTATTGGTTCATGGTTGTCGTTTGTAGGCACCTTTTTCTGCAATCAGGCAAAACTGGCAACACTGAATGAATAACAAAATAATTAATTTGTTACATTTGTTGGTTTGTATGCGCTCTCGCGATCAAAACAACTATTTTGTTGTCACAACTCAAGTATCGGCCGAGTTAAGAAAAGAAAGAATTTAATAAAAATAAATTCATTACATCTTGGAAATATTTGGTCACAACAAACTTAATATCTGATAAAATTCTGCAAAGGATAATTATGGACTTGATAAAATATTCTTTAGAAGTTGTTATCTTAGATAATTCAGTTATCAGAGCAAAGAAAACATCTTAATTACAAGAAATATTGATTATTTTCAAATAGTTATTTTATATCTTTAATATTACTTCATTAAGATTGCTGTTTGACCTACATGTCATTTAGTTATTGAATTGGATGATAGTGGGTGCCCCAATCTACATTACTTATTAACTACAATTCGATCTTCATCAAATGTCTCTTGAAGAGTAAAACAATATTGTTTAAGCATTTAACAATAAAAATTTGACGTTTGCAATGTCTCAAATGAAATGAAATAAAATAAGGTTTTCTTGCTAACAAAAAAGCTGACTATATAATAGTGGCATGCTACAGGAAGAAAAAAATAGTTTAATGGTAGAATATGTGGTAGTACTATAAATACTGTTACTCTTGATTTTAATGTCTTTATCAATAAATAAATCAATGGTAATTTATCTTTTTTTATTAAATTTCAAATAAATAATCACTCCTTCACTTAATACTTATAAATCTTAGTTGTTATATGCTTAAATATGCATTTTAATATCCAAGATTACGCTGATAATTCTTCTCTTTGCAGTTTGAATATACCCATTCCATTGATATTTTTTCCTGTCGATCCTAAATCTCTATCATGTGCAGCTCACATGCGTTTTTCTCTCTTGAATGTATATGCTCTCTATTTTACACATGTAACCTTTTCTCACTTGAACACTGACATTATTGTTTTTTTATATTATCTACACCGTTTTTGAATGGTATTTCTATTAAATAGCTTTGCTTATTAAAATATACGAACTTAAAACCCACTTTCCATATGTCATATATCAAATAATTATTGCTCCTAGACTTGGCTTATCCTAAAACAAAATTTTAATAAACCGAAGAGAAGAGAGTTTTCGGTATTTAAAGAGATGAAACAAGATGTTAATTTACATTATTTAAATAGTAAAAGTTAATAATTAAAACGTTTTTTAATGTAACAAAATCAATCTTTTATTTATATTAAAAAGCAAACTCGAATCAACCACAGAACAAATCTTTGTTGATTGAAGATCAAATCTCGACTTAAATCTAGAATCAACTGATTGCCACTCAAATGACGTTGTAGAATAAAACAGCCTGAGCGTCCATTTTGATCTCCAATCAAGAAACTGTTGATCATTGATTTGAGTACTTGGAATTCTGGACAAGTCTACGGAGACTTGAAATCTCTTCTTCGAAAGCATTTATTGTCCGTAATGTATTTAAATTTTTTTATTAAATTAGCCTATTTTTCCTGTTTTATTTAATTTAATGTATGTTGTGTTTTGTTTTTTGTATTCTTCGCACCGCTTGCACTAGTTCAATTGTATTAGAAAGTTGCCTGGGAGACATCGTTTATTAGCGATAAGACTCGTTGCGTTATATCGCGATACTTATTCTTAGAGTTAGAACTTATACAATAATAATCAAATAAATTCGACATCAGGCCATAAAGTCATACCATTTATGTTCGGGTTTGATACAAAATAGAGATATTTGAAAAAAAATACATTTATTTCTCAACACTACAGACTATCGAACGCATACGTCTGCACAGATTACAGACCTCACACATATAGGACCTCTCCGTACAATTCTCCATGCTCGTTCTCGACTTTACAACCATAGTAACCTGTGGCACCCTTGTTTACAATAGACAAGTCGGAAGTTGTTCTGTTCCCAACAGTCTTATTGACGATGGTGATGTGTTCGGATGGGGTAATGGGCTTGGAGTTGAACGTCCAGGATATCTTTGGGGCTGGCACTGCTGTGGCACTGCAGGGGATGGTCACCTGTTCCCCGGCAGATGTTACACCGGATGGAATGCGTTCCGGGTGTGGGGCGGCTGTAAATAAAGATGGGATTGTCAATGTTTCTTGCCGATTCTTCTTCGTAGATTACTTTTTTTTTATAGAAGAGGGGGCAAACGAGCAAGAGGCCCACCATAAAGGTGAAGTCGCTGCCCATGGACACTCACGCGGTTGGGAGCTCGTGAGTGCGTTTCCGGCCTTTTAGGGATTTGTACGATTTTTCCTTGAAGGACCTTTATAAAGACCTACTTGAATAAAGATATTTTGAGTGTGAAGAATATACTGGTCTGTGGGTTATGTGTCTGTGGATTGAACTTACCAACGACATTCAATTTCATACTGTGCTCTTTGGGTGTAGAGACATTGTTGTGAGAGACGCAACGGTATGTTCCAGCGTCGTCCAACCAAACGTCGCGAATGAGGAGACGTTTACCCTTGCTCCGGTTGTATGCAGTAACGCGAGACTTTGGTGGTCCATCCGTAATAACACCATCTTTATAATAGTCCGGGATTGGTAGAGGGCTGGTGAATGTTATTTGATTTAGTTGCAAGCATTCTAAATTGATTTGTGTTGCTATACTATTTTTTTGCATGAATTAATTTTTTTATTTCTTAACCCTATACCAGCTTATCAAAAAAAGTTTACACAATAAAAATAGATTTAAAAAAAAGGCCAAAATAAGGTTAAAACATAGATCCGGAAATAGAAGATAAGATCAGAAAAAACAAAAACAAACACGAACAGAAAAAAATAAATAAATATATACATATGAACAAGTGGAGTATATTATGTGAACAACAAGCATTTGAGTGTGTGTGTGTGTATTAGTGTGTGCAATGGTGTTGCTGTGTGCGAGGTTAAGTCTTAGTTTTTTTTAAAAGAGTTTCTACTTAGGCCAAATATATCTAAGGACAGAGGACTCATTATAGGTTCTTGCTGTTTTGTTCTCACTATAATGTAAATGTGTGCTCCCATTTCGCTATAGTAATGTTTATTTTTTTTTATTGTTTTTATTAAATATGGATATTGAAATATTCGATGGTGTAATGGTTGCTGAGAGTTTGTAGCCAGTTCTTCTCATTCTTTGCCTCTGATTTGGGAACTGGTTACTTAATTGGATAAAGAAATTTTTGATTATTTCGATTGATTATTGCCGATTCGGTATATGTATCTAAGCGACGTATTTATTGGGTTTTGATTTTATTGTATCGTTAAATATTAAGGAAGAAGTTTTATTTTAACGTAAATACTTGTTGAAATTGGACTAATCTAGGGGTACACATAAATAATTAAGCAGACAGTAGGTACCGGAACCAAGAGGTTGATGGTTTCCACGCTTTATAAGCGTATTATTTCTCTTATTTTTTATATCCGGATATTGACTATTTTATTATTTAGACACTAGCCATAATTGGTGTTACTATAAATAATAAAACTAAAGAAAATTTAAGTACGTTAACTAAGTGACAACTGACACTGCAACCCTATTTTTGGGCCTAATAATGTCACATTACATTTGAATACAAAGGTTAGGGGTATTCCCCTAAGAGAGATAATAGATTCACACCAAGAACATAGACCAAGCGCAATGTCATAGACAATATAGAACGATAATACAACGTGAAATGCACACATGAAGATTACTTCATGAATAATTTAGATAAGAAACAGCCATAATGCAAAATTTGTCTATAAATATCGAAACATTAAAATGAAGCTTGGTATTTTTAGTATTTTAATAATTCATTATTTGATAAGACTTCTCGGACTTCGTATGTTCGAATGTTTATTTTGTATTTATGTTCCTTAAATATGTTCACTAATTATATATATATATACCTATAATATATATATACCGGCGATACTATGTACCAAACGGACGGATTATATATGAATTTATTGCGATATGAAACCAAACTTGAGTAAACGTTTTAGTTAGTTAAAAAGGGTAAGACGTTATATGCGAAGTCGTTATAAGTGAATTCTACTGTATATACTAGCTGACCCAGCAAACGTTTATTAGCTCTAAACTTTAAAAAATCGCGTATTTTAGACATATGTTTGATGTTTTTATATTAAAGCCAATAATACCTAATAAATAGATTTTTTTTTTATGTGAGAGGAGGCAAACGAGCAGGCGGGTTACTTCGAGTGATGTGCCAACCGCCGCCTATGGACACCTGCAATGCCAGGAGGCTTACAAGTGAGTTGCCGGCCTTTAAGGAAGAGGAGCGCTCGAATAGCCAATAGAAGGTTAAAAACTAGGAATTGGATGTATATTTGAATTGAATTGAAAATAAATTGAGGGTTTCGGTTGAGGCGTATAATAAAGATGTCGGCCGATTCACAGACCTACTCAATATGCTCACATTCCACGAGAATCGGTCAAGCCGTTTCGGAGTACAGTAACGAACATTGTGACACTACAATTTTATATATAAGCCGAAACTTTGACAGATACAAAAGTTTACATTCGCAAAACGCTTCATTCGTTATGTCATTGTCAAATACTCACTTGCCACCGAAGACGCAGTATATAAAGATGCGATCACCAACTTTCACTGTCATATCATTGCTCGTGTACAATTCGGTTATTTCACTCTCCCCATTTTTGGGTAAAACTTCCTCAATGACATATTCGGCAAGGGAAACATCCTTATTGGGTGAGGCTGGCGTTCTGGCAACACACACGTACTTGAAGTTTCTGTTGGCATCTCCCTTTTCTATACTTGTTATGTGTAATGTGCCTAAAATAAAATACAAATTGTTATTCTTGCGTATTATTTAAGCGTATACAAACTATAACAATAAGGTTAAAGTATATTTAGAGGACAAAGACCATTTTAATGTGTCAGCACAGCACCAGGATAGTTTAATTGTTGAGTAGCCTTACAATGCTTTAGTTATTTGAATTGTAAGTAACATAATTTTGTATTAAATGCTTATTTAAAAAGAGCATCTATCGAGTTTCATCTACCGGTTCTTCTCGGTAGATGAAACTCGGTCGGCTGCCTTCCGAACCGGTGGTAGTGTAAAAATTGACGATTCAAAAGTGTCTTTACCTACTTGCGTAAAGATAGTTAGAGTTTTAACATAAACCGAGTCCCGACTGAACCTTAGAAACATACCTTCTGGAGAGAACGTCATCCTTACGTCAGAAACTTCAGTCGACACCAACGGATCAAAGACAGATGTATACCTCCAAGAAATTTCTGGTTTTGGATAGGCATTCGATCCGTCGCACTTCAATTGCAATGGCTTGCCCTCCACAGGCTTAACATGCTGAAGTACTGGGGCTTCATACGTGATGTATGCTCGTTTGACATTAATAACTCTTGTACTCGCAGTACCGTGGGACGTAGAAGCAAAGCATTGGTAACGACCTGCCGTTTCTGTTGTGGGCTTAAGGATGACAAGGCTCCCTTCGTTAGGGCGTTGGACAGCACCTTCGTCTTTCAACGGCTGGCCATTTTTGTGCCAATAGTATCTATTATAAAACAAAATAACACTTAATATGTAGACAATAGGAGAGACAATTTGCGACTGAGCTTTGTAATGTTGAGTTTAATCCAAAATTAACCCATGCCATGTCGCATAAGAAAATATATGCCTGTCCTTCTAAACGTTTATTAAAAAACCCTTGATTTATATATACTCTGTATTAAAAATCTGATATTAAATCAATAATTCATATTGTTGAATCGTATGATTCGCGGGATTGGCGGGAAATCAATCGCGGTGACAGTTTGAGCCAGTCCACAGACTAAGTTATCAACACACGACAAATATATTTTATTATGTATATATTGTATTGTATATAAATGTATTTTATTAATTTAAGAATAAACTTAAATCACTTACTTGGCATCACCGTTTGTGGACTCCAAGACACACTCCAACAATAACGGTTGGCCTTCACGATACAAAACCTCTTCCGCCGCTGGTTTTAAAATGGGATAAACAATATCTATGTTTTTCGCTGCGACACCTTTATGATCAGAACATACAATTTATAATGAGTTCATTATGAATAATGTATTCGTGAGGATTACACACTATATTATATATAATATATATTATTTTATTTTTTATTTCTTAAACCTATACAGCTTATCACAAAAAGTTTACACAATAAAAATAGATTAAAAATAAAGCCAAAATATGGTTAAAACATAGAACCGGAAATAGAATCTAAGAGCAGAAAAAAATAATACAACAAAAAAAACACGAACAGAAAAACATAAATAAAAATATATATATACATATGATATATATAACAAAATTAAATTTATTGTCGGTAAATGTAGTTAAAAGTAACTTACTATAAAAAATTTTGATTTTTATATTAGTGTCTAAAACTTTACTCCTTTTAATAAATTAATTAAAGTTTTCTCGGTAGTCATTTTATTTTAATACTAAAAAAGTTAGCTATGTTATTTGTTATATAATACTCTTTAGAAGAAGGGGCAAATGAATAGGAGGCAGCCTATTGATACATTGCTAAGGGGCTCATGACTGCGTTTACAGCCTGATACGCAATGTTCTTTAAAAACTTGTAAGTTATATTCAGTAATAGGGTGACATGTTATACTAATTTTTTTTAATAACTTACCTAATAAACTGCCGACCAAGCAGGTCGCAATCACCACTCTCAGACTTATAGCCATTGTGTCTGAAAAATAAAGGTTCAGTTGGGCTAAAAGCGTTCTTTTCATCACATCAGGTTGCCATTAAGTGACTACCTGATGAGACAAGATGAAGACAAGTAAGATAGAAAACCCATTACTTGCCTATAATAAAATTATTTGAAAAATCAAAAAAATATTGTTTATAAGTTAACTATGAAGATATTAAATTTAAGAACATACTATTTCTTTAACTAAATATCGAAGTTATATTATTTAAAAATTAGAGATGAATACGCTTAATAACAATAGAACATATATATATATTATATTAATCAATAATAAATAGATATATTATTAAATAATATTGAAGTTAATAGTCTGTGTTTGATATAACTCGAAACAAAAAAATAAAATGATAAATGTAAAATATATATAATCTGTGACTTACCAGTACCTTATCTGTGACTTGTCTCCGTATTGGCGCGAAATACAATGAACAATCACATTCGCGCGCTGTATTTATATTTCTCGACGCATCATGCCTTGTGAATTACCGCGCCAGGTGACACAGCACACGTACTTCAAATAAGGCTTATTATACATAATTTTTAATTTTCGGTTCTTCCCTTCCGTTTTTATTATTTGTTCTTTTCTAATATAAACTATTCAATTAAAAATTGGTTTATATTGCTCATGAAGCCACTTTTTTAAGGAAGTAACACAATAACGAAAATATCTTTTTTCAACTTAATTTTGAGAGAATTCTAATAAATGAAAAAGCAATGAAATCGTGAAATATATTAAGATATTGTTTTAGTCAAGGTCGCTTTAGGGATATTTAAGTTAACAGTTCCCCAAGCAGGCGCTTGACTAGAAGTAAGCGGAAGCTGGGCCTCCAAAACAGACCTGGTGACGTACTGTTGCACATGAGGCGAAGGGAGATGATAAGACAGATGCCCTCTGCCCCATCTTGGGGACATAAGTCAACTGATACAGTTTGTAAGTAAATATAACTAAGACATATTAATTATGTCTTAGATATATTTACAGTCTGAATTGACACGACTAGCGAGGTGTTTTTTTTCTTTCATATTTATTAATGAAATAAATATGAAACTTTTATGCGACTTTTATGTCTCTACCGATTTAATCACGACATTAACTAGTATTGTAACAAAATTCTTTCTGTTCATAGTTTTGTTTAAAAAAAACAATAAATATCTATATAATTTATATATCTATATAAATTAACTATGATAGAGTTTTTTCCTCAAAACGACAAACATATACTGTATAACCACCCTAATACAGTCATGTTATCTATTATTCACATTTCTAATGAATAATAGGTAATTCAATTTATTATTTTTCTTTTCCTTTACCGTAAGGATAATAAGTGTATGAATTTTTGTAACTATTGGCCAATAGTTATAAAAAAACAGTTAAATTATCCTTAAACTTTTGTAACTTCTGAAGCTCTCCATTTAATGTTCCCGCCAGATCTCTACGGACGCACTTTACTTTAAACTTGCCAACCCACAGAACAAAGACAATGATCCCTTTAATGTGTCGGCAATTGGCTCAGCATCGGGACAGTTCAATTCTTGAGTATCCTTACAATGCTGTAGTTATTTTAATTGTAACATAATTTTGTATTAAATGTTTATTTTAAAAGAGCAGCTATCGAGTTTCTTGCCGGTTCTTCTCGGTAGATGACTGCCTTCCGAACCAGTGGTAGTGTTAATGACGATTCAAAAGTGTCGTTATAAAGACCTACTTGAATAAAGATATTTTGAGTTTGAGTTTGAACCAATATTGGGTTTTGTACGACGATCCCTATAATGTGCTTGTTCCTGGAATCCCACCACTGCATCGAACTTTCTTCGCACTCCTCTTCAGCTTCATTTGAGAGTGTTGAGGCAGCAATTATTCACCAAGTCTTCGTCTTCACCAAGATAGAGACAGTGGTTGCTCATGCTACCTGCTACTTCCTTGTAAATAATTTTCTGTTAGTAGTTGCTTATTTTCTTGTTCTTTTTTATAGAAGAGTGGGCAAACGAGCAGGAGGCCCACCATAAAGGTGAAGTCGCCGCCCATAGACACTCGTGTGGCTGGGAGCTCGTGAGTGCGTTGCCGGCCTTTTAGGGATTGATACGCTTAAATTTAACTTGTTTTATCAGTGAAACTTAGTTTAGTAGTACATCTTACCTCTTAACATATGTGGGTTGCCTGGCAGAGATCGCTTATTAGCGATAAGGCTTATATGTATAAAAATCTTCTACTTCTACTGTTTAAGTGCAATAAAGTGTGAATAAATAAATATCTATTCTTATAACTTGTATTTTCTTATTGTGTCTGTATATGTTACCTTAATTTTGAGTTTAAATGCTTTTTAATAATTATTGTGAAAGCATTAATCTAATAATATATTATATGAATTGAAGATTAAACAATAATTAACTGTAATTAAAAGTTTAGTCCTTGTATGCATTTCCGATGTATCGCGATGCTTACATTGAGAAAAGCACCAGCTCCTGGGTCACAGGTACTGACCAAGCGCATACTAAATTCATTTAAGCCAGTGCACTTGTGTCCCAAGGTCCAAGGGTACTCCACTAGAAACATATTGAGAGTGAGAGGAAAGTTACTTTTGTTAATAAAAAAAACTAATTAACAATTCTGTACTAATGTATGAGGATATAATTATCATTTCCAAAAAAAATCAATCAAGCCGAGTTTCTTGCTTCTTCTCAACTTGTTCACGTACGAACAGGCGTAGAATCACTTAGATTTAAGACGATTCAAAACTGTCCTATGTACCTTAATTAATGAAGATATTTTGACTTTGAATATATGGAGCTTTCCAGTTAACTCTCCAGCAAAGGTATCCTCTAGTTCTTTCTTTTTAACTATGCCATATCTACCTATCGTTATTAATATTTTAAGAGGTTGTACCTATATTAAGCGTGAGTGCGATAAATCTATATAGCTAAATTGATAATAACGTAGAGGGTGATTATACGCGTCTGACACACGGTATATTAATATATACCATATTAATATCCTATTATTACATGAGACGATGTTATATAATGTATAATCATATCTTTAAATAAGATTATACATGAATTTCTTAAAACCTCTTTTGTGAAATAAATTCATTACAACCTCTTTTAGATTAAAGCATTTTTGAATGATGTTCGATAGCTTTTGTCATTTCGGTGGTGAGCGGCCATTCTGGGTCCGATTGGCGAACGAGATAAACGTAAGTGTTATGCCTTGATTGGACTTTTGTCAAATTATTATTAAACAGTTACTTTTAGTAAATACAACTGTTATGACAATGATCACTGCGTTTGGTTGATATTGCAAATTATATATATAATCCTGATAATAATTAAGCATAATATAATGATGCAATGATACTAAACTGTTAATTAATATAATATGATAAAAATATATATAAATATAAACAGTTAATAGAGAATAGACAAAATATATGTAACGCTAACACGTGCTAGATTTGAGATTATGTTTACAATCTTCAATCGAACGATACATCAATGTTCATCTATGTCTATATCCATCCTTGTCCATGTCCATACATGTTCATCCATATCCATATCATACTTTAAACACTAATACACAAACTATCTTTATTCAAGTAGATATAAATGACACATTTGAATCGTCATTCACACTACCACCGGTTCGGGAGGCAGTTATCTACCGCCTAATATCCAGGGAAGTAAGGGCTTTGCGTACAGCACGAAGCCGAAAAACAATTTCGGGCATCGAGGTATCACACCGCAATAACGTCGGTAGAGTATTCCCGTGGTCATCAATCGTCGAGTTGGACCCGAAAAGAGAGCCTAAAAGATCGGCTTTCTCTTTCGGGGTGTTGGCCGTCAGGTTGTTCGCCCCAAGTAGTGGTGGAAGAGAAGGCTTACAGAAGTTTCCTTGAACAGCCTTGGCAAGAGACCAGAATGCACGTGTCCCAGAAGGGAGCCGAGCCAGCCTATCACCAATTCTGCAGATGTGAATAGACTTTGCCTTAGCAATGGCACTTTTGAGGGACCTAGAGGCCGAGTTGTATGCTTTTTAAGAACGCTGGTATTTACATCACGTGATGCTGCCGCTTGAGCCCAGGTACGATAACAATCAAGCTTTCGGCGTGCCGCCATTTTGCAAGACTGTCTGAACCAAGGTTGGGACTTGCCACCGATGGGCACAGCAGAGAAAGGAATAAAAAGCTCCATTCCCTGCAGCACCACATCAGCGACAGAGTCGGCAGCAGCATTCGGATCATCCGACGAAAAACAAATCGGCCCCCACGGGTAGGAAGCAAAACAGGAGCGCATTCCATCCCAGTCTGCTGACCTATAGTGCCAGACGCGACGACAACCTGCAAAACGAGGTCGAGTGAGTCGCGTTGTTCTTATAGTACTCTGAACAAGGCAGTGATCTGAAGATCCTAATGGGGAATCAACTGATACATGATACCCGTCCGGGTGAGAAGTCAGCAGCAGGTCCAACAGTGAAGGATTATGACCTTCGATATCTGGGATTCTCGTGATCGAGGGCACCATTTGAGTCAGGTCGTAGGCCAAGGCAAAGTCGTGAAATGTTCTTCCCGCATAGTCGGTGGTAGTAGAGCCGAGCCAGTCGGTATGGTGGGCGTTAAAATCGCCAAGAACTACGACTTCAGCGGTAGGAACATTTGCAATCAAGGAGTCTGTAGCCGATTGTATGTGCTCCACAAGTCGGTCAATTTCGGCATTACCGCTATGAGACCTATAAAGGCATGCGTAGAATCGCGGATGGTCATCGCAGTCGGACCTACGCGGAGCCAAAGGTCCGATAGGTCTTTTCCTTCAGGAAACGTGAGGCGACGAGAGCAAATGTCATCCCGGACATAGACACACACTCCAGCCCTTGGCAACATTTGCAATCAAGGAGTCTGTAGCCGATTGTATGTGCTCCACAAGTCGGTCAATTTCGGCATTACCGCTATGAGACCTATAAAGGCATGCGTAGAATCGCGGATGGTCATCGCAGTCGGACCTACGCGGAGCCAAAGGTCCGATAGGTCTTTTCCTTCAGGAAACGTGAGGCGACGAGAGCAAATGTCATCCCGGACATAGACACACACTCCAGCCCTTGGCAAGAATCTATGTTCTAATTTATAACCAGGGTAGGAGAGGAAAGAGGTGTCGCCAGGAGAAGAAATCTGTGTCTCGGTAAGAAAGAGTAAGGCCGGCAAAGCTGTTTCAAGGTGGTGGTGAACAGCGTTTAAGTTCGAAACAAGCCCCCTCACATTGCAGAAGTCCACTGTAAGCGATGAGGAAGGTGCCAAGTGATGCTTACTCTGTTTGCCCCGGCATTTATGAGATGTGAGCGCAAAATTGCCCCCCCCCCCCCCAGAATACGAAGGGCAGCCTGGGGGCCCAACAACAAAACAGTTAGGTGGACACGCAGGAGGGGATTCTCCACGACAGGTGGTACCCCCCTGGGGTAATTTCTTTTTATTTTGCACCATCATTCAAGTGTTTGTTTGGGGGGACAGGGAAGGAGAGGGAATGAGGAGGAAAGGAAAAAAAAGGAAATGGATGGTTACAAGAGGGCGGGGAAGGGGAAAGGATGGGCACCGGAAGATCTCACTCACCGAACGAAACGCGAGTACAAAATGAACAAAGTCCAATTGCATCACTTCACGCCGGTTTTCTGTGAGAGAGTGGTATTTAAACCCTAAGGTAACAGCACTCCCACTCGGAAGTGACCCGCCTGCTCGTTTGCCTCCTCTCACATAAAAAAAAGAACATTCCATTTGAGACAATAAATAGAGCGACACATGCTACTGTTCAATAATAAAATAAGTTAAATAGACTTAATTTACTTATCAGTATAATAAAAAACGCATATCCCGAGATATATAGAACGAACTCTCCAGTATAATAAAAACTTAATCACCTTTTTGGGGATATTAAAGAGAGAGAAGTTTTAAATTAAGTTATTCAGTAGTTACTATAGAGATTACATATAAACTTGTTTTCAATCGTTCAAAGGATGGCATGCTTCCTGGCATGGCATAGCCGAACAAAAGGGTTCGACTCTCGGGCGACATAAATATAATGTGAGAAATATATCGCATATTTTCAATAGAAATATGAATTTAGGACATGCTGTATCACCGTAACGAATACTATTATCTAATGAAAAACATGATAACATAAGGAAAGTGACAATTTTCCTCAAATACCAACTAAGCAACAGTTCTATTTACTAGTTAACCTATAACATTAAACAATTCGCAACTTAATGACATTGTTTATATTAAAATATCATTACGAACAAATTCAGTCTAGTCTATGCCCATATTTAGCTAAAAGTGTTAAATGTCTTATAGAAGTCAAAATATCTTTATTCACTAAGATTGTTTAGAGTGACCAAAAACTAAAACCGCGGAGTCTCTGGTAGAATGCAAACGCGACCCCAGTAGTCTCCATATGCGGAATCGTGGGTTACACCCGAAGAGTGTTTTATTAGGTATGGCTCACCTGGTCCTCTGAGTAGCAGAGGTTTCCCGGTTAGAGAGTTGAGTCCCACATATCCCCGTGACCTTTAGGACAGTTTTTTTATTGAGGAGCCACTGCTTTAGTTATTTGATTTGTACGTAACATAATTTTGTATTAATTATTTATTTTAAAAGTGCAGCTATCGAGTTTCTTGCCGGTTCTTCTCGGTAGATGACTGATGCCTTCCGAACCGGTGGTAGTGTAAAAATTGACTATTCAAAAGTGTCTTTATAATATAAAGGCCTACATGAATAAAGATCCTAGGTCTGTTCGTACGCGATCAAGCTGAGAAGTAGACAAGCAACTCGGCTTGGTCGGCACAGAGCAATATTGGGGGATCTACAAGAAAAGAGCGTACCTTAAAGGCCAGCAACTCTCTTGCCTCCTGGCGTTGATGGTGTCGTTTGCCTCCTGTTATAAAAAAAAGGTTTATCCAATTCAACGATTTCCCAACGGATTGAGTGGAAGAAGGTGGGAACCTCTAGTAGTCCTGGGTCCTAGTTTATTACTAAAAAACTACTCTATTTAGGGTATTTTCAAATTTCACTCGATCATGTACAAAGTGCCCTTAAGGGATTGTTTAGGAAGGAGGAGGGTAAATCAAAAATTATATAAAATAATAATAGTAATTTTATATTTATTTGTAATGTCTTTAAAATTTGATTCCCACATAACATAACATAAAATAACACATATATTTACATAGATTTTTGATAGATTTTTTATTTAAACAGGAATCGAACCTAGGATTAGTGATACTACTAGGTCAAAGTTCGCTACATGAATAAAGCAATCTCGATTTGTGTGGAATACAATGACTTCTACATATATTCCGGTTAGAACATCCTACACAAACCAACTTAACCTTTTTTTATTTATAAGGCTTTCTTAAATTCCCAACTATTTGTCTTACTCTAAAATTAGTTATTAATAACATGTTCTGTTTAATATATAACAGTTTGTGCCAAAAAAATAAGACATAAAATTAACGCGAGCAGTTAAAAAAATTTACATGCCAGCGTTTCTCATTTGACGGGTCGCAACACTCCCGCCTTTAAGAATCTACTGACAATCGACGCATAGTGAAGGCGACACCCACGTATGTAACATAACATACAATTTACATTATGAATAACATAACTTTTTAACTGTGTGTGTTATTGTAGCTAATAGTTTGCTCGGCATAAAAGTATTCAGTCACGACGTGGCACTGTAAAATTACCGGGCCGTGAAGAACAATGTTGAGAAACACTGGTTGAATTCAGATCATAACTCTTTAGTGAGGTGTTGCCATGGTTACCAAAGCTGTAACCATAGCAACTAAACAACAATAAGGCTCTAGTACGTATAACACAATAAATATATCCAGATCTGTTAAATTATGTACAGTTAAAAAAAATCACTGCAAACAGAACAGATGCACTTTTTTCACATGATTTGTCCCCACATACACATCAGCCATTTTAAGAAGGTTCCCGCCCTTCCAAAACACTCAACAACACCTGCCGATCCCTTTTATTTTCACACGCACACCCAACCAATGCAATCATATGCTTATTTGAGTATTCACACCTGTCCCTAACAAAATCCTCCAGCTCATCACGTGGCAAATAGTATGCCTTCACATACCTATCCACATAATCTTGATAAGGTACAGGTTTCACACCGGATATTTTCTCCAATTTCACAAACAGCTGCCTATAATCCAATTGCATCAAACCTCTACCACCGTTCGAGCATCTGGATGCATTTGAGAAACCTTCAACCAGGAGGTGCACTATAAATTTGGCCACCATACCCCAAACAGCATTCACAATGTCCACATTTAATGTGATTTCATTTGAGATATTCTCCAAACGGAGTGCAAACACTTGCAATTTCCTAACAATCATGTCCACGTATGGACTGTGATCCAGAGCCACCGTTTTCACATCCCACCTAACTTGTGACACACCGATGAGTGCTGACCGAGCATCCACAGCTCTTGATGCCGAACACATGTACACTGGCATTCTCAAATCACAAACAACCATCAGTGTGTTATCATGGAAATGCTCCAGAATCATCCTCTGATGATTAGCAACAATTGTTTCCAAATATGGTTGCAGTGTCTGGTACTGTTTTGCCAAAAATATAACACTCTCAACACCAACTATCCGTTCCCTTAAGCCGTGCAAGTTTTCCTCTGTCTTATCCAAATGCACCGGTACATTGGGTATTGTGAAATTCTCCTCGATATTTGAGATTCTCTTCAATATTACATTCAATTTTGGTGTGTACAAAGTGTTGGAGGCAACCTCCAGATCGGATGTGAAGAACAAATGCACTGCGAAGAAGTAATAATCGAAGAGCTGGTTCATCAGCACTATGACCTCCAAGGCAATTTGTGGGAGATACCTTGATATCTGTAGATATTGACCACAATTCCTCAACACGGATAGTGTTGTATTTGTCACTATCACACTATTCATCACCTTCGATGGACTCTCCTTCACACCGGCATCCTCAACGAAATCCCTCTTCAATTCATCCGGCTCATCATCCGACTCATCACTGACATCCGATTCCGGTTCTAAACCAAATATATCATCGTTTGTGATGTTTTCATTACGAAATATGTCAAACGGTGTTCTGGCCGTGTGCCCAAAATACTTGGTGATGTAAACGCTATCATCCAACGAATGAACGGACGATGACGACTGTGAACTTTTGCCAATGTCCGTTTTGGGTTTGAAATATTTCTTAAATTGCTTGAACTCCTGTAAATCCAGCACCGTGAACGTGGATCTCACCGGACACTGTTCCCAACCCTCATTCTCCAAGAACAACCTCAACTCCTCCATCCGTCCCCTATGGTAATTCTTTATATACGCGACACTTTGTGTTTTTATGAAATCCTGCAACACATCAGACGTATCACCACAAAACACTTCCGCCACTTGTGTCAGCTTCCTTAGAATACCCAACATCTGTATGAACTTCTCAAACGGATACTCCTCTAGACCGATACTCTTCAGAAACATGGACACTTTACATTGAACATCATTCCATATCCTTATCAGACCACCTTTTAACTTCTGCTTGATATATTCTCGGCTCACATTCTTCTCAATATCACAGACATTACTCGAACTAATCGACTCCTCATTCTGACTGTACCAATTAACCAAGAGATAATAACTACGCATAACAAGAAACAATTTCTCGCTGAGATTCAACAGGCATGTCGTTGCCTTGCTCGTGGGCACAGATTGACACATTTCCTGATACTTCACATCCGTTGAAACATCATCAACAAACAATTTAACCGCATCAAAAGCGGATTCTTTAACCGCAGACGAATAATGCATGTGCAATTGCTCCATTGCTGCCTGTGTCTTCCCCAAGAGATCATATGCTCTTTTGAGTTTGTTAAAGGTGATACCATCAAAGTTATAACATATACTTGATAGGACCGAATCCAACTTCTCCTCAGTCATATCGAGGGTGTCCTGAAGCCGTGATGTTAAATCTGCAATACATGTGTACTCCTTGTGATTTGAGGCGGCCTTTTTACTTTTTAATATCAATTCAATAGCTCTATAATACTCTTTTTTATTTAGCAGTTGTGCTACTTCATTTTCAACACTACGGAGGCTCCTGAGTAGATCCAATGACTTTAACATTGATTTTATTATTTGTTTCTTTCTTACATTGGCAAGTATAACGAAGGTGGATATTGTCAGATGATTCGAGGCGATTTTGAGGTTTTCTCTTGCTTGTCTGCATGTATTTAATGTTGTTGCGAGTTGTTGCCTAATGTTTTGCACTTCAGCAAACTCTTTGTCACAATTGTCGCGTTGTTGTGATATTAAATGGAGTGCTTTGCCGGAGACAACCTGAAAGAATTAAAACGGTATCAGAAATATATAAATATGTTTTTAAACTAATATAAGTAGATACATTTTATCTGATAGTACCTTAAAAACTGGCATCTTTTCATAAAAAAATAGTAATATCTTTGAATTAATCTATTTATATTATTTATATACACTTTATTGCACTTAAACAGTAGAGGCAAATGACGTTTATAGATGTTAGTACATATAAGAGCAACAGGCGGCCTTATCGCTAATGAGCGATCTCTTCCAGGCAACCCACACAATAAAAGAATACTTAAAATACAACTGGACTGGTGCAAAGGGTGCGAAGCATACAAAAACCAAACACAACATACATTAAATTAAGTAAAAATAATTATATTGTAGACAAGAAATGCTTACGAAGAAGTGATTTGAAAGATGACAGTGAGGAGGCTGATCTGATAGGATCGGGAAGTGGGTAGAAGATACTCTAAACGAGTTTCCGTAAAAGGAGGACTGGTGGGCTGTAATTTTGTGGATATGTCTGATTGTATTTCTGTGATGTGTGCATTTTGTTTCCGTAAATAAAAATAAAGTAAATGTGTCATTAAATTAAAACTTTTTTTAATAAAACCAAAATATGAAAAGGGCTGCTGTTAATTGAGCTCAGACATGATTTTTTTAAACACATACTTGCTGTTGTCGTTTGAGTTTTGTAAACATTTGCTCTATATCATCACAGTTAGTATATGAAGATACATGCTTGAGAGCATATCGGGCCGCATCAAACTCATTTGGTGGTGAAAAGTATACATTTTCAATTTCTTTAAGGACCTGGAATTATAATAATCGAGCTTTATTTGCCATGTTTATATAGGCAAACAATAATAATAAAAAAAAACCTGATTACTCAGACTATAATGTAGCAGTTGAGCTTAAATCAAAATTAATTTAATTTTTATAAATTAAATTATAACATTACTGTTATGTAAAGATCACAAGAATTTCTTTTTTTTTTGGCTACAGCCTTAAATAAATATATTGTATTTTAAGTTATCAATAAAGTAAAATATAAATTAAGTTTAACAGTTTTGCAAGTGATTTAATTTAACATTCTCTGTTCTTATTTAATTGTATTATTAATTTATATATTTAAATAAAGTACCTCTAGCTCGGCAGCTGATTGTGCAGCTGTCAGTGACCTGGAGTTCACACCAGGAGGTGCATGACGTTTCTCCATTTATATACCTGGTATATACAATTTTATAGTATAGAACATTGGTGAAAATGAAAGAAATTATAAGTATAAAAAAAAATTCTTATTGACTCTTAAAAGCTTTTTCGGCGTTTTTATATTTGTTTCGAAGGTGCTTTGGTATTCTTTCCAGCTAAACAAATAGAAACAGCAAATGATATGAGTTAGTAAAATTTTATGTTTTCTTTAAATGCTACGAAAATATATATATATTGCCTTGTTAACTACGTTCGTTCTGCCTCGCAAATTCCTCCCAAAATGTATGGCTTAACATATATATGTTATATAGAAATTAAAGAAACTTTTATTTCCCTTTGTTCATTCTAAAATTAGCTTTAAGATAGTAACTGCACAAACAAGACTTTACTTGTAAACATCTTAATGTACTTTATTTAACAATAAAATTTTACGATCTACTTTTCCGTGTTTAGATTTTAGAATTATGACGTTTAAATAACATTTCTAATGGTGTGCGGAATCGATTATCAATAATCGATTAATCGATTATGAACATAATCAGTTATAGTCGATTACCGTTTACGTAATCGATTAAAAAAAACATATTTCTGCCGGCCTCGCATATTTTAACCTGTGGTGTTCCAGCAACCTCAGTTCCCTCAGAAAGGATATTTTCTAAAGCTGGTCAGATAACTAATTTGAGATGTAACCAGCTGCGCACAAAGCACCTGGATTATATTTATTTTGAAAATACGATAGTGTAAATTATCATTAAGTACCTATCTTTAAGAAGTAGAACAGTGAATCAAAAATGAACATTGCTTTGTCTTGATTGATTTGACTTATTTTAATAGCCTTTGTTTTAATAACTTATTTTTTAAGTTTCTTACCTTGCAAAAAGCAAATTGTAATGACTAATAAATCTTAAAAGTACTTTAAGTAGTTTTTTTCTGTTCAGAGTTAACATATGAAAATAATATAAGGATATCTTCAGCTACATATTTTAATGTGTAATCCTTACTTTATAAAAAGTATAAATTTATTTTAATAAATGCGAAAGTGTGTTTGTTTGTCTTTCTTTTGCATCTCAACTACTTGACCGATTTGAATGATATTTGATATGCACATAGTTGGAGGAGGGAGTGTGCCATAGGCTCGTCTTTATCTCGAAAAAATTAAGAGTTCCTGTGGTATATTTTGAAAACCATATTCTGAGCGAGCGAAGCCGCAGGCGTTCCCTAGTAGTTACAACTTACAAGTAATCAAGCATAATCGATTAATGATCGATCATTATTTTTAGGATAATCGATTAGTCGATTATCATAATAATCGAATCGGCACATCACTAAACATTTCCATTTTCTCCACAGAATACAGATTATTGTTTGCCTTAAATCAATATAAAATGGCCATACTGTCAAATGTCACAGTTAGTGTTAGTTAGTTAGTTAGAGTTACGTACAAGTAGTACCACGTAATGTTGCCACTAGAAACGGCCGCATGGCGCATGGGCGCAAAACGCGACCACCTCTATGAGACAGATTATATATATTTTTTCAAAATTAGCGTATTAGGACTTTACATATTGGGAATATTAAGAATACGCTAATTTTAACGAATTCGAGGAAATAAAATAATATAAGTTCTTATTGTATCTATGGGCTAAGAACTTAATGTTAAATAAGATAAACCCGTATGATAATAATGGTTTTTAATCGACAAAATTATACGAGACATAATAATACATGACAACATATATATCAAGAAATATGACAAGAAGTGTCACA
This sequence comes from Leptophobia aripa, assembly GCA_951799465.1. Classification (NCBI taxonomy): domain Eukaryota; kingdom Metazoa; phylum Arthropoda; class Insecta; order Lepidoptera; family Pieridae; genus Leptophobia; species Leptophobia aripa. Next base: position 1,733,821 of record OX637283.1, on the reverse strand, counting down.
TACCACAGGTATTAAACTAGCTCCAATAATGATTAACCAAACAATATAAAGCGACTTTGTTCAAAGCTAAAAGCTTCCTCTATACAGGCCATAAATTAATATAGCTATTTTTTAATTGTTGATAGTTTGATAGTGTTATTCTTATACCTAAGTACTACTTAAATGGGTAAAGGAATAACTTGATAAAGAGTTCCTGTGTAAGTGATAAAACATTCTGTGGTAAATGGAGTATACTGCAGTCTGCACAGTACACAGTGACAAAATGAAAATACAAATCGTCGATGTTTGACGTCATGCGATATGAACTATGATTATTTAGTGATTGAAATTAGTTTGTGTGAAGTTTAAAAGGACATTTATATATGTATCTAGTGAAATTACGAAAATGGAGACCGATTGGATGATAGAAGAACAGACGACGCCAAAGGTACCTTGTAACGTTTAAAATGGATCACTGGTCGTGACATGAAAGTCCTCCGCCATCTTTTGCACAGTCCTTATTCATTAATCACCTAACATTAATAACTTTAAATTTCTAACATAAGACAAGCTGATTATGATCCAAGAAAATTATAGGCATACGCTTAAAGTACAAATTGATAATTTTACAGAAATGTTTTTCTTAAACCACTACAAAATCTCACTATGTTTATAACCCAAATGCAATCAAGAAATACATTATTTAGGGTCAATATGTAATCATAAACAATAATTTCCAAGAATACCAGTAGATCCAAATAAGTGTGCATGTTTTATCATTACACCACAACAAATCAATTTATTCATTAACTTTTATCTTACGGAAATTTTATGCATTTTTTTTATTATTTCAAAGTTTTCTATCTTCAAGTTAATATTACATCTCCCTTATATTAAAAAAAAAACCCTTAAAAAAAAGAGACACGATAATAATGATCAGACTCATTCCATGTATCAGTAATTTTGCTTAATAAACAATTGATAGAGTCCTAGACTATGTGACCTAGATATTGTTATTGATTTAAACACTGCCTCTATCCTAGTGGCAATGTATTTTTCATGTAACATTAGTATTTTACTTATAAGCTCAAAAAATCTCTCCTTATTGACTATGTTTTCTCGATATATATATATATATATATATATATATATATATATATATATAGATAGTCTTGTCAAATATCTGATGTTGAATTATTATTTATGTTTACTTTAATGCATATTAAGTTATATATGATTTTTGTAAATGATATAAATTTCTTTATCCACAACAAAGTAGTGTAATTCTTAAAGTTCTTTGTAATTATTTTGTAAGTTAAAAGTCACTTCTTAAAGTGGTAAAGTAATAACTTTATAAAGAGTTCCTGTATAAGTAAAAGATTACTAACTTGTCCTAAAAAAATAAAAAAAACCGCAAAAACAGAGGATGAGTTGTTGTAATTATTTCAATATTTTTTTTACAGCAGGTGGCATCACTTACATCACTGGACTCAGGTGTAAAACCAGCACCAAGTGGTGCCGCTTATGTGGCTGAAAGGAATACCTGTCTAAATCTATTTTCAAAATGGAACGAAACCGACCAGGTTTGTATGATTTTAGCTTTTATTACTAAAAAAATGTTCTCAGTCTTTTTAATGTCCATTATGTTCCATTTCTAAGTTTTATTAATAAAATATGACTTAGCTGAAAGCTATTTTGCTTATTAGAATTCAATTACCTGTAACTGTAACTTTATTGGCAATTTTTATCCAGATAACCCTTTTAAAATTGTAAAGTTACAATTTTATGTGTTTAATTAATATTAATATTACAATATGTAATATATATAATAATTCAGTTAAATAACACATCTTATATAGAATGTATGTTAAATGTCTTTAAAAATTAGTATTTTCTTAGGTTACAAGAGATAAAGAACTAGATCAACATAGGCTTTGAAAAGTTAGAACAGTACAAAATTCAGTTCATAAACTGAGAAAAAAAATCACAGAAAGAGAAATGTCTTTACATTCTTGTTGAGTCACTTCTTAGTCATGATTTAACACTAATGATGACACTATGCTTTAACACTATGATTTAAAATTTCACCATAGTGTAAAAAACCAAGTATTAGGCAAATTGTTCAAGTGTCGCTCATGACCCTGAGGTCATGTCCCACATTTTGATACTCTGATTCCAATTACTCTTGCCACAGCCTTAAGTATAAATTGTCTAAAACCTTTCAAGGGCCTTGCAAGTCAAGTAATAATCTGAAAAACAATTTTTACAATGATTTTGATATAGAATATAAATCAGATAAAATTGAATTTAGTGCCCTCTATCTGAGACTTGCTACTGACCTATGAATTAAAATAAAATCTTTGAACATCAGCCTCCTTCATTCTTCTTGAAAGGCAATAGGCCTTTCACAGCCTATCTAGCCAGCTATGTGATGCGGTCATTTCATTGGTGATTGGAAGTCTATATTTTAGGAGCCTCTTGGTTTGATTTTATTTTGCCCATACCTGTGCTATATGGCCAACCTAAGGGCTTGTTTAAGCTGGTACAGCCGTCATTTCTGAGCTTAGGAAAATATTGTGTCTGTTTGAGACATTTGTGTCTTCATGTTCATATGTGCAGCCTTTTTCCTTATTAAAATATACAGAAATATCTGAGGCCACTGAGGGTTGTAATTAAAAGCCAAAGGACTATTTATACTTAATAAAAAAATATAATTTTCAGGTGGAGTTTGTCGAGCAGCTATTGGCACGTATGTGTCACTATCAGCATGGTCACATAAACGCATTTCTCAAACCTATGCTGCAGAGGGATTTTATCAGCATGCTGCCAAGTTAGTAGCTATTTATTTAACAATTTCATCTAAAGTTATGGCAGGTTTTTTAACACAACTGGGTCAGAGAACATGTAAAAAATTAAGCCTAATGGCCCACAAGAGCTAAATAATATAGTTCTTAAGATCTTAGAACCGCAGGGATCTGGTTAATAATATGGGGTTTAACGTATTTTTTTTTTGTAGAAAAAGGCCTAGACCATGTGGCGGAGAACATACTCTCGTACCTGGACGCGAGTTCGCTTTGCGCCGCAGAACTGGTTTGTCGCGAGTGGCAGAGGGTGATCTCCGAAGGGATGCTGTGGAAGAAGCTCGTGGAACGGAAGGTCAGGACTGACTCGCTCTGGAGGGGGCTGGCTGAAAGGAGAGGATGGTGAGTATACAAAGATTGTATCAATGCATCATCAAAAAGACCTGTCTACTCACCGACCGACCGATCTCTTTCGTTCCCTGGACAAAAAAGTTCAATTCCGGACAGCACAATACCACATATTAATGTCATACACAAGTGATCTCTGATATGTGTAAATATATGTACATACATTGTAAGACAAATGTCTAAGTGAGTCAACAGGAATAATTTCTCTAATCATCTTTAATACATATTTTACAATGTACCTGAAATCCAAACTGGGGGCGATCGAAAAGCTAGCAACCAATAAAATATTTATAATGCCTTTACAGGATTATGTATTTATTCAAACCGAAGCCGGGTAGTCAGCACCCATCGCACTCATTCTACAGACAATTGTATCCCAAGATTATACAAGACATACAATCGATCGAAGAAAACTGGAGAATGGGAAGGCATAATTTACAGGTATTTTAAAATTGGTTGAATTTTTTTTTAAATATTCATCTTTTGCTTTACCCTTATATTCATGTTTATTACGCTGTGAAATGTCATCCTTATTATTTCGATACGTGGTCTGTGAAAGAGGAACAAGTGCGGACTTGTCAGCATCATAAAAGATGGATGCATTGTGACTGCACGACGGCTAATTGTGAATATAAAACCTGGCAAATATCAGTGAAGTGTTGTTTTAATAATGAGTGGTAATTGTGAAGTAGGCAATGCTGATGCCATGCCTTACAAAAGCCCTACGGAGACACTACTTTCGTTATATATATATAATAATTGATATTTAAAATTAATTTCAGAGGATAAACTGCAGATCGGAGAACTCAAAAGGTGTCTACTGTTTGCAATATGATGATAACAAAATTGTGTCGGGACTTAGAGATAACACCATTAAAATATGGGATCGGAAGACCTTGCAATGTGTCAAGGTAAGTTGTCATAATTTTAAATGTAATTAATTTACAGCAAATAACAAATATATAAAATTCTATAGATTCCCAAACGATATGTTAACTTTGTCGGTTAGTCAATTTAATAAAGTAGATAAAGGCTTTTAGAAAAAGCATTTTATAAATTATCTGATTTTTTTGATGTTTAAAAAGTTTTGGAATGAAGTAGCTCCAGCTTTCCCTTGCCTTAAAAAGTGTACTGGGATCATTTACAAAAAAAAAATCAACAAAGCCGCGTTTCTTGCCTGCTCCTTCTCAGCTTGGTCGCGTACGAACAGGCGTAGAATCACTTAGATTTAAGTCGATTTAAAATGGTCCTGTGTATCTTAATGAATAAAGATATTTTGACTTTGACTTCTCGTGTCACAATGTTAGTTACCGTACTCCTTCAAAAGGGGTTGATCGATTCTCATGAAATGTTGTGAGCATATTGAAAAGGTCTGAGAATCGGCCAACATCTTTTTTTAGAGACATTTTTTGTTTGTTGGCACAACAATTTTTGTCGGGTTCAGCTAGTATTTGTGTATATATTTAGTAATCATTTGTTTTTTCTATTAAATCATACGTATTATTTATTTATTTATTCACACTTTATTGCACTTAAACAGTAGAAGTGATGTTAATAGATATTAGTACACTCTTACAGGCAACGCACAAATTAAAAGGTTACATAAAATACAATTTGACTGGTGCATTAGTTAATGAAGCTGTGGAGTAGGTTTTTTTTTTTTTTACTTATTTTGTTGATGCATTTTGTCATGTTAATAAATGTGTTGTTTTTCTTTCTTCTGTCTCCTTCTTTTAACTGTCAACCAATGTCTAAGTTGTATCGATGTAGCGATTGCAGTTCATAGATGTCGCTACAAAACGTCTATAATATGGATTTTATACCAATTTGAATCATGTAAATTACTTTTTTTATTTAAATATCATCCACCTTTGCTGATATATAACAACAATATATGTAAAATTCGTTTTGTAATATAAAAAAAAAATGAATTTCAGGAATTGCAAGGCCACACTGGCTCGGTGCTGTGCCTGCAGTACGACGAGCGGGCGATCATTTCCGGTTCCTCGGACAGCACTGTGCGTGTTTGGGACGTGAACACGGGGACATTGCTCAACACGTTGATCCATCACTGCGAGGCTGTGCTGCATTTGCGCTTTTGCAATGGCATGATGGTCACGTGTAGTAAGGTAATTGATAAAAAAAATATCTTTCATATGTCGTGAGATGTATAGGCTGGTGTATTAGTATCAAAACGGATATTATTCTTACTTACCATAGACGAAAAATACCCATAGATTATAATTATCTAATATATAAGATTTCAGTGTTAGTTAACGTGCACCTGCGAAACGGCTCGACCGATTTTCATCAAATTTTATATGCGTATTGAGTGGGTATGAGAATCGGTGGACATCTATTAGGTCTTTACATATGAAATTGGTGTTTCGTATGGGAGGAACAAAAAAGAGGGTTTTTTTTTAAAATATATTTAATTAATCATAGTAAGAACCATTGTTCTCTATGCACTTTTGCCATCTCATATGTAGTTCTTTTACTAAAAAAATCTTTGAAGGCGACTTGGACTGCCCCATCGGAGGTGATTTTTTTGAATAACGGTATACGAAACACAAGTAAAAAAAATGAGTAAATAGCTGTACAAATTGAATTTGCAATTATTTACCAAAGAGGAGAAATTCGAAATTAAATTGGCCAGTAAGGAAAAACCACAATTTCATATGTAAGGACCTTATATTTTCATTGTCTTCTTAGGACTCCTAAGTCATAAACCCTTATGATTTAGGAGTAAGGGTTGTTCACCCTAGAGATATATTTTTTTTTAATTTATTGATGAATTATTTTTTATAATGTGGCATAGAAAAATACCTATTTTTTTAGTAATTTTATGGAAAAATAACGTTTGCCTGCTTCTGTCTAGCTAGAACAAACTAGCCAAACTAGCTAGAATTTTGTATATTAATACAATTATTATAAATAATTACAGGACAGATCTATTGCCGTATGGGACATGACGTCCACTACGGAGATAATGCTGCGGAGGGTGCTCGTGGGGCATAGGGCTGCGGTGAACGTGGTTGACTTTGATGAGAAGTATATTGTTAGTGCGAGTGGTGATAGGACTATTAAGGTTGGTTTTTTTGTCAAATTCTTGAAATTTAAATTGTGCTTTTATTAAATCAGTTGATGGTAGACTGTCGAAGACGGGTTTGGGTTTGAATCCCGAAACTCAGTGTGATGTGTGTGTTATTTAAAGTGTATAAATATATATATTTATCAGTTGCCTTACATCGCTTAGGTTAGCACTAACTGGGTGTGCCACCAACTGTAGTTATTTTATGATTAACCAATCACACAAAAATAAATATAATATATCCAAGAGGTAATACTCGGTTATAATTCCCCTTTACTAACACTCCCCTTCCTCTCAATTACCCCTCCCTTTCTTATACTTATCCCCCTTCAACTTTACTACCCCTCCAACCCCTTTACCACCTCTCTCTACTCTACTATTCCACACCTTCCCCTGTTTCCCTTTAGCTATTCTCTCCCCCTCTCCTTTGTCCATTGGCAATCCGCCCTCACCACTGATAATAGAATACTAATGAATAACTCACATTCCAGGTATGGAACACGTCGTCGTGCGAGTTCGTGCGCACGTTGAACGGCCACAAGCGCGGCATCGCGTGCCTGCAGTACCGGGACAGGCTGGTCGTGTCCGGCTCGTCGGACAACACGATCCGGCTGTGGGACATCGAGTGCGGGCAGTGCATACGCGTGCTGGAGGGGCACGAGGAGCTCGTCAGGTGTATACGGTGAGTCTTATCAATCGATGGAGCACTAAAAACTGCACGCACCTAAAAATGTGACAAACGGGCACATCTGCCTTTGACAAAGAGGCAAATCGGCCTACGCCTTTGACAAAGAGGCAAATCGGCCTACGCCTTTGACAAAGAGGCAAATCGGCATACGCCTTTGACAAAGAGGCAAATCGGCCTATGCCTAAATCCGATTGTGTCTTTTCATACAAAACTACGGCCGATTCATTTTAATACCTTTTCCATCTTAATATATGTATAAGATTCTAAAAGATTACTGCAAAGCTGAATTAGTATAGAGACGAGATCATCTCTGTTGATAGTTGTGAAGTTCTGTTGTTGACAACAACAAAAAAATCACTAGAACTAAAACTTTAAGTTGCTTGTAATTGTTGATCAAACAACATCCGCTCATAAAGAAGGCTCTAGAATAAACAATCAGGAGATATATCATATGCTGTCCTTTTAATTCAATGATCGTGTTATTCATATTCATTGCTATGTTATTTCTTTTATTTGAAATAGAAGAGAAGAGAGTAAGCTATGCATTTGGTTTGTTTTTTTTTTCAGTTTCGACAACAAACGAATAGTGAGCGGCGCGTACGATGGAAAGATCAAAGTGTGGGATCTGCGAGCGGCACTGGACGTGCGCACGCCGCATCAGGATCTCTGTCTGCGGACCTTGGTGGTGAGTACCGGATCTACCTCGGCTGGATACCATTAGGGAACAACAACTCGTTAAGTCAAAATCAATCTCTATATTCGGTCAGGTACGTTTTGAATCGTCTTATATCCAAATGATGCCTGTAACTGCGACAAAACTGAGAAGAAGCAGGCGAGAAACTTTGGTTTATTTGGTGATGATCTTTAGAGCCGGAGATAATTAATTCCCAAGTGTATGGTTAAGTGATACAAGCCCCCCCCCCCCTCCCTGGTGTTAAACAAAAGAAGCCACTACTTCGGTAATTTAAGTCTGCCTGTTGCTTCCAGGAGCACACCGGCCGCGTGTTCCGCCTCCAGTTCGACGAGTTCCAAATCGTGTCGTCCTCCCACGACGACACCATTCTCGTCTGGGACTTCCTCAACTACACGGGCGCTTCGCCCGCGCCCCCCGCGCCGCCCCAGGTGCGGTGGGCCTCGCCGGAGCTGGACAGGGCCTTCTACGACTAGGTGAGATTCGTTTCCTCTTTGCGCAAGCCAAGTCTCTGTAACAACATAACTCGAGAAATGCTGAACCGATTTGGATGGAAAAAGAGGTCGTTAACAAGGAGACGGACATAGGATACTTTTTTTTCTTTTTACTTTTTTAATGTTGCAATGCCCAAGAGGTAGCTACTTCATCAATAAAAAATGCTGGGTGCAGCTAGTTGATAATAAAAAGTAACAGTATTTTTTTTAAATGAGACATTACTATACTTCATTGCTGTTCCTATTTATTTATTATTGTAATGTGGGGCCATATTATGTCCGACACATTTTTTTTTGTGTAAATGTGTTGCCGGCCTTTTTATAACGCTTCGTGTGACACTCGGACAATACAAGTACCAAACAAAAACCAAGTTTATTTAAAAACGCAGTCAGTGACTTGTAATAATAATATAATACGTAAAATTGGTTGTTTTTTTTTTCTTTTTTTTTTTGTCAAAACAGACACATCACAAAGATCCAACAGAAGAGAAAGACAGAGGCATTCTAAAAAAAAAATTCACTTATAAAATATTAACTAGCATTGTAAATTCCGAGTGTATGTTACGCTGTCACGCATGAAAAACTACTGTACCTATTTCTATGCGATTTGTTATAGAGATAGACCGAGCAGTAGGGGGGGGGGGGGCTCTCTTTTGTGAGTGAGACAGTTTGTATAAAAATTACACCAGATTTTTTCCAAATTTCTCTTGTATTAAAACCACGCGGACATCACAATTAGTTATAACACACACACACACACACACTAATATCCATTGGCAATACACATTTGACGTTAAAAAGTGGGTTTGACTCAAAATTTCATCTTGATCTTGCGTTGCCCCTTCCCCCGTCCTCTTCCCTTACCTATCCATTTCCCAATTTTCCTTTAAAGGCCGGCAACGTACTCACAAGCTCCCTCAGCTTGTGGTGGGCCTCCTGCTCGTTTGCTACCTCTTATATAAATATATAGAAATGCAAGAGGATTTGATTATTTGTTTGTTTCTTTTCAGATTGAAGACATTCACCGCTTTTGGGCATCGTTGTACGAGTTGACGTGGTCAAGGAGACATTTGTATTTTGGACATGGCAACAGGGAATGCAATACCCATATTGTGTGTGTGTGTAATGATTGTTTTAATTTTAACATTAAATACAGTGTAAACTCTATACTCAAGGGGAGTGTGCATGTGCATGGCGTTATATAGAGTGGTCGTTGAATCGTGAGAAGAAATTTCAGAATGGAATACAAGCGAAACCATCTAAAGCCAATTGATTTGGACGCTTTAGAGAGATTCTTGTTAAATAGAGTGAGGTTACATGGAGTTTAAAGCTGTATAGAGTATGTAAAGTCTATATAACGACAGTGAAGGGATTCTGCATTTTATGGCGTTATAGACAGTGGTCTTTGAATCGTGAGAAGAAAAATCAGAATGGAAAAGACAAGCTAAACCAACCAAAGCCAATTGATGTCGACGCTTTACCGAGTCTGTACGTTCAATCGTGACGTTACCTAGAGTTTACACTGATTACTGTCAAATTCACACTTTGTAATATATTACAATTTGCAACGTATCATAAACGATCGTGATATATTTCGAGAAAAAAAAAAAAACAATATTTCTATCGTTTTTTATAAGTAAAAACATATATTAAAATCACATAGCTAAAGAAATAGAAAAAAAATCCCAACAACTGTTTTAAGATTTGTGGGTATTGTTATTCGTTATTGGTGGACATAGATAATGTACCGAGAAGGTTTTATATGAAGCGACGAATTTATTGAAACTCTATGGCTTCTGTTCATGTCAGTGTCTATGGGCGGACGACTTCACCTTTATGGTGGGCCTTGTTAATAATAACTTAAATGGGTATATTACAAAGTAATTGACGGGTCAAAGTATTAATGACTCGTAGGTTACTTCAGTCTTAGTTAAATATATGTCAGCCGTTAAGAGCTTTAGAAACGTTTATAACAACTTCGTGACCCAATGTTTTGTTTCTACTGTTTACCCAATGTGTTGACCTCATGTTGTGTGTCCACAATTTACTTAATGTTGTGTTTCTACAATTTACCCAATGTGTAGACTCCATGTTGTGTTTCTACACTTTACCCAATGTGTTGACCTCATGTTGTGTCTCCACTATTTACTCAATGTTGTGTTTCTACAATTTACCCAATGTGTAGACTCCATGTTGTGTTACTACACTTTACCCAATGCGTTGACCTCATGTTGTGTGTCCACAATTTACTTAATATTGTGTTTCTACAATTTACCCAATGTATATTTCTAAAATGTTGCCAATGATTGTTTTAACGAATTTACCCATCCAATATCTACCCGAACGTTACGACCGTCGTTTCAATGTCTCGGAAGTGTGTCGAAATTAAACTAAAACCCAGTACATTATCCGTGTCACACGTTAAATATTTGTAATTACAATACCAAAATGCATACGAACAATTGTATTATACAGGGTGTGTTATGAAAATCGCGATACAGATCGCGGGTAGCCTTATTATTCTTTGTTAATTATTAAGCACACAATGTCCACCTGTCATCACATGTACATGACAATTTGTAATATTTAAAGCGAAGCTCGAGCGACGCCGGCCAATAATTGGATGCCGTGGGTATATTATGCCTTTTTTTTTTAACACAAGGTTTGAACCCCCCACAGTGTAGGTGTTGCTAGATTTTCTAATTATGTCGATACTATACGACGCGTGTGCGATCACTGGCGATTGAATCAATGATTTAGTTCTGTCAAATGTTTATTGTCTGTGCTGATGGCGTATGAATCACTGGGACTGCGCTGTCTCGCTTCATCGCGGCGTAGACACAATTTGACAGAGAGAGAGAGTGAGTGAGAGAGGACTTTATAGGTGGCTGCGTATCCAGCCGTTGGTAGGAGTATGCCAACTTTGAGAAATCTCAATTGATCCAATTTGACATTAGTGTTAATAATATAAATGTCAGTGTTATGAGAGTTTTTGTTGTCCATTGAGAATCTACATCATGTGTTTCTGTCATTTCAATAACGTAAAGTGACATTTAAGACTCCCCGTTTAAATTTTGACGTGTCAATGTCGGATGTCCATGTGACAAATTTTGACATTTGCAATCAATCTTGCAGTGCTCCTTGTGAATTAAGAACTACGTTTAAATGTAGAACTCCATTCAAATTTGGAACTCCATTCGAATTTAGAACCCCTTTAAATTTAGAACTACGTTTAAATTAGGACTCTATTTTAATGTAGAACTCAATTGAATTTAGAACTTCATTTGAATTTAGAACTTCATTTAAATTTAGAACTCTATTTTAATTTAGAACTCCAATTGAATTTAGAACTTCATTTGAATTTAGAACTACATTTAAATTTAGAACTCTATTTTAATTTAGAACTCCAATTGAATTTAGAACTCTATTTTAATTTAGAACTCCAATTGAATTTAGGACTTCAATTAAATTGAGAACCCCTTTGAACTGGGTTGAATCGGACCGGTACTTATGATTATTGTTAATCGAATCGCTAGTGATCTTGCACACTCCCAATTCCGGCGATGTATTATATTAATGTGTCCGAGTAGACGTTTAGATAGTTAATTAATTTTTATCGCTTCGTAGCTAGGTTCAAAGTAAATTAAAGATATGTCAAATTTGTATCGTGAAAACATATTAAAATCTCTCTAACACGAATCTTAATATGCAAAAGTCAAGTATCTCGTATCATGCGGCGCGATCCGGATTTATTTCACGTGAGTTTTGGCCGAATCGAACCGGGTGAATTATACTAACTCCTGGTAGAGCTATAATGTTTTTTCAAGTTTAATTTTTGAGTGTTTGAACACACCGCCTGCCTGCCTTATTCAATCCCCTGTCTAATCGGGGACTGGGTGACTCACATTTTCCTCCGTGTGAAAAACTTTAATGTATATCAGAGCCAGAACGAGAAAAAGACCTTTAGACCAGTTTTCTTCACAAACACATTTTCATCTGCGAAAATCGGGTTATTTTTCGCAAAACCATTTTCCACTGTTTCTCTACGCGAATTGTTATCTAACGTTAGGGTCAGTACACACGGAGACGTCGTATACGTATTCTGAATTCTCACAGTGAATTGTATTGCAATTCACAAATTAGCGGCTTGTTAAAATGTGTCTCGGTGTGTACTCACCCCTTAATTAAGCTTATTTTAGGGTTATTTTTATTAAGTTGTATTATAAGCGCCTAGATTGTATATAACGCTTGTTGGATTAAGTCGCGTTTCTCCCTATTTAATAAGTGCGTGATTGTAAGTATGTGTAAATGGGGGGGGGGGTCAAGGGGCTAGTACTTTTTTTTGTTGGTAACATGTCAACTGTCAAAGTACGTTTTAAAAGAAAAATTCAATTTTCTCAATAATACACTATTGTTTTGAATGCAAAAGTAATCATCGAGATGCCAAGTTGTCGAATCAAGTGACATTTTAAGGTAGGACTTCCATGGGTGATAGTTTATTTATTTTAAGATTTACACACACATCACTGGCTAATGTCAAAAATGAAATGTCGCGACAGTGTACCGTTTTGTGAGAAAATTACACAGACAGTGATTTTGTGTTTGCTTTTTCAAGCTCACGTAATATTCAAATCGGTTATCGATTCACAGATGCGGCCTATTAGTGTAGACAAATTGTCGACCGTCTTAGTGAAATGTAAATATGTGAACGCGAAGGCTGCGTGTTATTACTGCCACGTGTATAGACGACCTAACGGCGATGCCACTGTTAGCACACAAGAGATAGGCGAGTTCCTAAAATGTATACTGCGTAATGTTAGTTATAAATTGTGTTTGGCGCGGGGGCGTGTGTCAGTGCGGATTTGACAGGTGTCACGTCGGCGTGTCAGTTGTGTGTCAGTTGTGACGGAGCGCGGGCGCAATCGTTGCCAGATTGTTAGCGCTTGTGAATTACGCTGTAATAGTATGCTAGTGTATTTTTTTTTTATTTGAATGTAGTTGACTGCTTTGTTTCTGAAATCGGATGTTCATACGTGTAAATATGATTCTTTTTAAATAAGTATGTGTCTATTGATGTGTTTTTTTTTCTTCTTTTTAACCCTTTTCATTCCTTTAGTTTGATTGTTTTCTGTTAAAACAACTAAGTAAACTATATCATTATACAAGTACAGCTTGAGATAAATTTCTTAATATTAAACTAATTAAAATAAGTAACTTAAAATAAAACAAAACTAAAACAAATGCTGGCGGCATTTCCTCGCTGTACCGCGAAGTTATTATACAAGTTAGTTAGTTAGTTACCTAGTCTTCGAGTCACTAACTCTTCGCGAGTTAACTATCTAGCAGTCATTATTACGTAAGTAAAATTTAATCGTAATAATTCTGTGGCGCTAAAATTAAATGAATTTTGGCCTCGAGTTTACGCATTTTTAATCATTAATACTTGTTTATAGACAAGTGGGTTTAATCAGCCTTCTCACATGTGTGCTTTCTAAAGTGAATATTGCAGCCATTGGATCGAACGGCATACTTTTCAACCATTTGGCAAACAATACTTTTTGATACTAAATTTTTTGCAAATCCCTTTAGAAAGCTAGATGAATCAAGCAAAAGTACAATTAATTAAAACTATTTATTAAACTCAATACAATTAATATTGGCGCGGTTTTAATCAAAATGGCGGCGCTGCGCTGTATTGGCGCGCATTCGTGTTCCAGCCAAGCGTGTTCTTCGGTAAGGTTCCGAGACAGGAGAATGGGGCCCAGTGTTGCCAGCACTCGTCTATGATATGTATTAAGGTAACGTATCTGTCAAATAAAAAATATCTCCTAATTTTAGGACGGCGTTGAAAATTAATATTATTTTGTTTTAAAAAAATATATTGCCTAAACATTGAAATAGTTATGTTTAAAGCAAGATAATATTTACAGGAACAAAGAAACATTTATTGCCACATACTTTAAATCGAAGATTAGGTATATAACCTAGAAAAGGTAATTAATTAGGTATAAATAATAACAGTAAGGAAGGAATGGCATATTAAAATAGCCGAGGTCATTCAGACTAGCCTAATGGCAGCACTTCTTAAGAATGTAAAAAAAAATATAACAGAAGAATTACCTCGTCATCATTTAATAAATTGACATCAAGTATCGCAGTCTGATGAGGTGCAAGGGTTAAAGATCTGAATGCAACTGCGCCAGCACCCGAGAAGTTGCCCAGTATGCCTTCAGCCTATTTAAATAAATAAGTTTTAATTCGAGTAAACTCCAAGCCAGTTTATCTCTCCGAGCCAAGTTTATAAGAAAAGTTGCCATAAACACACCTGGATAGTGCGTTGCAGGCCTTTTAATTATTCTCCAGTTCACCACTTATATAAAATTGGGTAACACAGCGTGTCTATGGTAAATAGAAACAAAAAAAAACACAAATTGTGTAACTAGCTGAGTTATTTTGTTTTATATAAGAAGATGGGCCCCCCGCCCATCATAAAAATCACCGCCCATAGACACTCACGTGGCTTGGAGCCCGTGAGTGCGTTGCCGGCCTTACAGTGGTTCTATCTAAAATGATTTAACTTACAAATATATGATCAGCCTCCCGATTCATATCAATTACTTCAACTAAGTCTTCATGGCGTATACCATATTCACCAACTTCATAATATCCAGGTTCTGTGAAAATAGATTTGTGGGAAATTAAGAAAAAAACGTGTGCACCCCACGCGTGTAAACGGCGCTCTTTTTGACAACTCGATTAAATCTGCTCTGACAATGTATTGTCAAAGAATAAGTTACAAGTGAAGTTGGGTTTATTATTTATTTAGTAAACAATCTTTCTTATTAAATATTAAATATAAATGAAAAAAAAGTCTCTCGTAACTAAACATATGACATACTGTCGGAACTAAATGTCAATAGGAAACTAGCGGAATCTAATAATAAGACAATTTAAATAAATTTCAAAAGTTTGGACCTTAATGTACCTAAGTAACCATAACGCGGGAATTTCCTCAGAAAGAAGATTATAAAAATAATATCACACAATTTCAGTTTCACGTGTGGCCTTACCATCACTAAATATCATCCCAGGTACGATTCCCGGGTCGTTCGCCATCAATGCACTGCCAATACCAGACGGACCCTCGTGTACGTTCAAATAATGTCCCACGCCATGACCCGTCCCATGGGCATAATTTAAACCGACGTCCCACAGAGACTTACGCGCGAGTGTCTCTAGAATATTGCCCTGAAATTTAACGGATTGAATCAATATACTCTTGAGTAGTCTCACAGTGTAATATTGTTTGAGAAATATTTATATTTAAAGTTATATAGTTTCTTGCCGGTTCCTCTGGGTAACTTCCGAGGTTTCCAAGGAGCATCCTAACCTTCATATATATTATTATATTAAAGACAAAAACAACAGTCTTGTCTTACTTTTCAAAGCAAACGCATTTTTCTAATATATTATCTTTTATATTAATTTACCCCGATCAATTTTTGCCACAAGAAAGAGCACTATGAGTCACGTTTATGAGTTTTAACTGCAGTTAAACCGCGCTCTAAGTATAAAGGTGGCAATACTGTGTTTTATTGTCTATTGTCTATTATTTTGGTTTAAATACTAGACAATTAACACATTATTTAGACCCATGAGTAATTATTATGGGCGCTACACAATGAAATATCTATAATTATGACTAATTAGAGAAATATTATATTTGGCTAAAGGATTTAATACTTTTTATTAATTTTATTTTTTATTTTATTTATCTATGGCCGAAGATAAATAAGCAGATATCTCTTATTGTTGTATCGCAATATCACCAGCTTTTAAGAAAATAATTGAATATTAAAATTCTCGATTGAATTAAGTGAATAATGTAAAACCGTTGTCCCCTTTGGAAATACGACGGTGGCCAGCGAAATGAATCCTTTCATGACGCGCGTGAATGTCAAACGCTGCATGTCACTCGGAGATGACATGTGGCGTGTGCGGGTAATGTCGGTGGTGCCATCGCTAAAAACATTTAAACTATTATAACAGAACAAAGACGAAAACGGAGGACGAAGGAGGACAAAGATGGAAGACGAAAACGGAGGACGAAGGAGGACAAAGACGGAAGACGAAGGAGAAAAAAGATGGAGGACAAACACGGAAGACGAAGGAGGGCAAAGACGGAGACGAAGGAGGAAAAAGATGGAGGACAAACACGGAAGACGAAGGAGGGAAAAGACGGAAGACGAAGGGGGGGGTTTTGTATTAACAAAATACTTACAGATATTGACCACCGGAATCCACGAGTAACATATCCCCTTTACGTATAACCCGTTGCTCACCTTCGGCTGAAGGTTTGTAATGTATCACTGCCCCGTTCTCTCCTGCGCCAGCGATTGTCGCGAAGGACGGACCACGATAACCGAATTCTTCACTTTAAAATAAACGTTTGACATTTTTTTAAATTTTCGACATCCCAAAAATATTGAGTCAAGAAAACTAGTCTGTCACAATTATATAAAGACATTATTGGAAATTCCGTAGAATGAATAGAATACTTTTTGGTAAAAATGTATTGCTTTGCTAAAACAAGCAGGCATGTCACTGAAGTGCTAAGCAGCGCCCAAGGAGACCGACCTGCTACGCCTGGAGGCGAGTGAGTTTACCGGCCTTTAAGTTTGAGGAACGCTTGAAGAATTCTTGCTTAGTCTCCGGGTATATCTTGTATTTATAATGGAGTGAATTCTTTGACCAGTTACAGGATTTATACCTTCTTAGATCGTCCAGTTTTTTGACAACGTCAATTTCTGTGACATTAGCACCATTTTCAACTTGTTGATGAACCCAATGCAAAAACCTGACAACAGCGACGCCATCTTTAACATGCGCGGATCTGAAACCCTAGAAAGAAAATTTTCCAACTTTGATTTTGTTCCCTCTGGAGACTTTTGGACCTTGCGGTACAAGTGCACAGCTTGTTAAGGTATTAAGTAGGCACCTGGTCAGCTCTAAGAGCTGGTGCTTTTCTAGCTCAGCGTAAGCATCGCGATACAGCGAGGAAATGCATTATGGATGCTCTGCCACAAGGACTTTTTGAATTTTAGTGTCGTTAAAGAAATTAAAATTAAACAATTTGTTTATAGTGATATAGATCTAATAAATAACGCAACGCATTTAAATAGGTTAACATTTAGCAGCTTAAAATTTTAACGATTTTTTTGGAGTGGCATCTCGCTGTTGGCCTGGAGTCCTAGCGGACTGGAGGCCTAGCGGCGAAGACTGTCTACCGCAGTTCTCCTATCAGTCTTTTGGAAAACGCAATAGATTTTTTGTGTTTATATCTATATTAAGATATAGGTTATAATTAACTTATTTAGTTAATTATTTAATTTAATTACCTGTAACTCGACGTTGTTTTTAACACACTTCATCAACGCTACGGGGGATATAGATGTTAATATGTTAAAGTTGCCATTCTAAAAAAAGAAATCTATTAAAAAATACTATACAGCTAAACTGGTCACACTGAGGAAATTATAATTATGAGAATATTATTGTAATAACTGTTGATAATATAAATAATATTTGAACTATTGCATATTTGTGATTCGACTATTCTGTAGAATATACTTGATTTTAAAATCAACCGAGCCGAGTTTCTTGCTTCTCAGCTTGGTCGCGTACGAACACGCGTCGAGTCTAGAGTTGAGTTTTCAAAATCTTTACATAGGACTACTCAATAAAGAGATTTTGACTTAAAAGAAACGGCGGAGAGTTCCTTGCCAGTTCTGCCTTTGCCTTGTTTTGTCAATGTATTTTTTTTTGACAATTCATAAGTGTAAGAAAGTAACCAGTATAGAATAGAGTTATTTTTTACATGTTAAATATTACAAAATTAATGGCGAACGAAATTAAATAAACTGCTACAATTCGACATAGGGTCAGTCGTCGGTCGGTCATCAGTCGGTCACTAGATAAGGCTTTGAAAGTGTATGTACCTTCTCCACGGTCGTGTGAACGGCGTGGCTTGCACCAGTTGGAAGCCAGATGGTGCTGCCCTCTGGTAACTCATTCTGTAAAAAAACATTCAAAACGTCAGAAACCTAAAGGGTTTTAATCAAAATTATATTTATCATAACAATGTGTGTGCTCCAATTTCGCTATGACCACCGATGTTAAAGTAATATTACTTCTGTGGCTCAGTTGGTCGGCTGTAGCAATACTGGGCGACGCGGGCTAGCGTTCCTGTGGAACTACGCTTCTAGTTGGTTGTTATTTTTTATAATATGGACGTATTGATTGCAGATTTGGCAATTTAAAGGAGTGACGAGAGTTTCTTGCTAGTTCTTCTCATTCTACCCCCTTTATTTGGAAACCGGCAGTGAATGTAGAGTCAATTTTTTAACGATTAAGTAACTGTACCATAGGGACCTATGTGAATAAAGATATTTTTTGATTTTGTATACGTTAAATAAGTTATTTAAGAAAGTTTTCACTTTTGTGGGAACGGATATTTATGTCCAAATTAAAAAAAATGTCATGTAAAGAAAATATATATGATATAATGTCAACTTAGTATACCGAATGAGCCACTTTTATCTTCTGACTTCTGTATCTATAGTTACTTCTACATTCTTCTATTCCTGTACATCTACGTTACTTACATAGTCAAAATCTCTTTATTCTTAAGGTACATATTAACATTTTTAATCGTCTTAAATCTAACTCTAAGCCTGCTCGTACGCGACCAAGAGAAGAAGCAGGCAAGAAACTCGGCTTGGTTGATTTTTTTTCTAATGATACAAAAGTACCATATTATCTATGGTATTCTAGTTTAGTTCTTTTGTCTTCTGTTTTATTACACCTACACTTATAAGCTAAACTTACAGTCATATTTCGCATATAGTCGAACACCTCTGAATAAGCTTTGACTTCAACAACAACGTTCTCTGCTGAAAAATGTTGTTCTATATCTGGTGATACGGCACCGTTCCCCCAAAATAATATTATGTTGTTGAAGCTCTGGAATAGTTGTGATATTTCAAATAGAGGTCGAAAAACAAATTACAAACAATATATATTCATATTAATTATAACAGTGTATAATATCTATATAAAAAAAAACAATACAGTAATTAAATTTTATTATATAAGAGCAACGGGCCTGTCGCTTATAAGCGTTACCATCCAGGCAACCCACAAAATTAAATTAGTTATTGAGACAGATAATAATAATATAGTTCTCTTTTTAATTTAATTCATAAACTTGAAAGTCATCAAATATTAGTTCTTACCAAATCTCTTCTTATTATAAGGTAAGAGAAGTAAACGGGATTGTACAGTATGTCAGAACCGCGGAGGTTAAGCGTGTCTGAAATTGAAAAATAAGGTTCAGATCGCTGTGCGGTTAAAAAAAACATTAAAAAAGGCTATAAAAATAACAAGAAATGTTTCAAGTTCCCATTTAATTGTTTAATGTGTATACCTAGTTTTATTATCTCATAAGTTTATTGTTTTTTAAATATATTTAGCACATAAGATGTTTGGGGACAGATATAATAAAATTTAAGCCACAGGAAACTAACTTTTTAAATTAGTTTTAGCTTTGTGTTTTGTTTTATTTTTAGTTATATTAGTAATAAAAACAGTATATATATAAAATAAAATAAAAATACCACTAACATGCAATGTCATCCAACGCTGTCAACACTAAAGCAGTCACCGATTTGTCTCGAAGTTCTGACATCAAAGCGTATAATTTGTCACTTGCTGCCTTACCTTTAAGGAAGAATTAATTTGAACGGGAATATGGCCATTAACCTTGAATTTCTGTTAATAAAAACAATTTACATTCATCTAGTATTTTATTGTTTAATATATCAAAAACAAAAATATATTTTTATTCACATAGGTGAATATGGTACAATTATGAAAAGTCAAAAAAAAACTGTACGTTTACTGCCAGTTCCCAAGACAAGGGCGTACAGCGGACGAGAAGAACTGACAAGAAACTCTACGCCACTCCTTTAAATCGTAAAGCTTGTTTCACAGTACGGTTGTAAAGATCTACAACCATCACACCGTGCACCAGTGAATGCTATATTAAATAAAAACAATAAAAAAATAACCTTTACTATAGCGAAATAGGAGCACACATTTACGTTATAGTGAGAACATTACAAACACACATCACACAGAGACAAGTAAAAATTAAAAAAATCATAGCAACAAAAATTCAAGTAGATAAAGATTCGTTAAAGTATGGTGTAGTGGTTGCCGCTAAACAATCGTTATGTAGTATATACATACATTTTCTTATGTGTTTATTATGTTGTAAAACTTGTATATTAATGTAATCCCTGTATGGGATGTATAAAATAAAGGCGTAGAGTTTCTTGCCAGTTCTTCTCTACGCCCTTAATTTGGGCGTGATTGTTTTTTTTATGATCTCGACGATTTTGCTATACGAGTTCTTTCTTTTGCAATTTTTCTATATCTATCTTTTAACTAAAATATGACCTGTATATGTAACGTCAAGGGCCAGAAGCGGTTCATTGGGCCTCTGTGGTGGTGGATCATTCATTCTCGTTCGGGCCGCATCGACCAGATTATCACCAATCGCTCTCAACGTCACATTGACGTTTGACAGGCCATCCTGAAATGTCAAATCTGTGGTCAAACAAAATGGACGGAATACAAACTTGGGTACTCAGGACACCACACGAAACTTTAAGATTGTTAAAGAGCAATGGAGCTATAGAGAGAAGACAATATCAGACAATAGATAGAAGATGACACGACAAAGATAAACTCATGTGGAAATGGGCTGAGCATGTAATAAGGACCAGAAAAGTGGTGGAAAAGAATAAGGGAGACAATTCAGATGATGGGTTGGCAAAGAATTGCGCTGCTCGGTGAAGAGTTGCATAATTCGGAGAAGGCCTTTGCCACAAAAGTTTAATTTAAGCTAATATATGTAGTATTAAAAACACTGAAATTGCATGATTATTATTAAATAAGATATTGTAAAACGTAAATTATAACGAACGTAACTAAACAACTAAACTAACTAACTAACATCTAAATAGACTGGTACCATACTTACATATAAAGGTGTCCATGCTGTCCTGGTGTATGTTGTGGGATCCAGTGCCACCACAGAATTTGGTGCCATGTTCCGTTCCAACCATGCTTGCATTGACAGATCTGTGCCTAAATCGAAAATTTAAATGGATGCTTATTCACACATATTGATAACATCTGGCGTGTCTATGGTACAGATGAGAATCGTAATAAATTCATGTAGGAATTCTTACCCTGCCTCATGAGTCCCCACACAGTAGTATTCACTTGTAAATAGAACTGGGTGAAGTATCTGCCGTCTGTCCACACTAAAGCCTCCCTGGATGTAACAAGAGCAGTTCCCGAAGAACCACTGAGGCCGGAGATCCATTCGCGCCTTGCGTCCGATTCGGATATGTATTGGGACTTTTAAAAAATATATATATTTATTGTTTTTTAGTTTATTTTTGACTATAGCAGGATAGTGCCTTCATTAAAAAAGTAAACTCTCCTATTGCTCTTAAAAATACACAAATTAGAAAAACAAAACGAGATACTATTGTGTGAAATTTTGTGTGTATGTAAGCTTTCTATATCTTGGTAGCTTTTAACACGTAACTACGATAAAAACCTATAAAATAATACATACAGTTAAAGAATATTTAGAGGACACTTCATGAAATCTGTCAGTCAGCTTATTTGTATATCGTAATAGTTTTTATTGATAAATAACTATTATTTTAAAAAAAATGGAGTTGAGACTTTTGAACCTTGGTGTACAAGTGCGCAGGCGCTTATTATGGAATTAGGTAGGCGCCTGGTTGGTACCGGTGACCCAAGAGCTGGTGCTTTCCTTAGCGTATAAGCATCGCGATTCAGCGAGGATATGCCAGCATTATGGCTACTCTGCCACAAGGACCGAACATTTTGAAATTGTTTTAGTTTTGTTTTGTTTTATTTACAAAAAACAACACTTAAGCAGCAGCAGCAACACTGGCAGAGTACCCAAAATGCTGGCGGCATTTCCTCGCTGCATCGCGATGCTTATACGCTGAGCGAGAAAAGCACCAGCTTTTGTATCACCGATTTTTTTTAATAGGTCATAAATATGTGATACTCACATTATGAGCATCAGCTGTTGGTATAATGTATGCATGGACACCATGCTCTTCCATGACCTGCCGTAAAGCATCGACACGCTGTAAGCTCAATTGACGTCCGAGCTTACTCGACTTTGATGCTGAAAAGTTTTGCTAGTGTTAAAGAAAGCACGGTGTACATTATATATGTATTGTATACATAAGCACATCGATATAATTAATTATTTTTGTTTGTATGTTTATGTGTTTACACTGCTAGGCAGTGCTTGATTAAATACTAGCTGACCCAGCAAACCTCGCTTTAGAATCAAGAACTAAAAAGTATGAATCTAAATTGCGAATATTTTTATATCAATATTAAATTTAAATGACCCAAAATCTTCTGTAAAATGTTCCCAAAATGTTCTACGTGACCAAGGTGAGAAGAAGTAGGCAAGAAACTCGGCTTGGTAAATTCAGATGATACTTACAATAGCCCCGGGATTCTGGTTCGGCCCACTCATAGTACGAACTGGGAACGTTACATGTCACACAGTGTAACGATATTCTGAAATCATACAACCCCAAGTTAATATGACATCACTGACACAGCAATATATATATATTTATGTCTCACTAAGTGTAAATGTGCACCTATTTCACCACACCAACATGTATATTTAAAGATGCATTCGCTGGAGCATAGTGTAATGGCTGTCAAACCTTTCTGTAGAACATACCAACTTCGCGATTTAATAGTGGAGCGGAGAGTTTCCTGTTCTTGCTTAACAGTCTACAAAAAATCTTCATTCATAAAGTTAACCTTACACTTAAGAATCGTCAATTTCTCATTTCCACAAGGCCGGCAACCGGCTCCCAGCCGCATGAGTGTCCATGGGCGGCGACTTCACCTTTGTGGTGGGCCTCCTGCTCGTTTGCCCCTCTTCTATAAAAAATTTTTACTGCCAGTTCTCAAATCAAGGGCGTAGATACGAGAGGAACGGGCAAGAACTACGCCTTTAAATCGCCAAGTATAATCTACAGAACGGAGCAATTCATTTATAAAAAACCCTTTTGGGTTTGGTGTATAATATATAATATATTTTATTACTCACATTAAAAATGAAACCAAATTTCTCGCGTTCGCCATTTGTTAGCCACAGCACACTATGGCTAATCAATTATCAATAATCTTTATTATAAGATTATTGTAATCAGTAATAAATTATATCTCAAATATCACCTATTATACAGTATTGTTGAAAATTAAACGAATTTAGATATTTTATTTTTAATTAAATTTAATAAAAATCAAACAGATCCTATAGTCATGTCTTAGATCCAAGAGTTAACATTGCATAGATTAACCTTTCCACTCCATAAATGTTTAAATTATAGTAAATTAACTTTTTATATGCTACGTAAGTCTCACTATAGTGCAAGGACGTCGCCAATGGGGGGCAGGGAGGGGAAGCTGCCCCCTAGAGATTCTAAAGAAACTGGTAATAAATGATCCCAACAGCCCCCCCCCTCCACGGGTCTTTGGCCATCGACTGGCGACGCCCCTGCTAGAGTGGTTTGCATGGTCGTTCATTGGAAATGTATCTAAACCAATCACTATGAGCCTAGTCGTGTTGAGGTGAGAGAAAGGAATCGCAACACCATTGTCAAAGAGTTTATCCTCAGACTAAAGTGCCTAACTAACTAACTCCTCATTGGAGAGTTTTTTTTTTATTTTGTTATATTTCAGTTTGGATAATTGCTTTAAGACACGAATTTACGAAATTAATAATATGTCGATTTTATCGTAGTTTTAAATTGATTCGTCCATATAGTATATTATTTAGAATATTATAAAGCCATATAAGCATTATATTAACGATAAGTGTCATAAATTCGTATCGCGGTCATAAAAACAAAAGTTTATTTAAAAGTTATTCGCGGTCGAACAAATGTGAACTTTTATTATAATTAGTATGGTTTGGTGTAAAATAGTGTTTATATTCTCACCGTTAAATAACATTTAAATCATAAACTATTTTTGCCCCATCTACGTCATAGATGTTGAATCTCTCTCGATCGCTAAATTATGCTTTGGTTGGAGGAAATGCATATCTTCTTTCCTTCACGCACAAATATATCTCTCTCACATATTCCATGCGTTCCCTGGTGGGAATTAGGGCCTAAATGGTTTTTTTTATTTATTTTATTACATCTGTCCCTTAACATCTTGATCTAGATAATAAAACAACATACACACAAAACAATTATATGGGAACTTGAAACATTTAAGAGATAAAACGTAATACAATATATATAATAATACACATCAAGCCCGAGCTGAGCTGCAAAGGCCTCCTGGCCAACAGCGAAATAATATATATATATATAAGACATATATAATGAAATGACATTTCATCAATTCAAAATGGCCGCGCTTCGCGCGTTCGTAAGTTGTCAGTGTCAGTTGGTAGAGGGCACAGCGGTCGGAGGGACACGGGGATTGAATGGCGGATGATAGTCAGATGTTTTTATTGTTAAGATAATTATTATAAAAACTTGTAGAGAGATAAATGAAGGGATATAATTGAGGAGGCGATATTAGTGAACTTTAAATGTCGTTCCTTTGTATTTTCAGGTGAGATAAAAGTGTAATTGTCTAATTGTTGTAATATTGTTATGGCGTGTTAAATAAAACAAAACTTTGTATTTTCAGAGAAACAATTTGTGGTTTATTTTGAAAATCCTCAATAATATATCTTATATATATAATATAAACAAGATACTAATGCGAAAAAAATCAGGATTTTAAGGTTTTTTTTTTTAAGGTGTTCAAAATGCCTCTACGAAATGTAAGCAGGGAGTCGGCAAAGTCATCAACTGAGTCTAGTTAAATAAAAAAAAAGATATGTTTTTTTTTGATTTAATAAAACAGTTCTTTTACATTCAATTGTGGTAAGACGTCAATATGTTCGATGAATTGTCGATATTCGCAGCAGAAGCTGTGCGTGCCGTCGTTCCGCCATCTTAACCAGGTATACTTCGGATTCTCATGGCAGACATCTTGACAGAATGACAACTCGTCAATTTCTGCTTCCGTGTAATATGTGGAGTTGATCAATACGAACACAATGGCCGTTTGACGTTTCGCATCGTAGACCAACTGAGAAAAGAGAAGAAATATTTTATTTTTGGATTCTTTGAGGGATATCCCAAGTTATACACTCAAACGCTGCTACTCAATGGCCGGGGTGGGCCACACCCACTAAAATCTTGATGACTGTGGATCGACAGTGGAAATTTAAAACGATCTTAAAGAATACTTTTGTTGACGGTACGTTTATTAGAAAAATTATTGATACTACTATTTTGGTACTTATGTTGGTCATAGTAGTCTTTTTTCATTTTATTTCTATAACTCATACAGCACAATCGCACAGGTAACGTATTTATGAAAAATAAAAGCAGAGTCAAAATAGGATTAAAACTTTTGTATGTTTTAGTAATCTCTAACACAATATGACAAAATTCACAAAGTTCTTAATTATATCTATGTACTATATTAAACAATAATAAATTAATAAAATACCTTGAAAAAGTATAAGGGCACTGGTACAATCCCATTATTATTCTCATCACTCGCCAAATATATCTCTCGATGCCGATTGGTCGAATCCGCCAAAGTCATAACGCCGTAAGCGCCCGTGTATATTGTCACTGTCGCGTTTAGATCGTGCACGCGGCGTCGTACGGCCTATTCAAAAAAAAAACCAAAGACAATAAATAATTGTTTAGAATAGACAATGAAACTATTTGACGTGACGTCTTGTGTTTAGTCTGTGTTAGTACTGGCTTAAAGCGCATAGCGTTTTCGTTTTCCCGCCAATTCGGCATCTTGAGTAGCCTTACAAGGCTTTGTTATTTTAATTGTTGTTTAAAAGAGCAGCTATCGAGTTTCTTGCCGGTTCTTCTCGGTAGTTAACATCCGAACCGGTGGTAGTGTTAATGACGATTCAAAAGTGTTTTTATAAAGATGTACTTGAATAAAGATATATTTGTTTAGTAGGTGTGTTTTGATGAAGAAAAAAGTACTGCCAGTTCACAAATCAAGGGGGTAAACGAGAAGAACTGGCAAGAATTTGTCTTGTCTTTATATAATATAGATATTAATTCGCATTTGCATGGCGTATTGGTTGCAGATCCTTACAACCGTAATGTTGATGTGCTGCCGATTTAAAGGAGTGACGGAGAGTTTCTTGCCAGTTGCCGGAGTGTCGGTGTTAACATTTTTTTTGACGATTCATAAGTGTACCTTAATGTGAATAGAGATATTTTTTTTAAATGTTAAGGGTTACTGGTTAAAAAAAGGTTTTAAATATTTACATCTTCAACTGCCGCCCAGTCGCCAGCGTTTCCACGCATCCATTGCGGCGCAGTGTTGCCATAGTGGAAGGAGGCGCGTTGCTCCGCCCCCAATGTAAAGTCCGCTTTGGGTGACAGGTGACCACGATTTAGGAACTGTATGAGTCAAAAAATCATTTATACCGGAACATTTAATATTTATTTTAATACTTTTTGGTTATACGTTAAATATGCATTATTTTCAGCAATCATTAAACTTAAAACTAAATTGCGTTTAAACCATTTTTAAAAATATCCAAATAGGTATATTATATACCTACGATTGTCTTATATATATATATGTCATGAAATCATTATTATAAGCATTATTTTAGTAATGAAACGATAACGGTAATCTAGAGATACCAATCTGACATACTTATTACGTTAATTACACAACTGTTTTGGGAAAGTGAAAGAGAGTACGGGAGTAAAAGATAGAGATAGAGTTTTTTTTAAAGAAGAGGGGGCAAACAAGCAGGATGCCCAACACATAGGTGAAGTCGCCGCCCATCGACACTCATGTGGCTGGGAGTGCGTTGCCGGCCTTTTAGGGATTTGTACGCTACGAGTACGAGAGTAAAAAGAGAGATAGATAGTAAAAGAGAGAGTACGAGAGAAAATTTAAGTCTTTTAAGTTAAAAAAGATTATTAATCTATTTTATATATTATTTTTTATATATTGTTAATTTAAATATTGTTAAAAGTTTTATATATTGTTAAAAGTTAACAAAATTTATTTTGTATAAATGTTAGGATTTCATTGTTTTTAATACGTTTTATTTAAAGCAAAGGAAATAAATGGATTATGGATTGTGTGGCCTTCGCTCAGCACCGTCTTCCAGGCAACCCGTAAGAGACATGATGTATTATTTGAAGTCCATTCATGACATACCTGGTTTTTAGTTATGTACTTCTCGTCCATACCATCACCCAGTATATCACGCAGACGCTTCTTTTGATTGTCGATTTTGTACAAATGCGACATTCTCACTTTTCCGAACAGGTCGCCCTCTGCAATGACATTGACGTCGATGTCAGAGAGCCTGACAGTTTGACAGTTAAATTGCGGAGTGACAGACAAATAGTCTGACAAAACTTGCAAAGCAAAATTGTTTTCCTGTTCATTATTACAACGGTCATGATTTTATTTAATTTTACGGATTCATTAATAATAGAGTGCGGTCCTTGAGTGGCCATAATGTCTGTCTGTCTATGTCACACGGGAATTGTGTAGCTTGCCAACGGTGACAGAGTTTTTGAAATCGGTCCAGTTGTCACGGAGCTTTATCATTACAAACAAACAAACAAACAAAAAATGAATTTCTCTTTATAATATTTAGATTTTATAAATTTCCGCTTGTATTTAAAACAGCAACATTAGATCACAATACTTATGTACCAATATATTTTGTTTTATTATAACAACGATCAAGTTATTAATGCGTAATTTAATTTGACAGATACATACAGAGTTTGATCCTTGAGTAGCCATGTTTTACCACGCTGTATCGCGATATATACGCTGAGCGAGAAAAAAAACACCACGCGCTTGGGTTTTATTTAATTATTGTATTAATTTGAAAAAAAAAACATACAAATAACTGAATTTTTATAACAGACCTATAAACGAAGGGCGACTAGTGACTTGCGTATAAAAGCTCGTCGGTGTCAAGACGTGTTTGGAGTACGAGGTTGTGTAGAGTCGTTTGTCGTAACATAATTCGTATAGTGTATGAAAAACCCCCGACACATTATAGCCAGTGCTGAAAATATTTTTATTTTATCATATATATGAAATTCTCGAAGTTGCCTAGTTAAAGCCAGTATGCGATTATAATATATAATATTGCAATTTTTGAGTAACCTCACAATGCTTTGTTATTTTAATTGTCAGTAACACAATTTTGTATTAATTGTTTATTTTAAAAGAGCAGCTATCGAGTTTCTTGCCGGTTCTTCTCGGTAGATGACTACCTTCCGAGCCGGTGGTAGTGTTAATGACGATTCAAAAGTCTCTTTATAATGACCTACTTGAATAAAGATGTTTGAGTTTGAAACAAACAAAAAGTCAAATCTTTCCTCTTTATAATATTAAGATTTTATAAATTCCGTTTATATTTAAAAAAGCAATATTAACTAACAAATCTTACACACCTGTATATTTTGTTACGGCCATAGCAATAACGTCTCGTTTCCTGCGCCGAGTACCAAGGAGGCCCGTTACACGCGACCTCCTTCAATCCACCAACCCAACCGTTATCCGCGCGGAATGTTTTGCCGCTCACGCATCTGACAGACTGTAAAAATGGCGCATTTCATACGGTTAATATAAATAAACTGTAAACACGATTACACTGAAGGAAATTCACCTATTTGTAAAGTTATAATAAATAAATAAGTTATAATGTTTAAATGGTGAAAAGACAAATCAGAATGGAATACAAACTAAACTATTTTTTTTTTTTTTTCTGTTCGTGTTTTTTTTTGTTGTCTATTTTCGATTGTATGTTTTGACCTTGTTTTGGCTTTGTTGTTGATCTATTTTTGTTGTGTAAGCTTTTTGGAATAAGCTGTATAGGTTTAAGAAATAAAAAATAAAAATAAAATAAAATAAACGAGCAGTTGCCAATTGATTTCGACGCTTTAGAGTTTGTGGTTAAATCGAGTTACGTTACATGGACTGTACAATGTGTAAGTCTTTGCTCCAAATTTGATTTTGTTCCCTTTGGAGTAGATACTATTGGACCTTGGGGTACAAGTGCACAGCTTATTAAGGAATTAAGTACTCTGCCACAAGGACCAAACATTTGAAATTTGTTTTTGTTTATTACTCTTTGTTTTTATTAATATTAACAATTTTATGTATATAAATGTCTTAATACAATAGGATTCATATATTTAAACACATATATTTGTATGTATTAATTTTAAGACAATTTTAATTACCCGATTGTTTATTTACAATTACGATTTTTTAAAATTAAAAAGCGTATTTCTTTCAGGGTTGGAATGATTATGCCTTACAAGGATTCAATTGTATTTTTTCCGATCACAGAGCAATTATGAATTACACTTCAGATAATCACTTGTTTTAAAACTTTGCTTTATACTTTCATCCTAAATATCATTATTCAAGTAGGTCTTTATAAAGACCTTTTTTTTAATGTCTACCTGTTAGGAGGCGAACGAACAGGCGGTTTATACTTGTATGTTACTGTATATTGTACACTCTATATAACGACACTGTAGGTATTGTGCATCTTATGGCGTTATAGAGACTCCTTAAATGGTGAGAAGTTTTGTCTTCTCTTTCTGAATAATTGATTCTGTATAATTATATGGCTTATATTCCATACAATGATTTGTCATTGTATGGAATATAAGCCAAAGCCAAATTGATTTCGACGCTTTAGAGAGTTTCTCGTTTAATCGGGTGAGGTTACATGGTATACAGTCACACAATGTTAACTCTATATAACGACACTTATAGGACTGTACATTTAATGGCGTTATAGAGAGTCGTTAAATGGTATGAAGAAAAATCGTTGTATGGATTACAAGATGAACCAACCAAAGCCAAGAGTTAAATCGATTGACGTTACATAGATTTTTCACTAATAATCGCTCTGGGTGTTAATAGATAATCGAATAAAAATAATGAATCCTTACCAGAACCTCCAGTTGTGTCGGCTCATCACCCAAAACGACAAAACGTTTGTGCCCCGGACAAGCAATTCGGACGATTTCCGATTTTCGCAATATGATATCACCCGATCCTGAATTTGGTGCGAGGAAACCACCATTGTGCAAGTAAACTGGCGATGGACTGCTGAAATCTTCTTTCAATGACAGATTACAGCCTGAAATTTAATTATATAGAATTAAATAGGCGCCTGGTTAGTCAGTACCGGTGATCCAAGAGCTGGTGCTTTCCTTTGCTCAGCGTATAAGCATCGCGATACAGCGAGGAAATGCCGCCAGCATTGTGGCTACTCTGCCACAAGGACCCAACATTTTAAATTTGTTTTAGTTTTGTGTTTTGTTTTATTTTAAGTTACTTATATTAGTTAGGTTAATATTAAGAATATTTTGTGTTTATTTATTAATAATTTTGTTAATTAGAAATACATTTAATAATTATATACATATTACAGTAGAGTCGAGAGTTTTTATAACTTATTTGAATCGATTCATAAGTGTACCTTAGTCACCTATATGAATAAAGATATTTTTCATTTTGACTAACATCTTTCAACATTAGTTACTTCTACCATTTTTGGGCAACAAAGTGGAAATAACTACCGATAGTGGGACTTAGTTAGTTTTTGTTTTGATTTTATTAAAGACTAGCGAATCCCGACAAACGTCGTTTTGCCAGAAAAAATGTCTCTAAAAATAGATGTCGGCCGATTCTCAGTCCTACTCTATATGGCCACATGAGAATCGGTCAACCCGTTTCGGAGGAGTACGGGAACGAACATTGTGACACGAGAATTTTATATATTAGATAGCTGATCCTGACAAACGTTTTTGTCAAAAAAAAAATTAAAAAAATGTCTCTAAAAAATAGATGTTGGCCTACTCAATGTGCTCAGAAAATTTCAGGAGAATCGGTCAACCCGTTTCGGAGGAGTGAATGAACGAAAACTGTGACACGAGAATTTTATATATTTGATTGACAAGTCGAATGAATACACCTCATGCTCTCCTAAATTTAATTAACTTTGTGTGTGTTATAGAGAAGCAACGGAGTGTCAATAAATATCATATGTTTGTAATGAATTCACTAGGAATTCTCTCTCAGTTTTAATATTGCTATAGTTATAGGAACTGGCAGTGAATCCAATTGTAGAACTCTACAACTAAATATTGGTTAACCATTTTTTTTTTAAATTTTATTCTAATGTTCCAATCAGTCAACCAAACATACATTTCCACATAGAATCGTATCAGCGATATGTGTACGGTATGGTCCAGATTGTAACTTTCTTCATAAGTTTGAAACTGAACCAGGCATTAAAAAACACAGCTAAGTCAGTAATGTTTATACTATTTTAATAGATTTGTCGCTTTTCAATAAATTTGTCAGCGGTTTGCATAAAAAGCCAATTCAACTGAAATACGAGAAATTATCACGAAACAAAAATACGAAGCAAATAGGAAGGTTTATGTTTAATGGTAATGATTATTCATATATTATTCTAATAGTTAATAATAATATGAGAGCGTTAAATAAGGAGCCAAGGTTAAATGTTTTGTAAGCAAAATGAAGAAAGTTCTGCCAAGACAGAGTCGGGCGTGGCCAATGTTTTGATAAAATAGACAAAAAGTTGTCTATGACAGTAACGAAGTAGTTTAAAAGTTTTTTAGATTTTTTTTTCGTTTTTAAAGTCTACAGATAATATATAATGGTTTCGTTTCATTTTGACAGATGGGACTCGTGAAAATGGCGCGAAATATTGATTTATTAATGTGGAATTAGATTTATAAATATTATTTAGCATTTTGTCAATTCTGTTTTCTGTCATTTTTTATATTTGGGTCGAGAGCCGATAGCATACAATCTTGACTCAAATCTTGTTATAATACTTGATTGCCGTGTTAGTTTTACAAGTTTGCGTAGTCAGTAAAGTGTTTTATTCAATATCCTAAAAAATATTTATGTGTGTAACTTATCAATAAAAACGTCAACTTTAAAAAGAAAACAAAGTAAAAAATACACACACACATAATTTATCGAAAGAAATAGTAATTATTTAAAAACTTACTTCCACACACATAATTTAATCGCAATATCGTGTATAATAATAAAAAATATTTCATTTTTATAACGTCCAACGCGTATTATCACTCGTCTTAAACTGGCTAACGAATGCAGCTAATCAGTTATGGTGTTGACCAGAGATGTAACGGAGCTTCGACTTTCCGATACATCGGAACTTCCGATTCCGGTTCGGAAACATTCAAGAAGTAATATTTATAAACTCGTCCCTTAAATGTTCTTACTTTGAATTGAAACTAAGAAGGGTTGTCTTAATAATAACAATTCGCCTCAAATAAAATATATCACTACCGACTTCAATTTCGAATACGATAAATCGAATTTAAAAACACCGTTTCCGAATTCGGTTCCGATTCAATTCCACGGTTACATCACTGCTATTGATCGCGTCACAGTCTACGTCACGTACAGTTGTTAACAAAGTAAAAACACTATTATGAGTCACTATCGTATGCACTACCATATTCTCTTAAGGCAAACTATTCGCCTCGTGAAAAACAACATATAAACCAATAAATATATAGAAGAAATCGATTTTTTTTTAAAACATCAAAAGAAATTAACAGGCCGAAATAAAGTCAGCCTTCAAGATTCTTTCTGCCGACTTTGATTTTGTTCCCTTTTGAGTGGAGACTTTTGGAGCTTGGTTTACAAGGGCACAGGCGCTACAATAATTAAATAGGCGCGTGGTAGTCAATACCGGTGATCCAAGAGCTTTTCTCGCTCAGCATATAAGCATCGCGATGCAGCGAGGTTATTCCAGCATTTTGACTACTCTGCCACAAGGACCATACTTTTCAAATTTATTGTAGGGTTGTGGTTTAATCTGTTAAGTTAAGGTTTACTTAACAGATTTAGGTTAAAATGTGAAACTAATAGTATTAAATTGATTTTTATAACGATGGTTATGAAAGGTTATAAAAGTTTATCGCCACCAATAGACACACACATGGCTAGGGAGCTGGTGTTAAAATATCTACCTTCTTGCTAGCATAGAAGAGAGTTCACCTTGTATGAGGTACTTGATTATTAAAATGAATGTTGTACGCGACTGTACAAATGTTTGGACACTGATAAACAATTACAAAACACGTTATTAGGAAAACACAGGGGACTTTTTATCATTGAGGACAATTGCTTAGTAATTATTAGATAATAAGCCTCTTTAGTTGATTCATTTGTTTAATTTTAAGTAGTCAAAATATCTTTATTCACTCAGGTAAATACGCCCATTTTGAATCGTATAAAATCTAAGTGATTCTACGCCTCGTACACGACCAATCCGAGAGAAAGGAGGTAAGAAACTCGGCTTGGTTGATTTTTTTTTTTTGGTAATGATCCCAGTACACTTCAGCGTTTGTTTAAGCACAGTTAAGCAACTCACAAAGGCTCATTAAATGATTAATTGAATAATCTTTCCTTAAAATATGCTGACCATGCGTCATGCTTGTGGTGAATTGTCAGGTGGTCAAGATGGTATTTTTTGATATATAGAGAGTTATGCATTCGCTAGAGCATAGTGTAGCTTTTAACAACCGTTCTGTAGAACATACTTATTGTGAAGTCGACATACTGTTTATAATATAAGGGTGTGAATAAATGTTGGATACTCGTAAACTTCATTTTCCACAATCTTATACATTGTGATCTTAAATCTATATAAAATATAGAAATATAAAATGTAGTTATATAAAAGAAAGGCGTGTATCACGCTTGTGCTTAACAGAAGAGTGCGCTATTAAAAAACTACAATCCCAATATCAATTTCAGAATATATTATAAGATTAAATAATATTGTTGTAGGCTCCATAATTAACCGTAAACTTCTATACAAACATAATAAATACTTTATTGCCTGCAGGCGAAACGTTTGCCGGGTCAGCTAGTTTTATACCAATTGGAGCAATATATAGTTTTACGTTTTACCAACCAAAAGTTTGCCAAAAATTTTCATTAGGTTAATTGTAGAGTGTCTAAAAAATCATGTTTCTTTCTAAAACTTGGCATACCCAAGTTTCTAAACCGTCAATGTCAGTCATCCAATATTAATAATCTAGTCTGTGCAAGTTGTCTTGCAGGCGGTGGCAACTGTCATTAAAAAATATACGATTTGTTTACTATAAGAACTTTTTTCCTGTTTGTTGCAAATCGTTCTTATTAATTTTAATATCAAAAGTAGGTATGACAGTGAAACCTCGTGTAACATTAGATAATGAGGACGACCCAGTTGAAACAATGTTGAAAAAAGCCGGTTGTCTAGACTTACATTATAAAGTACAGGTAACACAAACAATAACATACAAAAGTGTAACTACAACAAAATTTTATATTAAAATTCATTCAGTCAAGCCTAGTGTTTTATATCCTGAACCTACTGTACCTCCTTCATATAAATTTTCATACATTTTAAATATTTCTTAGGTTAATATTTAGTATAGCATAAACTCAACTTTGTTCCAATATAATCATTAATAGATAGAATAAGGATAAGCTTGCTGGTCCCAAGATTAGGCTCCCTAAAATCTCCAATAATTTGATGACTTTGTCAGTAAGGAAATTTAAAAAAGTAGTTAAACAATAGCATTTTTTGATGATAAAAATGTTTAGGAATGAATTAGCACCAGCCTTAGCCTTGTTTCAAAAAGAGATCAGTGATCCCAGTTGATTTTTTTTTATTTTGGAAATGATCTTCCAAAATAAAAAAAAATCAACCAAGCCGAATTTCTTGCCTGCCTTATCTCAACTTTATCTCGTACAAACAGGCTTACAATCACTTAGATTTAAGACGGCTCAAAATGGTCCTATTAACTTTGATGAGATTAAGTCGGCTGATAGGGCGTTTCAAATGTTTTAAATCTACGATCAAACTTTAATTTTTTCATGGGCGTTGAAAATAATATATTATGTCATATAATTAAGCTTATACAATGTTTGAAAACCATCTGTTGAATTGACCGATGTGTGAATTGGAAATATTTCCCTCATAACAATTGATTGGATATGTTTCAATGAAATCTTATTTAAAAAATCATTTGTTTCAGGAATGCATTAACACAACAAAAGATTGGAGGCAATGTCAAAATGAAGTTAATGATTTTAAAGATTGCATAACGAAACATAAGCAACAAGAAATGGCTAAAATGAATAGATAAGAGAGTATAAAAAAAACATTTTTACTAAAATGTTCAAATGTTTTTGACCATGTTGTGATAAGATTTAAAATTGTTTAAAAACGTGTAGTTTATAGAAATATGTTTAACTGCCAATAAAGTGAAATTTTAATTAAACTTTTAGACTGCTAATTTGAAAACCAGAGCTGTGTTTTTCTTAGCTTAAGACTTTTTGGCATGTGCTTGGCTTCGTGCCCTGATTATATTAGGCAAAATATGTTAGATATTTCAACATCAAGAAAAGCCTATTAAGAAACGATTCATTTTGATAAACTAATAATTTAATACATCTTAATAATTCTTGCCACTTGAAAATAGTTATAAATTCTTAATACTTATCCATAGTAAGGCGAAACTTTCTTAATAGTAAACACTGTGCCTCTACGCGGGTGCGATAATTCTAAGGCTGGCCATACACGGACTGCTCGAGCAGTTAACGGCTGAGAGACGTACACGGACCGCTTGAGCGGACGGCGCCGACTGCTTCAGTCAACCACCGATGAATTTTCCAAAATTTTTAATGACGACTGCGGTATATGAACTGCTCGGTTAGTAGCGCTCCGGACATTACTGAAGATAATGGATAGGATGAAGTTTTCAAATTGAGAATTTTGGACATCAGTCACTGATGTATAGGGGGGGGGCCAGTATTATAACCCCCATTGTACCCCCCGAAGATATATATATATGGAAGGATATGTGTGATTTGTCATCCCTTTGAAGTATTTCAATACGTGTGATGATGATAAAATTTAATTTATTTATACTGCTCGTTAATTTTTTCAAAACTCGCCAACTAATGATATTAAAAAAATTATCTTCATCTTCGTTGGCAATGAGGTCGAATAGCTGTCGACTGGTCGATGGAATTTCATCATGCAGTTGACAGCTTGAAGCGGTCGCGACTGCTTGAGCAGTCGTGCGTACGGCTGCGAATGAATGATCATCGGTCCCAACTACTTGAAGCAGTCTGTGTGGCCAGCCTAATCGATATGCTGTTTGTCCAATATTAGAGTCTGTGGTGTTTTGTCTTTTCTGCATTTACAATCTTGATTTAGTGGAGTGGATATCCCTTGAGGTTATGTTTATGTAAACAAGTACTATGTTTAGAAAGCTGAGAATTAAATATATTGCGACTATATACAATCGTTATTCAACTAAGGCGGAAATAGATCCGAATCTTCGAGATGGTTTCGAATCTAAACAATATAAGCCGAGACATCACCCCGGTAGAACTAACAAAAAGTTAGCTTCAATACCTTCCACAATACAAAAGTCTATAATAACAGTATTAGATGATAATAACGCTAAAATGTACCTCGAGGATTGTAATACGTTGGTTAACCTTTTGAATTCCCGTTTGCTGCCACCTGAAGAGCATGAAATTAGTGAAAAGGCAGCAAAAATACACCAAAGTGTATCAAGAAAATTTAACGCAAAACTAACTAAGGAATTAACTGAAGAGGAGAAGTTCGGTCACGAAAAACAGATACAGAATGCTGTATTTAATGTACTAAGGAAAAATATTTATGCCTGGGGTAATATAGCTTATGATAAACCTACTTGCCTTCAGTATCTTATGTCGAGGGCTGCGCCAGAGTACGCAATATTGGTACGTATTTTAGATGAGATTCAAAGAAAACTGCCTGATTTTAAACCGAGGAGTTTCTTCGACTTCGGGTCTGGTGTTGGAACTGGTACATGGGCTGTCAACACCTATTGGAAAAATGACATTTTCGAATATTTTACAGTCGATACATCACAAGAAATGAATGATTTAGCAAGGCTAATTCTATGTAATGGCAAAGAGAATGTAGAATTACCCTATAGAGCATATTTCCAAAGACAATTCCTACCAGCCTCTTCAGATGTTAAATACAATATAGTGTTATCGGCTTTTTCATTATTTGAACTACCAAATATGAAGTCACGACTAGAAACAATACAGAAGTTATGGAACAAAACTGAAGATTTCCTAATAATTGTCGAACAAGGAACAAACGCCGGATTTCAAATTGTCAATGAAGCTAGAGAATTTGTATTGGGCATACAAAACGAAAAACAAAAGGGATATGCATTTTCACCATGTCCAAACGACACTGCATGCCCACGATTTCTGGAGCAGAAAACGCCATGCAATTTCATAATGAAATATGAAACATTACCTTTTAGAACAAAGACGGAGGTTCAAGCTGATTTGTTTACTTATGTTATAATAAGAAAAGGTGTTAGACCCGAGAATGATCCCCAATGGCCTAGAGTTGTTCGAGCTCCTCTAGTGAGATCAAGACACGTCATATGTAGAATGTGCACGTCGAATGGTGAATTGAAGGAAATTATATTTTCCAAAAAGAAATATGATCAAGCGACATATCGCTGCGCAAGATGTAGTATTTGGGGTGACGAGTTACCTGTAAAATGAAAACATGTCATACATCAAAATCTTTTATTTAAGTTTTCATCGTCAAATCGGTGTTAAATTAAAATAAATAACTTCCAATGTTGTAGATGTATCTACAATATTGATTGATGACACTTGATTTAACAATTAATTCTCTAAAGCATCAAAATCAATCAAAGCTTTGGTTGGTGTTGCTTGTATTATATACAATGATTTATCTTGTCTCCGTTTAACGACCACTCTCTATAACGCCATGAAATGCACACTTGCGTCATATAGAGTTAACTCTGTAAATAATACATTTGTATGCTTCATAGCTTGAAATGTC
Organism: Leptophobia aripa; assembly: GCA_951799465.1. Taxonomy (NCBI): domain Eukaryota; kingdom Metazoa; phylum Arthropoda; class Insecta; order Lepidoptera; family Pieridae; genus Leptophobia; species Leptophobia aripa. The sequence continues at coordinate 1,695,443 of OX637283.1, read as the reverse complement.
AAACAAATATTAAAATTATTTAAACCATTAACAAGTTTATACAAATTATTGTTTTATACACATTAGTGTAATATAGTTTAATCAAACTAAATTTAATAAATTACCTATTTTGTATAATTATATAAAATATTGCTAGCTAAACCCGACAAATGTTGTTTTGCCACAAAAAATAGATGTCGGCCGATTCTCAGTCCTACTCTATATGGCCATGAAATTTCACAAGTTGAGCCGTTTCAGGGGAGTAAAGGAAAAAACATTGTGACACAAGAATTTTATATATTAGACATAACAGTCATAAAGAAGACCTCTTTTACTCGTAGGAAAATAGTTAGGAAAGCAAATCCACTGTTATTTTCTATTAAGTAGTAGTGATGTATGGTGTTTTTCAAAACTTTCTTAAAAATTATGTAAAACAAATAAAGATATAAATAAACTTTTATTCAATAATTATAAATTACAAATCTAAGCTAAAATGTTTCCCTTGTTACGTAGGGCTGTGTATGCAACAATGATGGATAGAGCCGTTGCGAGTACTTCAGAGTTAACCCAGGGACCAGAGTAACCTGTAAAATTTAGTTGCATTATGTTAAGATCCTTGCTTTAACCAAATTCATAGTATCTTTATACAAGTGGTCCTTTAAGACACTTTTGAATTGTCATTCACACAACCACTGGTTCGGAAGGCAGTTCATCTACCGAGAAAAACTGGCAAGAGACTAGATAGCTGCTCTTTTAAAATAAACATTTAATACAAAACTATGTTACAAGAATGTGGAATTGATTTAAAACTTATTTTTTTTTAAAAACAACAAGTATCTCACAAACAGTAATCTGTTAATGAATTTATTCCCAAACACGGTGGTCCGATTATGGAAGTGTAGTGCTTTCGCCTTCACTGAATTCCTTTAAGAAATGTTTCGACAATATTTTCATATCCTAAATAAGACACGCATCAGCCTCTGCTGCTTTATGTGAATATGCGTTTAAGGTTTAAAAGTAATTATAAACTATCAAACAATTTTGGGTTTGTTTTATTCATAAAAGTTAACTCACTTCCTGGGTGGTTCAATTGGATGGCTAATAATGGTGCAACAGCAGCAGCTGGGTCACTGCGACGTGCACGGCGGAGAGAAGCAAAACCTTCCTCGTCCAAGATGCGAACCTCGTGGATACCAGTACGTGCTTTGGAAGGCTCTTCAGTCCATGATATCTGAAAAGGAATATTTATTTTAAAGTTTACACATTAGTATTGATAGTTCTAGTTATGTATGACATACTGGATGACTTATTTCCATACTAACGGGATGTAATTAAGCAAAATGAAAGTTACCTGGTACTTATTTTCACCAATACGCGCTGCTGTCAATGATTTTCCATCTACCTCAGCATATAAAGCGTAATTTGCAGGCAAAGGATTATCACATTTTAATGTAAATTCTGTAATATAAGCGATTTGTGACACTATCGTCGCATCTAAACTTGTAAAAGATGCGGCTTCTACTTGTGGGTTTTGGCAATTTTGTGCGAAAGCGGTGCTGGCAGCGACGGCGAGAATTGTGAACAGATATTTTGTGACCATTTTGCAGTCTTTTACAATAACTATTAATATAAAATATGTTTTAGTTTAAATTAGATCAATCCACGTCGTGTTTGAATTCGTATATGATATTTTTATTTGAAATGAAAGGTGAAACGCGTTCCAATTTTCAGATTCTCTCCACGTTGTAAAAAATATGTGACTGGCAATAAAATTAATAAATAAAACTCACAAATATTAATAGGATAACCATTTCAACAATAATTCAACAAATATATAACAAATACTCTAAAGAATATTTAAAATATAATAACTTGTAAAGAAACAAGAAAATAACAATATAATATATTTCGAATAGTCTTGAAACGGAACGTATCTCGCAGCATCACCGGTGACGTGTGGCATGTCACTCTTGTTACAAAATAAGATGGATGCGTTCCAATATTATACAAGAGACTTCATGTGAAGACTGGATTATTTTTTGTCAATAATAACTTATTTATTAGAAGTTGGTTTATGTTAATTAATAAATGATTTTAAAAGATCATTCTATTATTATTCTACTATATTAAAATTTATTTGTTTTAAATGCATTTAAACATAATTTTAGTTTATTTGACCGCAACGTTTAAGTATTATAAAATTATTTTATAAAGTTTCTTTTTAAAATTGCTTAATTGTGCATTTTGTTATTGTAAAGAGTTATTAATAAAATATTTAATTAAAAACACTGTTTTTTTTAAAACTTGTATTATCAAACTCAAAATTTCTCACAAAATACTAAGCGTTTTTTAACCACATTTACGGGGGTTTTTGAATCCAGGCCGAAACAAGGAATTTAAGACAACAATCCTGACTGCAATATAGGTTTTGTACTGAAGTATAAAATAATGTAAATTATAAATGTGTTCTTCTGTTAATATTAATTTCAAAAGGTTTTAAGTGTTTAACGAATAAGACAATTAGTAGTATTGAGTTAGGTTAGTTTGTGGATTGGATAATTCAGGGAAATCGTGGGCAACTTTCAAATTAACGTACAGGCAATTACTATTCTGACAATTTTATATTCTGATAGTCATCTTCTTATGGATGTGGATGAGCTGATGATGGAAGGTAAAACTCCTCAGCGGTTAAGAGTTGAAAGAAAATTCTTACGAAGTTATGAGTACGAAATACGTACTTGTGAGGTTATTACTTATTAGCTTGACCAAATAATAAAAGGTAAACCTCATTAACGTTAAGGACGTAGGTGGAAAAATGGATGCGGACAAACGATAAACGTCTCTTCACTCATTTCCTTTTACTTGTTTGTATGGGTAGTGTTCACTCAAAATAATCATAGGGTAAAACGTTGATGAAAGTTTGAACTGCATGGTATTCATTTCACAATGGAGCATCTTAATACCGCGATGGATATATTTGGCCTAAGTAGAAGTTCTTTAAAAAAAAACTAAGACTCAACCTCGCACACTCACTCACACAGCAACACCATTGCACACACTGATACATTGTTCAACACTTCAACCGCGCCCGCGCGCACTCCGTTATTCGTTATTTTTGTTACCTCTCATAAGTTTTAATATTATTATTAACTTATATTAGAACATATTTAACAATATATAACTAATCAATCAATATAAGTGTTTAAAAATTTTGAAGCAGTGGTTGAAGTAAATTTTCAATTGACCATAACTTCTTTCTTCTTTTCTCTTAACCGATTTTGAAAAAAAAATTTTTGACAACGCTCCCAATTATATGTAATCCAACTGTGAAAACCGCGTTCAAATCCGTTCAGTAGTTTTCAAGTTATAACGTACCAGACAGACAGACAAGAATTCCAAAAAATGTTTTTTTGGTTTCTATGACTCTTCTTTAATTGCCTCCTTTCAGTTTTTTGGAAAAATATTTAATGGTTTTCGATTTTTACTGTCTTATTATTAGTATAGATATAGATTAGCATGGAGTGTTCATTGAGTGAATGTGTTTAGTAAGTGAACTATTTATGGGAAAGTGGTTTTTACTCGAAAATAAAACACATGAATATCCGTAAAGGCCTATATTATATTTTTTTTACAGACAACGCAGCCCCCAGCCACGGAGGCCAGTGGCGTCACAAGTCACTAGGATTTACACATGGTACTTTGTAATTCTCTTTATAAATAAAACGCATGGATATCCGTAAAGGCCTATATTATTTATTTATATCGACAGCGCCGGGCGATTCAGCTAGGGCCACTAGGGCCAGTGACGTCAGTGGTTGCCGGGGGGCGTCTTCGCGGGGGACGCGGGCGGAGGGTTGCTCCACTCGACGCCGTCACCCTCGTATTGCGTGTTCTCCAGCCTCGTGATCAGTCGTTCGTCCTCGTCGCCGAACTCACCGCCCATAAGCGACGGCTCACCGACGACCATCACGTCCTGCGAATCATTATCAATTGGGGCATATGACACCTCGCGTGTGGGCATAGACCACAGATAACGAGACAGGTTATCACGTGTCTCATCATTTTCATCATTTTTAGTATTTATTACCTGCGAGGCAAGACTGAAGTTGGGTCCGGGTGATCGTTTCTTGGCAGGCGCGGGCGGAGCCGCATTAGCTCCAGCGCTGCCTTTGCGCTTGCGGCGTTTGCTCGCCGGACGCTGGGACTCTGCAAGTGTATTTGACATTTGACATTCTATTCACGAGAAAAAAGGTTCCATTAAAACTTATCATCAAGATGACTTCGTTGCTGATGTCTCTAGAAGCTCTTCCATCTCTTCTTATCACAAAATTGAAAGAGATGTTGAGAGAATTTTTGTTTAAATTTAAAAAAAAACATGCCACAACTGTTTATGAGTTTTGTCTAACTACCAGGATAACATAACATGCAGAGATGTCGTATCTAACTAACATAGATGTGACGAATTATTGAATTAATAGTTACGAAAATCTAATAAATATTATTACACTATGCATAGACGCGCCCATCTTTAGTAATGCTAAATGTTCCAAATTTGTCCTTTATTACTTTATATAGCAAAAAATTGTTGTAATTTCCTATTAAAGTTGTTTTAAACAATAAATAAGCTTTAAACGCTGTGTAAAACAGCTGTGACACGAAAATGATTATTAATTAATTTTTGTGGGTATCTTCACAGACCGGTTTATTATGATACCCTCGATATATAAGAAAAATAATTGACAAGTGATCGCGCTGATACGTTTCTATGTGGAATAATAAAATGTGCCCACACCCTACCATTTTTTATTTTGTTTTGCCTTTCGTTAACCGCAATTTTTTTTGACTTCTTATAGTTAAAAGTTTCACACTTATATACTATATCTTATGTAAAGGACGTTTGAAATGCTTATAGTGTTTGTATTGAGAAAATTTAACTGTGTAGCTTCGTAACTGTCTAATCTGTTGTAGTTAGTTAACTGGCTAGTTATATATAACTTGTCTTTATTATATGACTGATTTAAAAAAAAAAACCAGACCAGTGTCAGAATCAAAACTACCAGGATCATATAACATGCGAACAGTTCTAGATGTGTTGAAAGAACATAAAGGACCTTATTAGTCCATCGCGTTCTAAATGAAATCTACCAGGCTCACATAACATGCGAAGGGTTGTTGCGCTTTTGGGACGAGACAAATGTTGTGTTGCATATGAAAACTACCAGGAACACATAGCATGCGTACAGTTCTAGCGGTAAACGTACGTGTGGCCTTACCTGGCGGCGCGACCATCCGCTGCCACTTCTGGAAGAGCGTCGTCTTGAGGCAGTCGCGAGGCGACAGCGCGTACGCCTTGTGCCTCGACATTAACTCTTGCATTGGTTCTAGGATTACGCACAACTGGAAATCGAGAAGAAAACATTTACTTAAGGAAAACTTATCTCGAGGAAAACGCGTGGATGTTTTTTGTCGTAATTAAACGTTTACATTTGAGATTAAATGGATAGTTTGAGCCGGATACCGGATGTTCGGCTAGCTTTAAGGGTACTGCCGTATATTGAGATTGAGAATATTCAAATTAAATATATGTACAGTGTAAACTCCAAGTAACGTTGCTCGATTTAACCTCTCTGAAGCGTCGAAATCAATTGGTTTTTGTTGGTATTCCATACAATAATTTTGAATCTCTTCATTCAACGACTACTCTCTATAACGCCATAATATGCACAGTCCCTTCAATGTCGTTATGTAGAGTTGACACTGTATTTAAATAAGTATATTTAATTGAGTATATGTTTAACAAATTAATTATTGTAGTATGGGCTGATTTGTGTAAAATCTACAGTTTCCTGCCGGATAGTTAAACCAAAGCCGGGTAGTGGATACCGGATATCCGTTTCATCTCTTGTTTACATCGAAGTGCGAATTGTATACCGCGAATGAAAATCTCACCCTCAAATAGTTGAGCGTTGAGTTGGTGATGCCCTGACGGGTGATATTCTTCGCGAGCTGGTCCAGTGACGCATGGTCCGGCGGGTGGACAGCCTGCCTCGGGATCAGCTCCCGGTGAGCGCGCACCGCCATATGCCACGACTTTATACGCATCAGATCGTCGAATGTGAACTCGAGGATCAACCGGCCTTCTGTACACACCTGCAAGGTTTAGCACAGCATATGTAATACATAAATATATAGCTCATTTGTGTGTGTGTGTGTTGTCTCATACATACATATTTCACAGATTTATTAATTTTTTACTGTACGGTATTGCCTTGTGTGTGTGTGTGTTTAAATGTCTTTTCACTCTTTCTTAATCTATTTCTTTCTTTTTTTAATAGACCATAGCCATCGGTTTAGAAATAAAATTTAAAAATATCTTTTTGTTCATCAACTTAACCATAAATAAAGCAACACACAGATAATAAATAGACTCCGGAATATTGTTTTTCGAGTTGTGACAGCCTGTCAGATGTCACATGCGTCGGCAAGAGGTGATTATTAAAAAAAAAAAACGAAAGTATGATTTTGAAAAGTACCAGGCTAGCATAAATGGACAGGGGTGTGCGTACCTTAGTGAACATCGGTTTCCCGTGATGCGTGACCATAGTACAATGATCGCAGTCTAATGTGATGCTGGTATTGTGAAACGACTCCTTCGGCTGTCTCATTGTGTAATACAATTCTGACACGCCACCCTCGTATATGCTACGGAAGTATCGCGGTATCAGCGTCCTTCCTATAGCTGGAAACGATACAAAAGTTCATTAGACATCAGAGGTAATACTACTAACATATATAATATTATACTACTGGGATGTAGTATAAACAATTTTAGTCCATTGGAATGTTACGTAAAGTCCTTCAAGAAAAAAACGTACAAATCCCTAAAAGGCGGGCAACGCACTCACGAGCTCCCAGCCACATGAGTGTCCATGGGCGGCGACTTCACCTTTATGGTGGGCCTCCCTCTCTCTTCTATTAAAAAAAGGTAAATTATTAGAGGACGCAAAAATGTATAAAAAAGTATAAATATCTTACTTTTTAGCATATAACTTCTTTAATTTGTAATTTAGGCCAAAAAGGTAATAAACATAATTTGTAAGCAAAACAATTAGCCACAAATTGTGACTTAACAATTTTTTTGTAAGACGCACAGTTTCTGAGATATTGCGTAATAAATGTTTTCACCCCTTTTTCCAAGATGGCGGCCGGCAGACAGGGGTCGGGCGACTCCACGAAATTGTCCCAAAAACTAAAGTGCGTCTTCTCATAAATAAATGCCAAGCAAATTTAACATAACAATAGACTATTTATTTACAAGCAGTATAGAAAACGATCAATCGTTTCAAAGACGATATCGTCTGCGATTGCAATTTCTCTCATTGGAAGAAACAATCGGGTCTTATGGTACTAGGATAACATAAACAGACAAGAATTAGTTAAAATTTATCGTTATTCGAATTGACAACAGACCCGCCAATAGATGGCGTTATATTAAAGCTATACAATTTAAAAAGTATTAGTTCATGAGTTAAAGCTCCACAGATACGTATGGGCGTACGTATACGTGAAGCAACGTATGTAATGATAATTTGACATACTATATCGTTTAGGTCCGTCTTCTAAACAGAAGGTAAGCGTGAGCGTCGCGTCGTCTTCAAAGAATTCCGTCGCGAACGCGTCCCACCATAAATTATCAGAGTCCTGAAATTCATATACAAATGTTTAAAACATATTTGTTATCTTATCAAAAGTAGGGTAGGTTATTTATTTATTGCACTTAAACAGTAGAAGTCGATGTTGTTAATAGATGTCAATACATATTAGAACTTATCGCTAATAAGCGATCCCTTACAGGCAACCGCCCAAAATAAAAGAATACGTATAATACAGATTGATTGGTGCAAGCGGTGTATACAAAAAACAACACCATATTTAGTTTTGATACTAGTACGACAGTTTCTCTCACCACAGACTAAACAACTAACACATTACCGCAATAAAGGTGGAAACAAACCTCTTTGGACTTTATTTTATTTCAATTAATTCGAAATTGGAAAATTGTGCTTTGGGAAACGAAGAATCGCTACAACGGTGTCAAACAGTTTCGCTCACCACAGACTAAACTAACCCGTGACCGCAATAAGGGAGGGAACAAACCTCTTTGGACTTTATTTTATTTATTTATTTCTTAAACCCATACAGCACATTATAATTCAATTAATTTGATTTTTGAATAAAAGTTCTTCGAGATGAATGTAATATTTGAAAAACAACAGTCTCAAAAAGTTTTGCTCACCACAGACTAAGGCGAGGTAGAAACAAACCTCCTTAGACTTTTTTAAAATTAATTTGAATTTGGAATATAGCTAAAATTGTTACGAAACGAATTCAAACATTGTCAAGGTATGTATCACATACGCGTTATACTCAAAATGGGCAGGACTTTTTTTAACTAAGCAAAAAAACCAATTTTTATATATATTGTCGTCCATTATTGGATCGAATTAATCCATCCAGAGTCCAACCCAGGATTTAAGTTTTAAGTCTATCCCATATACACACAAATATATAATTACCTCTGTCCTCTGTTGTAATCTTTTATTGAGTTCATATACTCTGTAGTCTGGTTGTCCGAAGTACGGCGCATGCCTCCTGAAATTGACGTATAATACCATTAGTACGTTAAATACAGGTCAATGACCTCTATACGTCAAACTGTCGATCTCGTCACACAAACCAAATGGTTTATTATTGTGCTAAAGTGTCCATAACACAATTGTTAACCGGGGAACCGAACCCGGGAGCTTTATCCTTAGCTACTAAAAATATTATTGTCTTTAATTGCCTGTTTTTTTGAATTACATCTTTTACATATAAATAATATATTATTTTTCTTGTTTTGTTATATTTAATACAAGTAGCTTTTGCCCGCGACTTGGTCCACGTGGTCTAAATAGAGAAGGAATTTAGAGCATTGGTTTAAAAATGGCACCAGTGTTCTGGTGAAAATTTCATCCCCTTCAACAGCTTTTTTCGCCAAACTCGAACGAGATAAAAATTAAAGTTTAGTTTATCTTCACATCAAATATCATTGAATTCGGTTAAGTAGTGTAAGTAGCGTTTTTTTGAAAATTAAACATAGCCTATGTCACTCTGAAATGGTGTAGCTTGCCAACGGTGAAAGAATTATCGAAATCGGTCCAGCAGTTTCGGAGCCTATACATATTCAAAACAAATAAAAAAATCAAATCTTTCCTCTTTATAAATACAGAAACTCTAGAATAAATTTAAAAACTTCGTTCCCATAGTAACCATAAAGCTGATTAGTGGGCCTCTGTCTACCAAGATACACAGTTTCTAAGTATATTTTAAGTAAAAATATACATATAAACTATATGTCGCTTCAGCATAGACATCATCAATTATAGAGAAGCCAAAAGAATGAATTGGATCTACAAGAATCAATTGTATGGTTTCCGTGATTTATTTTGAATATTATATTTAACGAAAAGGTTAAAAAGTGTCTTGTATATGGGTTATCTGTAAAAAGCTCGAGCCGGACTTCGAGAATTGCTGAAAAAGCGAGGGTAGTTTAAAAATAATTTAGATAATATTATACGCGCAAAAATAATCATCAAATAAACATAAAACCGAAGCCAATCTCAATATTATTATATACAATAGCATCAACATATAGTAGATTTTTGTTTTAAATAATATATGTAATGAATAAAGCTCTACTTGGGATCAAGCTACCCTCTAAATAGAAAGACCGGCGTCATCTGTATTAATATATAGCTATTTAAGTATAAGACACATGGGCATACAAGGCAACTTGGCCCAAATTTGTTCCAATTTAATCTGATGGGGAATTAGTAGCGGGACTCGTAGCTATAATTTGCCATAATTTGAAAAATAGTATAGAAATAAATATAAATGATTTTAAGAATTTAAAATAATTAATTCCAATTTTTGGATTTAATGGAGAACGCATTTTTTGGGATGTCTGCCCTCAATATAAGCGACCCTTGCCCTCCGTCCGCCATCTTGGAAAAAGGGGTGAAAACATTTTTTACGCAATATCTCAAAAACTATGCGTTTGACAAAAAAATTATAACATCACAATTTGTAGCTAATTAATTGTTTTGCCTCCAAATATTGAACTTTATTTATATAGTTATACATTATATAGTTTATTTAACTTTTTGTCCTAAATTGAACATTAAAGTAGTTATAAGCTAAAAAGTAAGATACTCTATACATTTTAACGGTTTATTAAGTTTTATAACTATTCTTTATTTTAATTTTAGCGTATTTGTTAAATAAATTAATTCGTGAAATCAACTCTACAAGGTAAAAAAAATATTTTAAGGTATTTTCGTTACTTAAGTAAATGCTAAAACAGACAACAGTCTCATCCCATGTGCATACATAACATATACATTAAGCCTAAGTTTTGGGTCATACATACTTTTTAGGAAATAGTTATAGGATCGACCTCTGTGTTGTGTGTGTTGTGAGTATCGGTCCAAGAATATATCACTGAATAATCGTATATGGTTTGTGCCAATAACTTTACCTAAAGTATGGATCCGGTATGGGATGATAAATCGGCGGTGGTGCGTACTCATGGTACTGGAGGTGTTGGTGCGGTGAGATGTGGTGGTACTCGCCCTCACCGCCGAGCGAGCCCAGCGCGACTGGCATGTAGGCCACTTTGTCACCGCGCCATCTATCGGCCGTGTGAAACGCCCGCTGCTCTATGTCTTTTGCAGTTTTTCAAATTTCGAATGTCAACTTTCCACGATTGTCCCGCGTTCCTTTTTCAAATTTCACGCACAACTTTTATTTATTTTTTTCTTAATTGTTAAAAACACACAAAAAAACTCTCGATCCTTTTTTGAATTTCACTCACAATTCGTGTTTATTCTTGTCTTAAATTATTATAATAAATAAAAAGTTTAAATTATCACTAAAATAAATATTAGTTAAAAACTATTTCGGTTCCTATCGAACGACTAGGTCACATAATGTCTTAGGTTGCACTGTTCACATTCACTATATCTTTGTAGTTCACTAGAAAAACTATACGTTTAAAACATTAAAACACCATTTAAAAACAATAAAATTTGGCAAACGCGCGCAAAATATACAAATCAAACGCGCAAATAAAATAATTCCATTGAAAAAAAAATGGTACGAAACAACGTAACTCGCGAACACGACTGATAAAATTTCGAATTTTTCGCGCGGGAAGCGCCATCCCAGCGTGAAGAACGTCCTAAATCCATTATATACTTGACACTGATACGCGATTGTAGCCCCTAACACAATGCAACAGAGGCGATAAGCTCTTAGATAGTTGAGTACACGTAAGCGCGGCAACGTCGCGTCAGCTGGCGATAGAATTGCGTTCGGAAAGGTCAACAATTCAACGTTGTATTTTTTTCTACCGGTTATTTTCGTGTAAGTTTGTTTGTTTTCGTTACAATACACCCATTGTACTTAAGATTTGGTTCCGCATTCTTTTTATGTTCACATTACACGTGAAAAGATTTTACACGCAGCTATTTTGAATTGTATTGTGTATCAAAATATTGTATCATAATTAAGATTGCAATATGCAACTGTGTTAATAGTTTCCTGGTATAGATTTACTAGAATTCGAGATGTAAAATATAGATAGGTAATAAAAAGATCATTGTTTTCACCGGCACGGCCTCGCGCGACGTTGCCGCACCGTGCACTCGCGCCATACTTTTTACTGTTTCTTAGCACATAGAGCGCTCATTACCGCACGCACACATAGACCGGACGCGTACACATAATGCAGTACATAATATACATTCCGCTACGAACATAGGTATGTAGGTGAGCTACGACGCGGTACACAAATCAAACAGTGTGTTATAAATAACTAGCGGAGATGTGCCCGTGAAAAGACGTAGTTTTTAATACGTCTCAATAATAAATCGCTTGTTAACAATAACAACACAGTATTAGAAGTGCAAGTCGGCGAATAATTCAAAACTAATGAAACTAGGGTTTGTTTTTGCAAGCCGACGTCACAGTGACGCGCGGACACGCTCGAATAAATCGATAAACGTCATCGACATTCAAAAAATGGAACACCAGGGTTGCGCGGGAAAACTACAACTATTTACGGCCAGCGGCACGCAAAAAAAAACGAAACATTCACACAGATAATTAATTGCTCACACACGTCAAACGCGATCGATACAAATTCGGCACATCCCTTCTCAACTTCTCGGCACAGACTTGTTGCTAACACGAGTGAAAAAAAATCGCACCACCGCCAAACCCCGCCAAGGTGTTATCGCGAGACAAAACAACAACGATAAGACAATGCAGTCGCGAAAATGCGGGCGTATTAGCGTAGAGTCAGCAACCGAATGTATGTCACGCCGTGTCAATGACTTTAGCCGGTAAACAGTGCTTACACGTGCGCGGGGGACGCGAAATCGGAGTGCGACTAGATAATCTGTCAATCAGCGGTGGCGACGCCGTTTGACAGCTGTCACAGGTGACGCGTAGTTCCGCTGATGACGCCACCAGCATGGCCGGTGTTGTAGACAATTGTATTGCTTCAGTTGTGTACAGTCAAAACAATAGTGTGGATAATTGATTATGTCTAACACCAGGGCTTCTTAAAGTGTGGTGTGCGACCCCAAACCGAGTCGCGTAGCAAAATTGTATTTATATTTTTTTGGGGGGAATTATTTTTTGATCAGAAATTCTTTTAAACTATATATTCGCATATTGTTACCTAATAAATAAAATCATCAATGAAATATTAATTTATTTTTTCGTTTATATTTGTATGGGGAAATCGAGAAACTCGCAAACGTAAATCGGCTCGTGAATGACAAAAGTTTAAGAAACCCTGGTCTACACAGCTCTATACCAAAATAGTCAAAAGTCAAAATATCTTTATTCATTAAGGTACATAAGACTATTTTAAATCTAAGTGATTCTTCGCCTGTTCGTAAGCGACCAAGCTGAGAAGAAGCAGGCAAGAAACACGGCTTGGTTGATTTCGTATTTTCTGAAGCAAGGCTCAGCTGGAGCCAATTCATTGTCAAACTTTTTTCATCAATAGAACTACTTTTTTAAATTCATTTTTGGATTTTTATTTCGTTCGCTCAATTGTTGCCTGGAGTGGATGTCATTAGCGAATAAGGATTGCTCTCACTAAATGGGTGCTCCATGCCCACCGGTACCAATATCTTTTTTCAAATTGTTTTATATGGATCATTCGGGGTTCTGTAGACCATATTATTTATTGATATATATAATTCTTACACTTATGTAACATCGAAAACAATCATCACTTCCCAGAAGTGAGAAACTCTCCGCCTTCAAATCGCCAAGTATGTTATACATTATATAGTTATATGTTATACAGTGTTCGTAAAATGCACGAACTTTACACCGAATAGAAACAAATTTCCATACAAAAACGTATACATAGAATATGAATATTTGACAGATCTGACAACCCCCTGTTTTTCGGGTACTGACCACCCCCCTTAACTGGCCACACCTCTTATTACATAAAATTTATATAACTAGAACACAGTAGGAGTGGATTATGTTAGTACACATAAGAGCAACGGGCCTTATCGCTAAGCGATCTCATCCAGGCAACCCACAAAATAAAAGAATATTAAATTATGTAAAACAGTACAAATAAAGTAATTTAAATGTAAAAATATAAATACAGTGACATACAGTTATTATATCTTGACTAATATTACGAAGAGATTTGATTTAATTGAATGAGCTCCAAAACTACTGGGCCGATTTTGAAAATTCTTTCACCGTTGGTAATTAAAAAAAAACTGTGGTATGCATCTAAAACTTGAATAATATACTATACATGCAATAGTAACTCTGTCTGTATATGTTACGCTTTCAGGCTTAAACTAACGTACCGATTGCGATGTAATTTGGTATAGAGATAAACTTTACTTTTGAAAGGATATAGAACACCCCTATTTTTATAAACTCCGTCATTTGTAAACCGATTTTCTAAATTTTTTTATTGAAGCTTACTTGCCTATAGCTTTAAAAAAAAGTGACTTTATTGTGGTCTCCTTGGTTGTTCTCACTGTAACGTAAATGTGTGCTCCTATTTCGCTATAGTAAAGGTCTTCTTCTTTTATTGTTTTTATTTAATATAGCATTCACTGGTGCACGGTGTGATGGTTGCAGGCAGATCACGACCGCACTGTGAAACATGCTTGGCGTAGAGTTTCTTGCCAGTTCTTCACGTTATACGCCCTTGATTTGGGAACTGGCATAAATCGAAATTTTGTATAATATTTTTTTTTTGAACGATTCATAAGCGTACCATAGCTATATGAATAAAGATATTTTTGACACTTCACAGACCCGACTCTGGCACACTCTATGGAATTCAGTAAAACCACGACTCTATGTGGGATAACAAACTAAAAATACGTAACGAGACAGTGAATCGGTCACTCAAGCGTCACATGATTTCACTAACTTTCTATTCGTTACTAGTCTATGCCTAGACCGTTCTTTCATTTGCGACAAAACATTGTTTTTGCCGTAATAACAAAAATGCTAAAAATTAAGGGCTGGAGGTATTTTTTAAAAGCGACATAATAATTTAAAAATATGTTCGTCGATTCTCAGACCCATTTAATATACTCGCAAAATTTCATGAGAATCGGTCGAGCCGTTTCGGAGTACGACATACGAGAATTTAACTAAGATTAAACTATGAAAAATCATTATATGGGAAACGTGGATTTAAGTTATAACATATTAAATACACACATACAACTAATACGTTCACACAATTAACCAAACCGGGATAAAACCCGGGATCCGGGTAAGGAGCCAAAGTCATCAACTGCTTACAACGTTATTAAAATAATAATTGAAAAACAATAAAATTATTAGATTTTTTTTATTATCCCGGGTGTTAATCCGAAAAAGTACGGGATTCTAACATTTAAATTTAGAATAAGTCTTAAGAGGCTCTTTTTATGACCTACCTTCAATTAAAACAGCTGCTAACGTAATACCATGACGAGTATTTTCCTGTTAGACTGTTTAAAGATTAATTTGACATTAAAACATCAAATTTAACAGTTAAATTATTCTGTTAGATTAAACCAAATCCTTATAACTATAGTTAAAATTGATTGTTGGTCTTAATTTTAACGATAGCAAAAATTGTATGAAATTTTATTGAAAAGAAAAACATATTTTAACAATTTCAAAAATCGAATTCCAAATTCGAAATAAAATTCAAATGGGGAACGTCGAACGCGGATGATCATCGTGGAGCGAGCAAGAGGTTGTTGATTTAATTCATTAGTGCGAGCGAGATGGATGCAACGGTGTACGAAAGGGACGGGTCTATTGAATGTTATGCGTTAGAGAGAGACGGTTAGTCTGTTGACGTTGTAGTTGATGAGATAAGGAGCTATCAGCAATGCGCGTTTACAATAGTAGAGTACTCGGCTAGAACTTCAATTCGTAAGATTTACTGAAAGTTGTAAGGATTACAAATTACCAACGAAATATTTAGTTTTTTTAAATATCAATTACTAAACTGTAAAATTTAATGGACCATTAAAAAATTAGTTCTGTTTTTTAGATGTAAATAATACTGTAAGGATGTTCAAGCTATATTTTATATTAATATAAAAAGTGCAAATTTATAAACTTTGTTCTCAGGGGTTTTTTATAAATAATTCTTCTTAATGAATTTATTTATATTATATCGATTTATATTTTCTAAGAAAATGTAACTTTAGCTACTATAAGTCATTGGATATAGCTCGTCTGTCACTGGACAGTACAAAGCTCGTACGAACGAGGCACCACTCACTCACACAAACAACGCGCGCACACTGACTTAATATTACGACTACTAAATTAAGAAGGACGCAAGTGAATTTTTAAATGTATAATTCGTTAGGTAATATAATGTAAACGACAAATCGTCATTTAACTATAAAAAAAGTTAAGATTTTTTTCCTGTGCTTACTTTATTTTGACATGTAGAAAATTGGTTAGCATGGTACATTGCTATTGTTGGTTCAAGTTGTGAGACCGACAATCATTATTTGAAACAATTGAACCTATTTGTGCATACTAAGATTGTATTTAAGTACATTTTGGAAGCACATCAATATGAAAATTATCGTGAGTTCTTAGAGAAACATAAAAAGCAAAAAATTTAATAATACTAATTTATAATTAATATGTTTTGATTTAAAATCAATATTGTTACAAACATACAAAAATTATGTTAATTCATAATTCCTTTAGTTTAAACATCATATTAATTTTACATTTTTTTTTAAATTTATATATTTAACATCTCAAAAATTCATTTGCCACCTTCACTAGATGCGTCATGCAAGCGTGTTGAACTCACGCACACAGCCACACAATACGTGAATCGAAGACAATAAAACTGTTCGTGTGTGCGTTGAACGTCAAGTGCTATACACGGATTGAGCAGTTATGATCATTGCTACGTTGACAAGCAAGTGACAGGCGGTAAACGTAGTGACATTTATTGTATGCTTAATTGTATATTGCACTTTCGGTTACACCCACAAAAATAGATTTATTGGGCCTATTTAATTATCACTCGTAGAGATTACGTTAAGGTAAATGTTTATTTTTAACATTAAAGTATTCGAGATGTGACTTAATTGTGAAATTTCTGTAACTTGTGTGTTTACACTGGCGAAATTACAGTAATTATATTCAATGATTACACAACTACTCCACTAAGTCGAGCATAATAATTATAAAAATATTATTGATCGATGCAACGAGAAACGTCAAGTCAAATTTAATAGAAAATAAACTCCATCGCTTAATACAGTTTTATTACTTTATTTTCAAGAAACAAAACTGTATAAAACAGGGTGTTTATAAAAAAAACAAGTTAAAATTGGTTACTTTCTTGGTTAAAGAAACCCTTTAGATTGAAGCTATGAAATAACAGATTCTTATTATGTATTTAACTGGCACGAAAATAATTCGTAATGTTCCACTTAAATGTATGTATTGTTAAGCATACATTTAGACGTATTTATAACAACTAAATCAGTCAAGTTGTGATATGTAGACATTGTTAAAACTGTGTCAGCCAGATAAATTTTTGTAGAGTATTTATCAAAGCGGTTAATACCCAATATTCTCGTGCATTCGAACACGATTCTGTATGCGTTTTCTCATTTGGTACAGGAACATCAAGTAAGGAGTCACCGGACGATTAGGTAGTCAATAAACGCACTTTATATATAATAAATTAAAGTCACCATTACTGTTTATAAATTGAGCATATCCGTGACTTCGTGATTGCATAAATGGAAATACTTTCCAATATTGTGAGATATTAAATAATAACATATTATAGTATAACGTTAAATTTTCATGAGCTCTGAGGCAACCAACTTATTCATTACTTTTTTGTATGCTATTCATGTGTTTGTCAAGTTAGCTTCATTCTTATGAACAATTACACCCAGTTACCCATTTCAGTAGCAGCTAACGTAGTACCCAGCAATAAGTTTATATGTTATAAACAATACACATATAAAGTAAAATGCAATTTGTGTTATTTGAACCAAGGTCAACCAATTAGCCAACCCTTCGCTACAATGCGTTATAATTTGTCAATGACAGAAGATATATTTATTTACCATAATTGCTCATTTTTTAATCAAAGTTCAAGGACATATGTTATAGGTTAGGTACTACGCGACTTGTTATATCCCGAGAGGGTATGCAAGGTTAACCCATCGTTATTTTATAAAATGTATTATTAAATCGTAGTGGTTACTTTGCCTGTTAAATAACTATGTTATTTAATTTAATTTACATTGAGTGTATAGTTATAAATTAGATCAAAAGGCAGCTTTGAGTGATCTTCGTGGTGTCGAAAAGTTAATGCCCTGGACATAGTGTGAAAGCCT
The DNA here is from genome assembly GCA_951799465.1 of Leptophobia aripa. Lineage (NCBI taxonomy): Eukaryota > Metazoa > Arthropoda > Insecta > Lepidoptera > Pieridae > Leptophobia > Leptophobia aripa. The sequence goes on along the minus strand of OX637283.1, from coordinate 1,677,465 downwards.
TTGAACCATTGCTTAGCTCTTTTAATATTCTGTCATTGCAAAGACCAATCTAAAACTGAAACGAGCCTATAAAATATTTAAAAAAAATTAGGTATGATCAAAATCCAATCATTTAGAGCGGTTTAGTGGTGTAATTGATAAAGGTATGGTGATGTTAGTAAAGATATACAGTAGTAAAGATTGGTGTTGTTATTAGGCACCTTATATAAAAAAAATACGTAACATATTTTTTGTTTTATTAAAAAAAAACATTTTTTTAAATATTACATTAAATAAAAATAACCTCAACGATCACAATAGCTCAGTCAGGCTATCTACACTCACACATACAGCACGTGAAAAGTACTTGTAGAATGTAGAGTAATTGTTTACCTGTGTGCATCTTACAATGACCTTACGGAATTCCAAATTTGAAACTTTTATTATAAAAAAAAACAACACAATCTTGGTAACGTGGCTAAGGTTTTGACGAATAAATTACAAAATTAAGGATTGTGTTTATGCAATATTTTCGTCATTTTGAGATAAAAATGTATTAAAAAAAAACTTCACTTTAAATTTAAACACACATGATAATTTTTGTAACATTTTTTTACACGCCCTTGTAAAGTTTATACAGGCAAAATTATACATTTTTCCCAATATTACTAGAATATGTACAATCAAATTAAATCGCTATGTGCATACATTTGAATACCAAAACAAAAAAATTAACTTATCAAACAACAAGTTAAAAAAGTTTCAACTTGACACTGTTCGAAATTCAAATGCCTTATAACCATGGGGCGCACACCCTTATTAATAATAACTTATTCGTCCCTTTCACGCGCGTGCCGTCACGATACCTCCATCCTTGTCTACTTGCAAATGAAAAATCAATGTGCACTTGTCTTCTGTCAGCCATCTTGTATTATTGTTGACATTTAAAAGTCTGCATAAATTATGCCTAATTTTGCATGTGAATGAATCTTATTTACCGGTATCAATCGCGAATGTAGGTAAACTAACATTCGTTTAAAAAAAAACCTTACGTTAATTTACCATTTAAGAAGATATTTAAAAAAAAGCAATCTAATTAAAAATAAAATATAAATCAGTTGTAAGGATGTTTTAATTTATCAGTCATACAACCTACTAAGGCCTTATAGATCAAAATATGGTAACGTGGTGCAAATACTGATTAATAAGTGATTCAGTAACCACAGTTTAAATTAAACCGAGCAAATGAAACGAATAAGACCAAAATAAAAATAAAGCAGGTACCAGGCGATCAGAAATGCGAGAGGGTGGTCCACGTGCTCACCCCCGTTTCAATCAGTGACGTCACACAATGCCTGACGTTCGCAAGCAAGAAAACTATATTAAGCCAGTGCTTTCGTGCCTCGGGGCAGACCTATGCATCAGTTGACCAATATTGCTATAAACACATACATTGTTGTATTATGTCAATATTCGCCATGTTTTAAACATATTTTTTGTAGTCGTGTTTCAATTTCTTTTGTCTCTACAATACTTGGTGACTAACTATTTTTAATAAAAGCAAGCAATAATGTAGTCCCAACGTATCAAACGGACGATCCCGAGGCTAAGAGTCGAGCGCCTTATCACTAGGCCAACACTTCAATACTTGTAAACATAAACGCTTAGTTAGTAGACCAAGATACTGAGACAAATAATATGATTTTTAGCGCTGAATTAATATTTAGTTGTAACGTTAGGGAAAATACACACCCTAGCTGTGCCTTTACTCCATGACCCATTTTACGTAGATTACCAAGATCTATATAACTCTATATAACTCAAATTCTCACATACTTATTTCGCTAAGTTAAAATAAATCTAAAAAAGCTTAGAAATATAAGCTCAATTGAACTTTTAGGAAATTTAGGAATAGTATTGGAAAAGCATTCTAAAATTAGAAATTGGAATGAAGCTAATCGTAGTTAGACAGTATAAATAAATAGCTATTTTTTTTCGAACGCTCTGGAAGCAAGTTCTCCCGCCACACCTAGTATGTGTATGCATATTTGAATTAAGAACAAAATGTATGAAAAATTCTAAACGTCAAATTCGAATTTGGAATGATTTTGATCGCAGGCAGACGACACTCGAGCGAGCGGCGTCTCACTCCAGTCTTTACTTATGTAGGCACCGGCCAGGCTACGTTGAACCGCGTAATGTCACCCCTGCGCGGTTCGCGTGGGTGGTTATAGTACGCGCGGGGCACGAGGGAGGTCATTGTATGTTGGGCAAAGCGGTACCGTCGGCTACAGCGTATAGATAGATAGGCACGGGGTGGGCGAGTACAGTCGTCAATAAAGGTCTAATTAATTAAAAAATTACATAATTATTTGTGTCTTTAATAAATTAAACAATTTATTGAAGTCTATTATAGTTCAAATATTAAGAAATATAAGCAATTTGAATATATATATATATAAATAAAAATTATGTAGTGTTAATTACTATTGAACCCTTAACATATTCATCAACCCTCATTTGTATATTCTTTAATCCTATTGAAAAATTATTGTCACATATGAACAAACCGCAATGATTCCTATTATCCTTTCCTGTTATTGTAATAGTTATAACATACACTGTTTATTTTGACGATTTTGTTATAATCATACTGAACATTTCACGTATTAAAGCTTACAAGCTGTCAAGTGAAATAACTATTTATTTATAAATCACTAATATATAACCATAAACAATAAAGACTGACGTATAACAGTATAAAGATGCGGCCTAATTAAAAAAATAATAATTAACCTTTACCAACCGACTGTACCGATATACCTACGTACCGTTCACCTATATTTATTTGTGCACACACACAAACGCGGTTTATGGCACCCCCACATAGATACGCATACAAGAGAGTATTTTATTCGGTGGGATTATTTTGCGATTTTTGGCATCGCGTAGCTTTTTCTTACAAGATTTTTTTGCTTAATACAATTATTAATCATAGTAATAAAAGTGAGTGTTTTATAAAAATATGTCTATATAAGATAGATAAGTATAAAAAGAATAATTAAATAAATAAACAATCTTTATTATACATCCATCTTACTCTGACAAATCGTGAATACGATCGTGATGAAAAGAGATATAGCATTAGTTATTAATTCCATTAACAATTAATTTACTTTTCTAGAATTTTCTCTCTATATTATTACGAAAATCGGTTTAATAATGAAGTTTAAATTTATATCTCTTACACATAAGCGTATCATCACAAAATTGTCGAAGAGCTCAATTGTCTGGCTGAGATCGCTCGTAAGCGGTAAGGCAGCTCAAAGTAGTTATTAAAATGTATATTTTAAAATATAACTATACATTTACAATATATAATATATTTATTGAATAATGCGTGTCATTTTACTTTAGTTTATTTTTGTATATTTTCCCCGTGACTTATTTACGTGTTTTCTTTGAAAATCAATTTCTAGTGTGACAACAAACAATAACCTGCGGGGATAACTAATCAAATGACAATTGATCAGTTATGAGCGGGAGCGGAAAGTTACTAAAGTGAAAAAAAAATCGTCATAAAATAAAAAAATATATATTTAAGGGTGAACGAACAACCCTTATCATTTAGGGGTATGAAAAAACATATTGACCGATTCTCATACCTACTGAATACGCGTATAAACTTTGGTAAAAACACACTTTGGTGTGACATGTAAATTATATATATATATATATATATATATAAGATATAGTAAAATAACAAGTTAAAACAAATCTATAACATTCGTAGTGCAGGCGGTAGAAAAGAAAAGGTCAAAGTACAAAAGTCTTTCCTCAATGTATTTTTTCCATTTGGGGTAGAGACTTTTGGACCATGGGGTGCAAGTGCACAGGTGCTTATTAAGGAATTAAGTAGGCGCCTGGTAGTCAGTACCGGTGATCCAAGAGCTGGTGATTTCCTTGCTCAGCGTGTAAGCATCGCGATGCAGCGAGGAAATGCCGCCAGCATTGTGGGTACTCTGCCACGGGGACCAAACTTTTTAAATTTGTTTTAGTTTTGTGTTTTGTTTTATTTTTAGTTAATAAATATTAGTTAGGTTAATATTAAGAATATTTTGTGTTTACGTAACATTCGTGTAAAACACAAAACTATTGAATATCACAAATCTACATAATTGTTCTACGAATAGGATAAGATACCTTGTAAAGATAACCTATCAAAATTAATGAATGCTTTTTTATTACAATTTTTCATATTAGACACCGGTTTCTAGATTGTCATTCTTTCCAGCATAGGACTCCCCCAAGTGTTCTCCATAAAGATCTCTTCCTTGCTTTCATCATCCAGGTCACTCCTGCTACCTTTTTTTAATGTCATCTGTTTTTTTAATGTAAGATGGGAATCTTCGATATTGTCTGCCTTTATTGGACACCAATCTGTCACCTATTGAGTCCGTTTCTCTGTCTATCTCGCCTTACGTAAAGTTAAATAAGCAAATTTCTTATCTCATTCTCTTTTAAAGTAAATTCGTAACATTAATATTAAATAAACACAAAATATTCTTAATATTAGCCTAACTAAAATAGCTAACTTAAAATAAAACAAAACACAAAACTAAAACAAATTTAAAAAGTTTGGTCCCTGTGGCAGAGTACCCACAATGCTGGCGGCATTGCCTCGCTGCATCGCGATGCTTACACGCTGAGCAAGGAAAGCACCAGCTCTTGGATCACCGGTACTGACTACAAGGCGCCTACTTAATTCCTTAATAAGCACCTGTGCACTTGCACCCCATGGTCCAAAAATCTCTACCCCAAACGGAAAAAAATACATAGTTTGAGGAAAGACTTTTGTACTTTGATCTTCTCTTTTTTAAAATTTAATTACTTCCAATACTGAATGTATGCTTAAATACACATAAAAAAAAATAAACAAACACACCAATTACATTTGAAACATCAAAATAGTTCAAATTAAAAACATAGTATACGTACTATATGGTTCAGGGAGCGCTCAATCACTTGCTGTAATTGTTATACTAAGTGAACATCGGATGGTATGGCTGTGATTTTGATTAAATAAATTTATTATTTTTTTTATAAGGGAGGGGGCAAACGAGCCAGGAGGCCCACCAAAAATTCTTTAAAAAAAACCTAAGACTCAACCTAGCACACTCACTCACACAGCAACACCAATACACACACATACTTAAATGCTCGTTCTTTGCATAATATACTCCACTTGTTCATATGTATATATATTTTTTTCTTTCTGTTCGTGTTTTTTCTTATCTTAGATTCTATTTCCGGTTCTATTTAACCTTATTTTTAATCTATTTTTAATGTGTAAACTTTTTTTTCGATAAGCTGTATAGGTTTAAGAAAAAAATAAAATAAAGGTAAAGTCGCCACCCATAGACACTCACGTGGCTCGCTCGCTCGTGCGTTACCGGCCTTTTAGTTATCTTTTAATTATCAAATTAAAACAATTATATATTGTAGACGTTCGGGGTCTACTGTCACGGGTTATGCTACCTAACGGGTAGACCCAAGCCTCAATATTATTTATGTATGTTAAAGAAATTTTATATTTATCATTTATACTTAGCTGAGTCGGCAAACGTTGTTTTGACATATAAATTATTACAATGTAATTTCTAGTGTATGAAAAATTATCAGTTATCACCAAAGGTTAAATAGGGATTGTATGTATTTTATAATGCGACAAAATAATAAAAAAATTCACTAAAAATAGATGTGGAACGATTCTCCGACCTAATCAATGTGTTATCAAAATTTCATGAGAATCGGACAAGCCGTTTCGGAGAAGTACGGGAACGAACATTGAATTGAGAATTTTATATATAGGATAAATTCTTGATTTGATACGACAATGATTGATTACCGATTCGGAAAAAGTTAAAGATAAATATCTTAATATCTTATATACACACAACTCAACTCGTATATTGTCATTACAAAAATGAAGAAGTCTCTCGTTCCTGAATACGGAACCAATAATGGTTTTTTAATTTTAAAGTACCCACTTAAACGTCATTTCTTTATTATTTTATAAAAATTTCGAGCATATACCATATAACAATGATACAATAAAATACTTGTCAAAAAGGAATGACGGAGAGTTCCTTGCCTGTTCTTCTACATATTTAGAGAGGGTCGGCAATAAACGTAGAGCAATTAAGCATTTATGACGTACATACATAAATAAATACCAAGTTTAAACTAACCTGTCAACAGGTGGCGGTAGTGGGGCCATCATGTGCGGATGCGGCGGCATCGGATGTGGCGGGTGGGGGTGAAAAGGCGAGCCGGGGGGTGCAAAGCCTGGCCCAGGGAACTGGCCGGGGGGGAAGCCCCCGCCGGAGCCCGGCCGGGCTGAAGGACTGCCGAAGGGCCCGGCCGCCGCGTAGGGCCCCGCGAAGCCGGGCCCTGGGCCTGGCGTGGAGGGTGCGGGGGATGCGGCAAACGCCGGCCCCGCGGGCGAGCCCGCTGGGGGCGCAAAGGAGGGGAACGGCTCGCTGGACTTCCACCCCGGGCCCCCGGCCTCGTCCAGCGCGGGCACACGCCGCTGTAGACCCACCGACATCTGAAATGTATCAATATTAAAAAAAAACTTGTCTTAAGCTATAGAAGTATATGACAAGCTGATGGGCAAACTAGTTTATTAAGAGCTGTTATCTTTGCTATATTGTTTCACCCAGGAATCGAACGCTATCACGTACAAAAGGCTGGTCCGCGTTATTGTGAAGGCTGTCAATAATACAGTAATGATATATGTGACGTAACTCAATAGTTCCTATAGAAATATATAGTGAACGTATATAGATTAACTTTACACAGACACTTTTTATTCACAATAATTTGTGTAAACGATATGACAGTAAATAGACATATAAATTATACTGATAACTCAAACTCAAAATATAAAGACACTTTTGAATCGTCATGAACACTACAACCGGTTCGGAAGGCAGTCATCTACCGAGAAGAACCGGCAAGCAACTCGATGGGTGCTCTTTTAAAATAAACAATTGATACAAAATAAGGTTACTCACAATTCAAATAACTAAAGCATTGTAAGGCTACTCAAGTCCTGTCCCGATGCTGAGACAATTGACGACACATTAAAGGGATCTTTGTCCTCGAAATATTCGTTTACGGTATAGTATGCCTTTTCAACCATAATACCCTTTACGCGCGTTTTAAATTTGTTGCGAGTCAATTTGGTTATAAGTGCTGGGACTTTGTTATAAAAACGTATGCTCATACCTACAAACTATTTATAAACGTCATTAAGGCGAAAATCAGGCACACCATTTCTTGTGTTGTGGTCGTGTTTATGTCCACTAAGTGAGTAACTAGTTTTTTATGATAAGTCTTAATTCTAAGTGACTACGCCTTTTCCCATGCGACCAACCTAAGACGCAGACTCAGCCTGCTTGTTTTTTATGGATCAATATTTACGATATTTAAAAAAAAAATTCTAAAAGCTTCATACCACTACTAAACTACCTCAACAACTTAACAACCAACTTTAAACATATATTTATCAATTCAAGTCTATAATATATGAATTGACGTGGGTCATCTCTATAAACAATTACTCTGTGTTAAAATTTTCGCGAACGTTATGCAAGTGCCTTTGAAATAGATGCAGCCGCTATTTATGTAATAAAACAATCTAATGTCTGACCGACTTGCGTTTCTCTTTACGAGGGAACATTTAAATTGTCATTTTCAACACTTAGTATAAATCATATCGAATTTATTAATGTAATTAAGTGTACAGTAACCAAGAGCTGGTGCTTTCCTTGCTCAGCGTATAAGCAGCGAGGAAATGCCGCCAGCATTGTGGGTGCTCTGCCCCAGGGACCGAACTTTTTAAATTTGTTTTATTTTAAGTTATATTAGTTAGGTTAATTTTTCGTTATTAATGTTATAAATCGTATTAGTGTGTCTTTCAGAGCATAACGAAGATTGTAAATAATAATAATATTATAAATTATTTTGTACAAAATTTAGTAGAAATCACTTATAACCTGATTTAGCGACTATAATGTTAACACAATTTTGGTTATATATCGCATTATATTCATACATAATCCGTTCGTTTTGCACGTCAACCGGTTACTACAACATAATACCCAGGATGTCGTTATAACCGGATTCTACTGTATATGCCTTTAATAATACTACTAAGATAAATGAATTGTATTTTTTCTATCTTGCTACTGCCAATGTTCCGGCAATGGAGCCAACGCGTATGGCAAGAGATGATGGTGAGACGACCAGGTGGAATTATATTGATCCACTGGAGTATGGGACGGGGTGTGATTTGGGTTATCACTTGTGTGGACCCGTCTCACCTTCCTATGACAAGCTCAAAAGCTGGCTGCAGAACAGGCAGACAAATAAGCTCAAAGAACATGAGTCTTTCCTCCAACTTTGATTTTGTTCCCTTTTGAGAGACTTTGGACCCAAGGGTCAGAAATAAACAGTCTTGTTAAAATAATACGAAATATAGCCAACTAGTAGCTTTGGCTGCGTGGTTAAAATACAAAAAGAATTAGGAAAATCGGATTTCTAAATGGCAGAGTTCTGGTGTCATTTTTATACAAAGTTTCATCCCATATTTCAAACCGTTCGATAGTCTCCCTAATGTTTAGTCTCACCATACCACATTTCATCGAAATTGGTTAAGTGAAAGCGGCACAAATACAGACAGAATTACTTTTGCATTTATAATATTATTTTATATATTAATAAAGCATGGGAAACAGGATAAATCATAATTATTAAAACACATATCCATCTCTATCATCAACGAGAACTCTAACCTTAAGCATCTCGTTTGTAATTTCAAAAGAGGTCTTAAGCCACTATACAATTAAACCTTTTTGTTACAGCCACGTGACTATCAATTGTCAACTGTCAGTTTCGCGTTGACAACGACGTTGCATCGCAAATATCCATAATACGTAATCTTAAACAAGTTAGTACTAGGTACGGGAATCTAATTCATTTATTTGTTAACACGCGATCTCACAAACAGCAGTGGCTCCCGATGTAATAAAAAATTAACATTTTCTTGTGGATTTATTTAAATACAAGGATAATGTGTACATGTAAGCAATTCCACTGTCTATGCGAAGCTTGTGTGTTATCACAAAGTCAAAATATTTCATTAAAGTACATAGGACCATTTTGAATCGTTTTAAATCTAAGTGATTCTACGCCTGTTCGTACGCGACCAAGATGAGATGAAGCAGACAAGAAACTCGGCTTGGGTTGATTTCTTTTTGTTTAAATGATCCCAGTACACTTTTTGAAGCAAGGCTAAAGCTGAAGCTAATTTATTCCCAAACTTTTTCACCATCAAAATTATCTGACAATTTATAAGATGCTTTTCTAAAAGTTTAACTACTTTTTTTAAATTATCTTACTGACGGAGTCAAAAAATTGTTCGGAATCGTTATTTCGTGTGTAACACAAATCTTAACACACACAACTTCTATATCACACAACTGTTGACAGAACTGGTAATATCCTGCCCTGTTTGGCAGTCTGGCAGCATTCTAAGACAATATCCGTCATAAAACAAATCAATTAATTATCTTGGAAAATAATTAGATAAATAAGGACATCCGTGAAAAAGTGAGCTAAGTTTTTTGTGGGCATATCATCAGAACCGTCTCCTACCCTTAAAACTGGTTTCTTCTTAATTATAAGAACATTTTTTATGATATCAAATACTTCACTTCGGAATATTATTGTTTTTATTTATATATTTAATTTAATTATGGGTTTGAGAAAAAAAAGCATATACATTATCGAATTGGGTTCTTTCAGTGAAAATACATTGAAAAACACTAAAATTACTACAGTGTAATCTCCATATTCCGTCACTTGATTTAACGACAAATCTCTAAAACGTCGTAACGTATCGGCTTTAGCTGGTGTAGCTTATCGTCGTTAACGGTTTCTCTCTATAACGCCATAAAATGCACAGTCCCTTTTGTGTCGTTATATAGATTTTACACTGTATATGTAGTCATACTTAATTCTCGAAAAAAAGCGTATTTAGCGATCTTTAAATCGAATGTTTTCAATTCGTGGCCCGCCTATGACGTCACGAGGGTCTCAACTACCTGAGTCTGTGCTCAATGGATATTTTTGAAATATTATTACCTGTAATTTTAGCTATGTTTATTAACTCAGGGCTTCACAAACTTACGTCAGTCCAACTCCATTTGCGAGTTTCTTGACGAACCCCATACTAATATTAAATATTTTTTGACGATCAAATTATCAGCTAACAATATACGTACGTAAATTTATTTACGTTTTGAAAAAAAATTAAAAATGGTATTAGTACACGTATTTGACGAACCCATATTATAAGAAACCCTGGTGCTAACTCATTAAGCTCACATATATTTTCTTATTATATGCCCAATTACTTGTTTCTACGGCATATCATAGGAATGGAGGACATGACTTAAAAGCAACGAGTGAACCATGGTCAAGATCCACCAGGGGTACTGGCTACAGCGTTCTGGTTTACACGAGTTGCCTGAAATAAGCCATGGTGGTTGGATGACGCATTCGTGCTGATTGCGGATCATAGATGTCGCCACAATAACCACCTTTCAAATAACGGCATGGTACACACTGGTCGAAACATAATTATCAGTGATTCGTGCATACACATGGATGCACCAAAGTGTGAGAAGAAAATGGAGAGAAGTTAATAAGAAATAAAACTAAAACAAATTTAAAATGTGGTCCTTGTGGCAGAGTACCCACAATGCTCGTGGCATTTCCTCGCTCTATCGCGATGCTTATACGCTGAGCGAGAAAAGCACCAGCTCTTGGGTCACCGGTACTGACCAGGCGCCTACTTACTTCCTTAATAAGTTATACAGATGTACAGCTTATTAAGGAATTAATAGTAAGACTTTTGGACCTTGGGGTACAGGTATAAAGTCCCAAGGTACAAAAGTCTCTATTCAAAAGGCAACCGAGTTAAAGGAAATAATTTTTTACTTTAACCTTAAGCCTGTTAAGAAGAATGATGTTAGTAGTTACATTACATTTTTTTATATATATTAGATTAGATTAGACAAAAAAAATAATTATAGAAGAGCCGGCCAATCCATACTAATCTTTATAAACGCGAAAGTAACTCTGTATATGTCTACTAAACCGATTTCGATAAAATTTTGTATGGAGATCGGCTCTACTTTAGGGAAAGACATAGGCTACCTTTTATTTCGAAAAAAAGGGTTGAAGGAGTTGAAATAGGGAATGATAGTTTGTATAAAAATTTCCCCAGAACTCTGCACTTTATAAACCGTTTTTCCAAATTCGTTTTGTATTTAAACCACGCGGACAAAGTCGCAGGTAGAAGCTACTAGTTATACTTTATATTAATAAATTTGTATTTGCATGAGAATACAAGAGTATTTATTGGCAATGGATAAACCGTACCGAACCGAGCGAATCGCGTGTCTGAGAATTGCGACCCGGGTCGCTTTTTAACCTAGTTTTGGTCAACATTCTGCGATTAAATCTACAGTTTATATTCTATGTAGACTGCACTACTGGGAAGACTACACCATTTATTCTGTGGCATATATTTTTTAAATGTATTATAACAAAAACTAAATCTTTAACCGCCTAGGTATGTAAATAATATAATTTACACTCCAGCCTGGAAGCGAGTATGTACAATATGAAAAAGTATTTATTTAGTTTCTTGTTTAATATTGGCGACATAGAAGCCCACATTTCTCGTGTATAACACTATAATAATACACATAGTAAGCCATTTAGTTTACTTTTATTAATAATTATAACTGTTTATTATTATTATATGTTCTTATAACGCATGTAAAATCTTTAAAACTTTTGTCTCACAGTTTAAACATACATTGTAACCTATAAAATATAAAAAAATACACACGTTTGACACCAATATATAGCTTGTGGTATACAAATATATAACTTCAACATATTACACAATTTACTATACCGGGAATCGAACCCCGGTATAACGAACATCACGACCTAAAGCCTTCAATAGGTTGTATTATTTCAATGATGCTGCATGCTATGTTCGTCAGAACTGGTCAGGTGACCAGTATGGGCAAGTAAGCCCCTCAGTAGCCATTTACTGGAACACTTACTTTGTTTTATAAGATATAGATGAGTACATACAAGAGTTAAAAATTTAAAGCCTATTGAAATATCTCTCGATCGCTGAGCGAGAAAAGCACCAGCTCTTGGCTCACCGGTACTTACTAGCAGGCGCCTACTTAATTCCTTAATAAGCGCCTGTGCACCTGTACCCAAGGGTCCAAGTCCATCCATAGAGAACTAAGCATATGTAAAATGAATGGTCTGTCGTGTCTTATAAAACCAGAGGTCCGTGGAGCAACAGGTGACCTTACGAGATCCAGCTTTTTGATAAAATATCTTTCCTACTGTAATATGCTTGGCGATATGAACGCGGAGAGTTTTCTTGCCAGCTGTCGCTCCACGCCCTTGATTTGGGAACTGGCAGTTAATGTAGTGACAAAATATTTTATGACGATTCAGAAGTGTGAAAATAACTCGCATATAATCAAAGAGTTTTTAATTACATTTTCGGTTCAACTAAGAAAAAAATGTTTTCTTCCCATATGTGCAACTGATGAATATAGAATCTATAATTATAATCTATGGGTTAATTTCTTTCCTGGTAACAAGTAGATAACGTGATAAAGGTTTATGAATAAGCTGCTACTACAGTTTTTTAATTGACGAAAAGTTGTAGGTAACTAATTTTGACGATACATTAGTTACCTAAGTAATATTATTGAGATGACTTATTTGAAATAAATTTCTTACGTAATAATATTACGTTGAGTTCGGTTCACAAAGCGTACATTTAAGTAAACAAAAATTGTAGTCCTATCTGTATCAATGTTAACAAAAAAAAACTGGCTGCGCTCGCGTCGGTGAAACTCGTTTCACGTATACAGAAAAGATTGTTCGAGCACGAGTTTTATTCATCGGCCACAATCCAGCTCTGTTTCACGTGAAGTGGTTTGTATTAAGCTTTTCCGACCCGTATGTGTCAATTTCAATTTTATAACAATTGATCGTCGCGAAAGGACTTAAAATTATAATAAAAAAAATAAGTAACAGACGACAAGAGGCGGCCTTATCGCTGTAAAGAGATCTCTTACAGGCAAACGAAGACGACATTCATTTGTACTTCGAGTTGAATGGTAACGAGCACGCATCGTTCGAAATTCGAATATGTAGGCAATATGTAGACACTGTCGAAATTATCGAACTGTCAAAACTGACATCGTGTTCACAGTTGACGTAACGTAAGACCCTCTATGGACGCCATTGCAACTATTCTAACTGTCAATATACGTAGATCTACGCTCTATACAATAACCATAATCACGTGAGCTGGTGTAGTACTACTCTTACACCAAAATATGTAGACGAATTTCCAAACTCTTTTCAGCATTCATTACTTATACATAGAACTGTACGTCATTATCAAAGTGCAGTAATATTATGTCACAGCATTGACAGTGCACAGTGTCAGATAATTATATTCTAAAACATTACATACTTAGTCTGAAAGTGAAGTATGTAACTTGTTAGTATCCTGTCAGTATGAAATAAATACTGACACAATACTAACACTAATGAGATAGACGAATCGCTCGACGTTCATGTCGAAAAATTTGATTTCACATCAAATAACGTCTTTGATTGATTGGTTAATATAATATAGTATATATATTATATAGTATATATATATTATAGGTAAGTATAATTATCACTATTACGGCCACGTTACAGGACTAAATCACCTGTCACATTTGTCAAAAAAGAGCCCTCGACAGACTGTCAGACACATTTGTAAATGTTTCATTGCTATTTATTTCATATTATCGAACCCAGGACATCAACACGATTAACACTTAATATATCCACATATATTATGAACTGTGTTAACTCAATTTGTGTTATGTATTACAGAAGTGAAATAGTTATTTATAAAATACGAAATAATAAGATAGAGACATCAACACCTCTACTAAAGGTGGATGTTAGATCATCTTAAACAGTATGGACTCAAAACTAGAACCAAGATTGCGTATACTAAATAGCTAAAAGATTTTTTTTATTTAAGAAAACTGTCGTGTAAGTATAATATATGTATACAGTTTTTAAATATAAAACAAATTTCAATTATATAAAATCGTAATGGCAATGATGCGTCTGGCCCAAAGGCGAATCACCTTCAGACATAATAAAAACAAATACAGATAACCTATAAAAAGATCGATACACAGTTCCCTCCAAAAAAAACTTGCCACATAAAAAAAGGGGTTAGGGACCTGTTCGGGTATAAAAACGATTGCCTATTGGACCTCCAAACTGCGTACCTCCGTACATATTCAGCCACCCCAAACGGTATGAACCGGGGGCGCCTCACCCCGCATTTTGTAACTATACCACTCGTATTCACCACTTACAATGTTTCGGTTGCCTTTCTTCCTCATACGAACATTGCCCGGCGTGTATCCATTTAACTATTTTAAACTACACAACACTGATTAGTACCAACAATCCACTGGCCTGACATTGGTTGCTTTTTTTTTGTAGTCGCGTGCCGCGTCGCCGGCGACCGGGTGAAAAAAGGGAAAACACACACGTCTACACTTACACGATATATAATAACGTTGATTCATTAACTGTTTAACACTATTTCACTAATGAGTTTTTTGAAAACATCTCGTTTTATAATCGCGTCGCGTCGCGCATATTGAGTTGTCGATTTTGTGTACGCGCGATCCGTAGCGCTCGATTGTACTGGAGATCGGAGCGTGGGGCGGCGCGGGGTAACAACGCGGGGGGGCAAACACCATTGCCGACGCACTTCAACTTCTATATCGACCTTTTAGACAGCTGGCAAGTTTACACGTAAAATCCGTTCGCGGCGCTGCAATCGCTTCTTTTTTAATTTTTAATCAATAATATAGAGACCTTACATAGATTAAGTTTTTCTACATCAAATATATAAAACCTTATCATACATGTACGAAAGAGAGGTATATTTAAAGACTTTTCTGATTAGCACAAACAATGATGACAAATTATTTATTGTCGTCATATTTATAGTTTCTCTATTTTATGTATTTTTGTAGTGTCCACCATCGGTAGTAACTCCATCTCTTGTCAAATTTTTTTAAAGTTGTTAAATATTGTAAACCAAACGGAATAATATTATTTATTTTTTTTATTATAAGAAACGTGATTTATTAAGATTCAATATTCTTTGTTTAATTTGACTTATAATAAATTTGTAATTAATTATGTATAAGAATACAATAATGGTAAATTTGAATGTATTTATTTGTCCATTGTCAAACTAAAAAGTGTCATCTGTCAATGTTCAGTTTTAAATTTCCAAATTCCAATTACAATATTCCACTTGGCTGTTAATTAGAATTATAATAACTATAAACATTAGTTATATTAACGTGTCAATTAAAATTAAAATTACACCGATGTGTATTTAAAATGGTAAAACATAGAAAGTCCAGCCTGCTAAATAAACATGGTAACAATACGGAAACAAGTGGATCCAGTACGTCTGATAATCCGCCGCGAACACCATCATATAAATTCTTAACTTTTTGGAAAACTACCATAGGTGTAATATGTCTAGTAGTGGCTGTCTACATTGGTACCCTGGGGTATCTTGAAACCCGAGTGAATACACCATTTGATGGCGAAAAGGTAAGTCATTCTTTCATGCCGGCATAAGGCGGTGTATTTTAAGGTCTATATATCGAATAATCTATGTATTATCATGCCTTTTATGTGCTGGTCCCATGTGAGTGACACTCTTTGATAAGATTTAACAGAATCTTTTAAAATATTACTTTAACTAATTCTTACTGAATTCATATTTTGTATACATATTACTGTGTCAGTAATATTAATTAATTTGAATCAATAAATTGATTCAAATTTATTAATAATGTTAATTTATTGATGATAATTAATAAAAATTTTAATTAAATTGAATCAAGTATGCCAAGCTTGTATATAAATTAAATAAGAAAATGTTTTAGGCAGTACAAGAAACAGGATTAGATGTTCCTGATCGATACTGGGGCAGTTATAGACCAGGTGTTTATTTTGGTTTGAAGAGCCGTGAACCAAAGTCACCTGTGTTCGGTATGATGTGGTATGAGCTGGCTGCCGCCACACATAAGGGTATACGGTTGGTAAAATGAAATATTTCTGATAACAAATTAATTGTTTGTTTTTGAATCCAACCAGCACATAGGCAATTTATGTGTCTCATAGATTCAGATATTATTATAATTTATACTAAACTCTAATATTAAAAGGAAACAATAGTATGTGTGAATATGTCAAACTTTAATCTTGTCTCACCTGCTGGCTACAGAATAATCAAATCTTGGTGTTCAAAACTTCTTTCATTTCCATGTCATTTCTAGACAAAAACTACTGATTTCTCTGCTGCATTTCAACATTTTTTAATAGCTTTTTTATTAAATCCTCATTTAATTAAAACATTATTTAATTACAGACATTGGTGTGAACAAAACGATAAACTACCAAGCTACGGTTGGATAAGACACGACGGGTTTACATTTGGCGAACAATTAATTACCGATCCACCGCATAATATTGTGACAAGTTATGTTAAAACATCAGGTGGTGAGCATGGTGGCCATTGGACAGCCAGAATTAATATTACATCTGTGGTATGTAAAAAGTCTTTTATATATGTGGTAGCGTAAAAATTAACGATACAAAAGTGTCTTTATAAAGACCTACTTGAATAAAGATATTTTGGGTTTGAGTTTGTAATAAAGAGACTGATTAAAACTCCCATAATTATTATAGATAGATGTACCTTTCAGACCTTACATCGATTACATTGCAGTTTTATTATGAATTTCTCCTCCCATCTCTTTCTGCTTAGCTCCCACCCATCTTTGTTGAATCTTCAGTTCATTATTTTTTTAAATCAATGCCTATTTTATTATTAACATAAACATTCTCAATATTAACCTAACTAATATAAACACAAATTTAAAAAGTCTGGTCCCCATGGCTGAGTATTCACAATGCTGGTAGTGTTTTCTCGCTTTCATAGAGATATCAAGATCACAAGACTACTTTGTCTAAGTAGTCTCGTGTAGTATATGCTGGTAATAAATATGTTCAGTTATTTTGATATATTTATTTCCTTGTGTTTTGTACATTTGACGAAGCGATTGGATTTCTTCCACTTAATAAGTTTACTTCTCTTCGTCTTCTTTTTATGGTTTTAATAACATAACTTCATTTAAATTTCACCATATATTTTAGTAACCAATCCATACTAATAAATGCGAAAGTAACTCTGTATAGTGATACATACTAAACCTATCATAACTACTACACCGATTTTCATAATATTGGTTATGTAGATACACAAATCTTTACCGAAAGACATAGGCTACTTTTTATTGGATAAAAAAGGTTTGAGGGGATCGAAATAGGGGGTGAAATTAAAAAGAAATTCACTCAGATTCCAAATTGAATTTTAAATTAATTAATACACATTTAAAAGCCTAGAATTGAAATCAAATAGACTGAATATAAAAGAAGTTGTTTTCAGAACAAGTCAAACGCTGCCTTTGTGTTGATATGGTATGGGGCGTTGGATGAGTCGCATGGATCTGGTCCCCAGTCACGAATATGGGGTGAAAAGGGTGCTATTGTGGGTTATACACCGTCTTTAGGAAATTTTAGGGTGCACTTATTACCACATCAAGGTAAATAAATCTTGGGCTTACTATTTAACTAGTACAGTTGGGAAGGTCTTAGTCCACCTTAGGCCTCGCTTGAACCATAAACAAAGGAGACTTAATATTGGTTCTTAGTCCATTGGAATATTAAATAAAGGGAATTAGGTATTTATTTTGAGGGATTTGAGTAATTATTTTGAGTTATGTTTGGGGGGGGGGGTCAATGGAAGCTTAACTTCAAGTTAAGCGGCCGCCATCTTGGATTAAGGGGTGAAAACATTTTTAACGCAATATCTCAGAAATTATGCGTTTGACAAAAAAAAATTTAACGTCACAATTTTAAGCTAATTGTTTTGCCTACAAATTTTGCCCTAAATTACAAATTAAAGAAATTAATAAGGTAAAAAGTAAAGTTTCTATAAATATTATAAAAATCTGAAGTATTTCAGACCAATCTTGTAGATTCAATGTTCTCTAATATCAAAGTTAATGGAAGAAAATGAATTTCCAACTAAGACCTATTTTTTATGGCCGTTTTAGTAATTCAGTCTTTTTTCATCCCGCACAACTCATTCGTCCGTTTCGTACGTCATCCGGCTAGTACGACATAGTATCGCCGGCCTCTTAAATGTCGTTATATCCGGATGCTACTTTTTTTTTAGGAAAGCTCCTGCATACCTCATACACAGACGCACACTCACCAGGGCTGCATCTCTTGAAGGAGAAATATTATTCACTGTTGAAAGTTGAAAAGCAACCATTCGGCCGTTTGGCTGTGGTCGGCGTTGACGATGAACTCAATGCTAAGGTAACAAGGCAACCCACTCATGAGCTCCCAGCCACATGAGTGTCCATGGGCGGCGACTTCACCTTGGTGGGCCTCCTGCTCGTTTCTATAAAAAAAACATACATATATAACATAAAATTGTATAGTTTTTTGGTGTTAAGAAATATTTTTAAATTCCGACAACAGATGGCGGTTTTGGCAATTTTTTAAAGCAAAAAGACGTCAGTTTTGCAAAATTCCGACAACAGATGGCAGTTTTGGCAATTTTTTTAATAGCAAAAGACGTAAATTTAGCAAAATTCCGATAATAGATGGCGGTTTTGGCAATTTATTTAAAGCAAAAAGACGTCAGTTTTGCAAAATTCCGACAACAGATGGCGGTTTTGGCAATATTTTTTATAGCAAAAGACATAAATAAAGCAAAATTCCGATAATAGATGGCGGTTTTGGCAATTTTTTTCAGGACAAAGACGTGAATTTCGTGCCAGTCCAAATGCTGGTTGAAACACCATTCGTATTAGACGTGGTGTACACAACGGAGGATCTATCCTCGCCACCAGTTAAGGGGGAGGAGTATACCAAAATGTTAGAACAGAAGAAAACATCTTTTGACAAACGATTTGAGGAGGAGTTTCAATTGAAGGAGAAGGGGTGTGTGTTTTTTTATTTAATTCTATTATACTACAGTAGAATCCGGATATAACGACATTCAAGGGATACTATGTCGTACAAAACGGGCGGATTATATATGTATATAATAAGCGACGTTATAAGTGAATTCTGCTGTAGTAGCTTTTGCCCGCGACATCGTCCGTCTGATTTAAATACAATAGAAATTTGGACAAACCCTAAGTGGCAGAGTTCTGGTAAACTTTCTATACAAACTTTCATCCTCTTCAACCTTTCATCGCTATAAAAGCCTTTGTCCTAACCTATCTCCATATCAAATTGCATCGAAACCGATTCAGTAGTTGAAGCGTGATATTGTAACATACACACTTTCGCATTTACATTAAAGAGTTCTCAAGTACGATCTCATTACAGTCAACAATTCTGTGTGTCCTTTTTTTCCAGTTATTCCGAATCGGATGTAGCCATTGCAAGGGCGGCGATGTCCAACATGGTGGGTGGTATTGGTTACTTCTATGGCACGAGCCGTGTTCAGTCACAGTACACACGTGAACCAGTGCCATATTGGAAGGCGGGCTTGTACACTGGTGTACCTAGTAGGTGAGGAACGCCTCGTATGTTATGCTTGCCTGGTACTTTTAAAATTTGACATTCCTTCTTTGTCCGTCCCATTTAGGTAGGAACAACTCTTCGCCGGTTCTGAGAGCCTGGTACTTTGTTGTTTGATCCGCTTTTTGTTTCATCTTCAGATCGTTCTTCCCCCGAGGTTTCCTGTGGGATGAAGGTTTCCACGGTCTTCTCGTGGGGCGCTGGTCTCCGGAAATCCAGATGGACATTGCAGCACATTGGCTGGATCTACTCAATGTCGAGGGCTGGATACCCCGTGAACAAATATTGGGTGAGGGTCATAATTTAATTTTAATATATGACCAGTCATATTTTGGAGAAATCAGCTTAAAGAGTTTCACAGGCTCCGAGTCATTGGCCCGCGTGCCGAAAGAGTTCGTAGTGCAAAGCAACGCTGCGGCCAATCCGCCGATGCTGCTGATACAGATCGCAAATATGGTCCAGCGTCGGCCAAACTTGTTCCAACACGATTCCAAACAACGACGAATGTTGGACCGAATGTTCCCTAGACTTCAGGTGAGAGATGTGTTAATATGTCATGCTTTTATATATCCCTAGTAGGAAAATATATATTTCTTCCAATATTAGAAAATTAAAGTTAATTAAGTAATCACAGTTTGTTTATTGTAATTTTAATATAAAGTAAATATTAATATAAAATATTGTCTATATGTTTTTTTATTAACTAAATTGAAAAAGATATAAGTAGAGATTTTAAAAGTTAAAAGACAAAAAACAAACTTGCAGATAACTTGTGTTGACACATGTTAATGAAAATAAATAAAAAACATTACAAATGTTATAACGTATACATAAATATATTATAAATTATTTGGAATTTTGCACAGATTTATATTAAATAAAATTCTCTTGTTGATTACGTCCCTGTATTGAGAGAATAAATTCGATAATTCGAAATTTGAATTTCATTACCGTATGACCACCTGTGTGTTATGGGATCCTGGTACTTTCAAATAAATACTATCTATTTTTGGTGACAATCAAACTATACAAATTTACAGACATGGTACAATTGGTTCCTGAATAGTCAGAAAGGCACCGAACCCACGTCCTACAGGTGGAGGGGAAGGGAGGATGACGAAAACCAGCTCAACCCAAAAACACTATCTTCAGGGCTTGATGACTATCCTCGGTATGCATGAAGCGAAAATTTATTTTTCATTTACAACCTATTATTGTCTAATGGGGAGGAGGGGAATACCCCCCAATTCCACCTCCACAGAGATCCTCGATCAGTCGAACAAGAGCTCTTGCTAGCGCGATTCAGGGTTTATGACGTCATCGTAATTGCACCATATGATCATAGATGTCGCTTCATGTTTTTTTTTATATCTTTATGGTGGTTATTATAGCTATGAGCGAAGGTTTAAAATTTAATGTGACTTCCAGGGCATCCCACCCCTCGGAAATAGAGAGACACGTCGACCTGCGTTGTTGGATGTACGCAGCAGCCGACGCCATGACAGTCATCGCGTTTGCCCTACAAAGGGACACATCTAAGTAAGATATATCATAGTACCCTTTTTTTCTTGTTCCAGATTCCTCACCGGTTGCTTGGAAAAAATATCTTTTCAGTGACAAGGCCGTCTGTTGTCCTCTGTTACTTAATTTTAGTCTATGAAATATTATTTATGTGACAATAGAATGTTACTATTATTAAGATTTCACAAAACGGTTCGAAGGACCAAAATCGTTTAATCTTACTACGAATAGGATAAGGGTCGCATGTCGTCGGTGCAATTGACACTTAAACCGAACTTTAAAGTCTAGAATTATGTTTAAAATCATAATTGTATTATTAATAATAATGTTTCCTTTTTTAGATTTGAAGCAATACGCGATCAGCTTGGTGATGAGAGCTTATTGAATCAGTTACATTGGTCGTCTCATACAAATACGTATGCGGATTATGGTAAGTATATATGGGGTAAACCAGCAGGTACCATAAAGTTCACGTCACCATCCATAGACACTCACGTGGCTGGGGCCTTTAAGGAAAATGTACGCTCTCGAAGGACCCAAGTTGTATTCGTTAGGAAATACCTTAGTATTAAATATTTCAAATTTCATACATATGCATTAATTAACCAACGTTATTTTCGAACCCAAAAACTCCAGCTCCGAGGGTAGTGTGGCTCCACCTTTATTTTTACCCCCCTGAACGGCAAAACTTATTAATTATACCGTCTGACTTATTTTATAGTCGAACAAAAAAAAGCTGAAATTTACGAATAAATATTTGGCCTTTTAAATAAACGTACGAATCTTAAAACTGATTGAAAATATTGGTACAATATCATTTATTACAGGTTTACATACAGATGGTGTGAAATTAGTTCGTCAAACCTCAAAGAATCCAGGTGAAGCTACAAAAATAGTCCGATCCGTCGCAAGCCCACCACAACCCAGGCTTGTTACAGCCGCCTTTGGTGAGTTTATATAAATGTACAGGGCTGGACTCGAGAGAGTTTTTTGCCAGTTCTTTTCTTAGAGCCCTTGATGTGAGACTGACAGTAAATGTAGTGTAAAAAATATATTTTATTTTTGAATAGATTTTCCAGTGATTGTTTAATTCCGTTTTGATTTGTTCAAAAAGTTAAGGCAATTTTATTTTATTTAAAATATCAGAGCAAAGCTTCGAATGGGGTCGAGGCGCGATCTTTATTATAAGAATAATAACCTGACCCGTTGGTTTTATTAATAACAGTAGGTACATTTAATTCCAGGTTACATATCACTATTCCCAATGTTACTCAAAGTGTTGAGTCCAAAAAGTGACAAATTGGGGAAAATCCTTGATGTTTTGGACAAACCGGAGTTATTATGGTCACCCTATGGTCTAAGGTACGCAGTTCTGTATATAATTACATATTTAAATAAACATTCTATTAATTCGGCCCTGTCTCAATTCACAAATAATAATAATTTGTATAGTCTCAGAGCAATTCCAAATTCAAATTTATTGAAGAAAAAAAACTGTCCAAAGAGGTTTGCTTCTCACCAAACCTCCATTGCTCACAAATCTATTGCTCGCGTAATATTAAGATCCATAATTTGAAAATCGAATCGGACACAACCAAGGAGTTTTTAAATCGAAGGTTTTATATTACCCGCGATTTCGTATGCGTATTAAATACAAATGTACTTTCGAAAATCGGTTTACGAACGGCAGAGTTCTGGTGAATTTTTTAACAAACTTTAACTCATTTTTCACTCGCGATGTCCTTTCCTAAAGTCTATCTCTATACCAAATTTCATAGAAATCGGTTAAGTAGTTTAAGCGTGAAAGCGTAACACTTACGTTACTTTGTTTTTTTTTTCAGATCCCTATCAAAATCCGCTCCGTTGTACATGAAACGTAACACTGAACACGACCCGCCATACTGGAGGGGACAGGTGTGGATTAACATTAACTATTTAGCGTTGTCAGCGCTTAAGCATTATTCCGGCGTCGAAGGACCATATTCGAATAGAGCCAACGAGATACACGAAAAGCTTAAAGCCAATGTCGTTGGTAAGTCAATTTATACAACGTTTTACCTTCATTTAAAAACAATATGGGGTACCTTTCAGAACTACTAAGTGGAAAAATGGGGGTACTTTTCAAAATTAGTAAATGAAAACTAGAAATTTTTAAACTTATGAATGAAAATAAATGGGGGCTACTATTACAATTAAAAATAAATGTAGTATTTTTAAAAACTACTAATTAAAAGAAATGAGGATACTTTTCTCAACCATTTCATTAAAGAAATGAGGGTACTTTTCAAAACTACTAAATAAAAAGAAATGAGGGTACTTTTAAAAACTACTTAATAAAAGAATGCGGTTACTTTTAAAAACTACTAAATAAAAGAAATGAGGGTACTTTTGAAAACTCCTCATTTAATTGTTAAACAATAGACAAATATGTGATTTTAGGTAACATAATAGCACAATACAAAAAGACGGGGTACCTCTGGGAGCAGTACTCAGACCAGGATGGCCGCGGCTCTGGCTGCAAGCCGTTCACTGGCTGGACTGCTTTATTCGTTCTAATGATGGCCGACGATTATTAAAGGCCATTGTTCCAAATGTGACCACTGCTCAAACTTCCCATCATAATGTATACTGTTAATGATTTTAAACTAAATGTAAATACAGACAATACAAGTTGATAGTTACTGTGTTAGTAGCGCTAGAGTCAGTAGCTCGGACTACTCAATAAACTACTAAAATTAATTATAAGTCAATGTCAATTGTCATTTGATTTGAATAAATGTGGGTAAAGAGGCTATAACGAAGTGAACAAAAGTCCAGGTTGTGACAATCATGTGATGAGCATATTCATTTTATTTCTCTAAACCCGTACAGCACAACACCACAGATTACATAAAAATGAGGCCAAAATAGGGTTAAAACATTAGTTCAATCGTTGTCTGTGTTGGGGTCCACCCATTATAGCAGACCCATGCCTTAAATCATAGATACCAAAGGATGGCAGAAAATCATATGGCATCCAGTCATTTAGCATATTTTCAAAATGCTGAATGTTAGTCATGTCTGGTCAAAATGCTATGCATACATGCACTCACATCATTTCTGTCACGGCCCTGGTGCCATAAATGGATTCCAAATGTCGTAAATTACACTCTAGGCCAGTGGTTCCCAACCTTTTTAGGTGCGCGCCCCACTTTCGATATTCTAAAATCGAAAATGCCTCCCTAACCCCTGCAAAAATAAGAAAATGCCCCCCTAACCCATGAAAAATAAGAAAATGCCCCCCTAACCCATGAAAAATAAGAAAATGCCCCCCTAACCCATGAAAAATAAGAAAATGCGACCCTAACCAAAGCAAATATATGAAATGCCCTTAACTAGAGGGGTAATTTAAACAGAAAAAAAATCAAAATGCCCCCTCCAATTGCCAAATTGCCCCCCCGGTGGGGCGTACGCCCCACGTTGGGGATCACCGCTCTAGGCAGACAACGTGGAGTTGGTTTTACAGCCTGCATTGCATATGCACAATAAAAATATTCCAAATGAAATTCTGCCATCATCATGGTATGCCATGTGAATGTTATAGTAAATATAAGCAGCGCTCTAAATAATCATTGTGCTAAAAATAATTAATGCAAAATTATTGCCACCCAAAACAATAATTTTAGTAGAGAATTTTTATGCATTGCAATACTTGTTGATACAAAGCATAAAATTCTGTTTGTTCGGCCATTGGACCAACAAAATGGCAGAACAGCGTTTGATGCATTTAATAGTAATAATGTTATATTGGTAGTAATCTTTTCAAAGACTAAAGAGTCAGGGTTAGTGGGTTTTTAGTAAATTATGTCAATAATATTAAAATCAGTATTTATGGTTGTGTCCAGTTTTAAATGTTATATAATTGAATAAAAAATGAAATATGTATGGTAAAGCCAAAACCAGACGTGTTAAAAAACGTAAACAAGCAGACCGTTACTGAGTTAGATTGCTAGCGAGCGATTATTATCTCTGTCCTTGTTACTCGTAGGCAGATATGGCGACAATTTACCGACGACAGCTGTCGTTGTGTTTCGTGGTACAGGTGAGCAGTCGCAGTAGTCAACATTTGGTCCGCCATTTTGTGAAGTTAATTCCAGTACGAATTGCGTTCAGAGTGACACATATCTTTTTCGTCTTCGTATTTACTTGTTTTTTTATTTTATTAAATCTTTCCCCAAACATCTCATGTGCTAAATATATTAATAAACAATAAACTTATAAGATAATAAAACAACATACACACAAAACAATTATATGGGAACTTGTAACATTTAAGAGATAAAACATAATACAATATATATATAATAATATACAACAAGCCCGAGCTAAACTGTAAAGGCCTCCTGGCCAACAGCGAGATATATATATATATAATAATACACACAAGATACAAATGCGAACACAATCAGGATTAAAGGTTTGCTTTTTTATGGTATTTAAAAAAAATCAATATTATTATTTTATTTTAGTTTTATTTTTGAAACTTTGCTTACATTCGTTATCACGTCTGGTTGGCATTACTATAGGTATTAATTTATTTTACCAGTAATAAATTCACTTTGATATTATCACTTTTGGAACTATGTTTGCAATAAAATGCCATGTTAGCGATTGTAGTTCTTTGTAATTCCTGTATATTGTTAGTCTGGACTAGTCTTAAGTCAATAAAGCTGTAGTATGTATTATTTATTCCTAAATATGTAAGCTTAGAACTGTACATTAGAAAATAAATTATATATAAAATATGTGATTTATCATTCTTCATCTATAAAATAAAGACTGGTTATGGTTTTATAACATACTAAAAGACTAATGAAAAGATGAAGTTCCATTTTGAAATCTGGGTTAAGTTGGACGCCTAAATATAACAGTATAAACTTTTGGCTTAACTTAAATTTATATTTTAGTGTCAGCGTTATATGGGTATTGTTTTATATATCTGGTGGTAACTATAGGCAAAGACTTTCTTTTACACTCACTTCAATTGATTTGTGTGCTTTTTTATAATTTACTACAGGTATCATGTACACAACGAACATAATTATGACTTTGTTTTTTACAATTTTGCACAATAATATATTTACAAAAGAAATACATTTATCTATGTACCGAAAACGATAACAGATAAAGTCATATAAGTGTGCTATAGCCTTGTCAATATAAAGCTTAAGCTTAATTGTGTAAAAGATTCAGCTTTGGGGGGAAAAGTTTTTATGATCGCTATTACACTATGTCGCATTTTTTTATAAATTTGATATTAATAGATATATATATATATATATATATATATATATTGGTAATAATATTCTAAAATATTATTAAATAATATATTTTATGCTACGGTACAGACTTCACTTGCACAATCCAATAATCAATATGTCCGAGAAGTGTCAAGATGGCATATGTCATTGTCAAAGTGATTAGTTTTTTGACAGGACAATTGAATACTGGCCTAAACAGAAATTATAATATACAAATACATGTAGTGTTTTTCTTGTTTTAAAGCCGAGTAAATAATTAATTATGGATATAAGCAATACGAAAATTAAACAAGAAGAAGAAGAAGAGACATATGTAAATAATGTAGTCTTTGGCAGTATTTCTATTTCTGTGTTGAAAGAAGAGTTAAAAACTGAAAGTGAAGTCTTCCAAAATTACATCAACAATCCGTTCACTGATTACAATGACTTGGTGTTGGAAGCTCCGAAAATATGTACGAAATGCGATCAAATATTTCCAAATAGGTATATTGTATTCAATTTTTTAATCAATAATATCTTGATTATTATTAATATATTAAAAATCGTCAATAGTATAAATTATAAAAAATTTCGACTCTACATTTATTGTATTTACTGAGACGAAGTGGCGGTATTGCTTTTATTAAAGATTAATTCATGTTTTCTCGCTAATAATAACTTTTGTTTCAGTTTCACATATTTACAGCACAATTTGATTCATCTACAAGTAAAAGTTTCTAAACTTTGTTGGATGTTGTGTCAACGGTGCCCGAAGAAATATTTAAACAGAACTGCTTTAGAAAATCACATACAGACAACACATTTAAAGCTTAAACCGCAACAAAAACTAAAAGAGTGCGACATATGTCACAAGATCTTTTCAAAGTCCTATTGGTATGCTCACAAAGGCGTTCATGACATTGGAAATTTCACGTGTGACATATGCCAACATGTTTTCAAATCTAAAGTGATATTGAAACGTCATTTGAGAACGGCGCACGAAAAGTGTGTCACAAAAAAAAAGTCAAAACAATATAATATAAAAGATTTTAAATGTGATAAATGCCCGAAATTATTCAGTAGTAACGACTGCCTTCGGCATCATGTGAGGAACTGTCATATACTTATGGAGGTTAAGTGTGACTTGTGTGATGCACGTTTTAAAAATATACCATATTTAGGTGTACACCTCCGCAGAGTTCATTATGACGATGGAAACTCATATCCTTGTGATATATGTGGGAAAATTTTCAAAGCACCACGTAGAGTGAGAATACATAAGAAGAATGTACACGCATGCAGAAGAATGGCAATGCAAATTAAATTTGAGAATGGTTCAATGTTAAGTAAAAAAGAATTATGACAGACATTGATAATGTATGAAAGAGCTCTTATTAGAACTATATTAAACAGTGATACTGTGTCGGGTTTAAAAAAACTGCATGTATTGAGTTTGATTTAAAAATTGATCTCCCATTGTCCATTATATTTTAAGTTTGACGAAGCATTTTTATTTTTTTATACAATATAAAACTAACTTTGCTGTGGACTTGTCGTTTGTTTTGTTTATTATCTTGTGTTATTCATTAATATATTTATTTAAGTAACAAATATATTTTATTGTTCTTAATCCTTTAGAATTGATTCATTACATTGGCAATAATATCTATCTATCCATCCAGACAAATGTTGTATT
This sequence comes from Leptophobia aripa, assembly GCA_951799465.1. NCBI lineage: Eukaryota > Metazoa > Arthropoda > Insecta > Lepidoptera > Pieridae > Leptophobia > Leptophobia aripa. The sequence continues at coordinate 1,649,091 of OX637283.1, read as the reverse complement.
GCCAAAAAAAATGTCTCTAAAAATACATATCGGCCGATACTCAGTCCTACTCAATATTGCTACTAAATTTCACGGGAATCGGTCAAGCTGTTTCGGAGGAGTATGGGAACGAACATTGTGACACGATAATTTTATATTAAATTGTAGCTTATATGACACGTTCGTCGGCTTACCATAGCAGTGCCATCTATCGATTACTTACTCAATCCAGTCGAAAAGTATCGACATCCGTTAGAATCTTTTGGAGTTAACAGATAATTGTGATTGTCAATTAATTATATAGACAAATAATTTGCAATAAAATAAAATTGCGACTATAATTAAAAATCTAAGCTATTCTATATCTCAAGTTGGACCAGACTGCTCACGGTGTGCCAATTTCATTTAAAATCGGTTATGTACTTTAGGAATCCATCGGGGATAAACATCGTGACAGGAGATTTATATATATTAAGGTGATCCATAATTTTTTTAGAATATTTTTACAGTATTGCCTTCCATAGCCAAACACGGGTTCTTAATTTTGTTTTTAGCGCCATCTAGCGAACACGTACCGACAACTTAGTTAAGAGATGCACACATAGATGGCGCTTAAATAAACCGAACTGTTGGCGCCAATAATTCAGGATCGATGACGTCATACTGATCAGAACACAACTTTATTTTTACTATTGAGTTTAATACAAATCAAATCAACCAAACCAATTGGACATCTCATCTTATTAATATTTAATTAATATAAATAAATTAATTATAAAATTAATTTAATTATGTTATTGACATAACAAATTTAAAACGGTATCCGGAACGGATAGTTCCTGTGCGTGTCGCCCATTCTGAAAAAGTAAAAATTAAACAATTTTTTAAAATTAAATTAAACTAAAAAGAGTTTTTAGTTTTTCTTTTTAAATACAAACATACCCTTTGAATGTAAAATTCCTCTTATTCCTATTAAGTGCGTTCAGTGCTGAGATGTGAGCCGAATCGAGTTTTATATTTTGCGATAGCAAATTACTCCAAAGATGGCCGCCGGTCGATGCTTTGACAACGACGCCGTGATCTAACTGCAGTTGGTAACTGAAAGTTAATTTAATTCATAACACTAAGAGATATTTAAGAATTAAAATAATTTAAGAATTATATTATATTATTACATACACTCTAGTGTTTTATACTAACTTTATACGAGACTGGACGCACAACAGCGTCTTTGAAATTTAAAATTTATTTTTGCAAACATAATTTCACTTACAATTAATTATTACTAGAGCCAAAACCAAAGACTAAACTCAAAAATCAAAGACTTAACTCAAAAATTAAAGACTTAATTTAAAAATTGAGGACTAATCTCAAAAATCAAAGACTAAACTCAAAAATTGAAGACTAAACTCAAAAATTGAAGACTAAACTCAAAAATTGAAGACTAAACTCAAAAATTGAAGACTAAACCAAAATTTCAAGGTCAAACTTTGGGATTAAATCAAACACTGCAATTTGAGGTCAACAACACCTCCTCACCTGATCAAAAGCTGTGCTGGTGTGATTTGCAATCCAGCAGCCATTGTGAGCACCAAAGGATCATCTATCGCCGGTGACAGCCCACTCTTGTACTCCAACGGGGTACCCTTCGAGCCCAGGACTCCGTAGCAGCTCAGCTTGACATCTCTCGACTGACAGAACTCATCCATACGATATTGTGTCATGTATGGATGGCATTCGATCTGGGGAGAGGACTTTTGTCATGATAAATCTTTTGTTTACAAAGCCAATGTCCATATTTGATATTAAATCAGTCTAAACTCTTTATAACGACACTACGGTACATTTGATGACGTTATATAGAGGGAGGATACAAGCTAAACCAACCGAAGCCTGAAATTGATTTCGACGCTTTAGAGAGTTTGCCGTCGAAATGGCAAGAGACTCCCTTAAATCGTCAAGTTCTACAGAACGGCTGTTAATCAACACCATATAATACAGTGCACTCCGTGTAACACCTATCGATTTAACGACAAACCCTCCAAAGCGTCGAAATCAATCAGGCTTTGGTTGGTTTAGCTTGTAGCCTCCCTCTATATAACACCACAAAATGCACAGTAGTGTCGTTGTATAGAGTTTGCATTGTACTCTTGACAAAAAAACAAGTCCATAAACACTCACTTGATTAATAACTGGTTTAATCTTCCCCTTGTCAAGGATCCGATCGATTTGGGCTGAATTGAAGTTGCTAACACCACCACGTTTGACTAAACCTTTTATTATTAAGGTTTCCAGACCAAACCAGGCGTCCAAATAGTCTGACTCGCTGTACTGAATGACGTTCGCTATTTTTGGTATTGGATCGTCACCCTCCTATAACATATTCAGAACTAGACTTTATTTAAAGTCCAAGTCAAAATATCTCTATTCATTAAGGTACGTAGGACCATTTTCTTTTTAAATCTACGTCTGTAAGTACGCGGCCAAGAGAAGAGGCAAGCAAGAAACTCGGCTAGGTTTAATCATTTTTGTTTTTTTAAAAGTAAATTAAAGTACATAGGACCATTTTCTTCTTAAATCTAACTAGGTCTGTTCGTACGCGACCAAGAGACCTCGGCTTGGTTGTTTTTTTTTTTGATAATGATCCTTGAGAGATAAGAGACTTGATAGCTGCTCTTTTAAAATAAACAATAAATACAAAATTGTGCTACTGACAATTAAAATAACTAAAGCATTGTGAGGCTACTCAAGAATTGAACTGTCCCGATGCTGAGCCAATTGCCGACACATTAAAGGGATCTTTGTCCTTTAAATATTCCAAACTGGTGGTACTGTGGTGTGGTGGTATGATGATACAAAGTGTCTTTAAGACCTACTTGTGTAAAGACATTTGAGTTTTGTGTTTGATAAAACTATACGACGCAAACTTTTTCAGGTCACAGACAAGGTTATTTTTTTAATAAGGCTTCGAGGGTGCCAAAACGAACTGTTATGCACCCACAACTATCTCTCGATTTAACGGTATTGTTTAAACAGTCCTTTACAATGCATGCTTAATAATGTTTTTTTTTTAATAAGAGACAAATTTGGAACGCCGCCTGGGAAAGTGAAAATGCGTATACAATTTTCCGAGAATGTTTGACGTTTAACACGTCAGTTAATTACCGTTTGATAAAAATATTTGGTTCAACCGTGTATTGCTTAACCCAAGTTAAATAGCATAAAATATACAACCATGATGTTCCACATTTGTCTTCTAACAATCGAATTAACCTGCTACTGGTATAGTTAGTCTGAATATTAAATTAAAAAAAAAATTAAATTTGCATTTAGCGAATAAATGTGAATAGAACATAAGTTTCCGTAAATATCTCTTGCACCAGTCCTATTGTATTGTATGTATTCTTTGGTTTGTCTGGAAGAGATCGCCTTATAAGGCCGTTGCTCTTATATTATATCATCTACATCTACTCTTTAAGTGCAATAGTGTGTATGTGGTATGTTGTAGTGTAAAAATTGACGATTCAATAGTGTCTTTATAAAGACCTACTCGAATAAAGATATTTTGAGTGTGAATAAATAAATAAATATTACCTTGAAGGACATTGGACTATGTATCAGATACAAGTCAAAATACTCCAAGCCCAATGCCTTCAGAGACATCTTGCAGGCTTTATTCACGAGATCTCGCCGATGGAATGTACTCCATAACTTCGATATTATGAAGAGTTCCTCACTAGAATGAAATGTACGGTTAGCAAATAAATCATAATAAAACACGTGTCTATTCTATATAGTAGTATTATATATATATGCATCGGATATTCAAATATAATAAATGTGAGAGAATAAGGAAATTATTTCAAAGTTGTTTTTTTGCCGACGGTACATAACTGGTCATTAACATTTGCATTACGTACTTATTAACAATACAATTTTGTAAATTAACGTTAAATGTATGTAAATTTAAGTTATACTTACACACACACATATATATATATATATATATATATATATATAAATAGTAGAATCCGGATATAACGACATTCAAGGGACCGGTGTGTCGTACTAACCGGGTGACGTACGAAACGTACGGATTATGTATGAATATAATACGATACGTAATCATACTTGAGTAAACGTTATGGTCGCTAAAACCGGTTAGTCGTTATAAGTGAATTCTTGTGTATACATGTATTAGTCCACACACATACACACACACACATAATAATTTTTTTTAAATTTGTTTTTCTGCATTTAAAGATATAATAATTACAGCCTCGCACAGGGGTTTTTGTGTGTGCCTCAATGTTCTTTGTTATTTTGGAATAAATAAAAAAAAAAAAGACACATACCGTTTAACGGTACCATCAGCGATTTTCTCATTTATTGCTTCGCCAATTTCCTTTTCGTTGCCATAAATGTATGCGGTGTCTATGGTCCTGTAACCGAGCTCTATGGCCGCACAGATTATAGACTTTGTGAGACGTTTGTTTAACTGGAAGTAGATTTTATTGTATCCAAAAAAAAATGTTAGTCAATTTAGTTAGTTAGTTTAATTAGGCTCAATCGTGACGTAGATCAAACTGTTATATCGTATATATAAAATTTCCATGTCGCAGTGTTAGTTATTGCACTCCTACGTAACGGCTTGACCGGTTTTTACCAAATTTTTACACGAGTATTCAGTAGGTATGAGAATCGGCCATGATCTAATTTCCCCTAAGTGATAAGGGTTGTTCACCATTAAAATTATTTTAAAGCTTTTTGATTTATTTTTTTTATAATGTGGCATTAAAAAATATATATATCCCAAAAATGTTTACTCTTTTATTTTACTCCAGTTCAGCTAGTATTTATATAGATCTGGATGCATTTTTAAGGTGATCTACACATCGATCAAGAGTAGTTTGGGGTTCAGGATAAATGCGACAGTCCTACATTCGTCTCTTACTATGACTTAGTAAAGCTAGCCATTTAATAACGCTAGCCTTTTAATAAAGCTAGCCTTTTAATAAAGCCTAGCCTTTCAATAACGCTAGCCTTTTAATAAAGCTAGCCTTTTAATAAAGCTAGCCTTTTAATAAACCTAGCCTTTTAATAAAGCTAGCCTTTTAATAAAGCTAGCCTTTTAATAAAGCTAGCCTTTTAATAAAGCTAGCCTTTTAATAAAGCTAGCCTTTTAATAAAGCTAGCCTTTTAATAAAGCTAGCCTTTTAATAAACCTAGCCTTTTAATAAAGCTAGCCTTTTAATAAAGCTAGCCTTTTAATAAACCTAGCCTTTTAATAAACCTAGCCTTTTAATAAACCTAGCCTTTTAATAAAGCTAGCCTTTTAATAAAGCTAGCCTTTTAATAAAGCTAGCCTTTTAATAAAGCTAGCCTTTTAATAAACCTAGCCTTTTAATAAACCTAGCCTTTTAATAAAGCTAGCCTTTTAATAAACCTAGCCTTTTAATAAAGCTAGCCTTTTAATAAAGCTAGCCTTTTAATAAACCTAGCCTTTTAATAAACCTAGCCTTTTAATAAACCTAGCCTTTTAATAAAGCTAGCCTTTTAATAAAGCTAGCCTTTTAATAAAGCTAGCCTTTTAATAAAGCTAGCCTTTTAATAAACCTAGCCTTTTAATAAACCTAGCCTTTTAATAAAGCTAGCCTTTTAATAAACCTAGCCTTTTAATAAAGCTAGCCTTTTAATAAAGCTAGCCTTTTAATAAACCTAGCCTTTTAATAAAGCTAGCCTTTTAATAAACCTAGCCTTTTAATAAAGCCTAGCCTTTTTTTTTGTGCGTTCTAAACCCGTTTTTTGTCCACACTCAACGCTATTAATACAAATAACCTAGACCTAGTTTCAATCGGGGACATACTTCAGATACAGACTGGACTTATCTATAAAAGTCATCACAGAAACTGCAAACTTCACATCATAGGTATCGAGAAGGGAAACACGGGTAGTCCAGTATCTTTTAAAAAAACAGAAGGCAAACGAGCAGGACTATTTGAGATAAGTGGTAACCGTTGGACGCCTACAACGCCTGGAGGCTCACAAGTGAGTTGTCGGCCTTTCAGGATTTAATTTTTTTGTAAAATAGGAGGCATACGTGGTGGACTATTTGAGATAAGTGGTAACCGATGGACGCCTGCAACGCCTGGAGGCTCACAAGTGAGTTGTCGGCCTTCAAGGATTTCATTTTTTTATAAAATAGGAGGCAAACGAGCAAGAGCAAGCACGTGGCTGGAAGCTCATGAGTGGTCTGAATGTTATGCTCTTAAAGGACCCTAATTCATATTGGTTCGGACATAACGAGGTAAGAAATGTAGATTTTCAATTAATCCGAACAAATCCCATGAACTGTCTGCTTATGCGGAGATGGTGAGAGAATGCTGGAGGAATGTGACTGAAGATTCGAACCGACATCTAGAAGATGACATTTTATATTCTTATATTGTCCCAGGTAACCCTGATGTCCAACTTCTGCAAGAAGTGTAAATCCGTCTTTGACCTTAACTTACCAGTGCGGTACCAATTCCAACTGCCGGCATCAGACACCCATCATTCAGTTCCACATATTTCAAATCCGTGTATCTTCCATACTTCTTCGCTCCTCTTAACTCCTCTATTCTCTCGTTCAACTCTTCGTCGCTCATGTTGAGTTCGGGTGCTTCTTTATGCTTTGGCGTATTGGATTTTATCTTCTTTGGTATTGTTACCTTCTTCTGAAAGTATTTTTTAACCATTAAAGAGGATATATTTTCTCGAGCATGAGGCAAATGAGCAGGGTAAAGTGCTCACCACCCATGATCACCCGAGGGGATTTCTGGTGTGTTGTGGGCCTTTAGATGATACCTCATATCAAATTGAACTTATCACTCTAAAGAGTAAATACTATGTTTTTATTAGTTTAAATAATTCAGCTATTAACTAAAAAAACATTCTATAATATATATTTACGCTACAAAACATAATAAATATATTAACCGGTTTGAATCAGTTAGAGTTTTTATTAGAAACGTGTGTTATTTAAAATAATACTTACATTACCACGCTGTCGTGTTGACAAGTACGATATGATTTTGGGGTTACAACTCCGATATTATATCGGTACTCGAGATATCTATACAGATAATGAGTTTCATTGAATTTATGTAGTATTTGCCTATATATAGTCTATTTCTTTGAAATTTTTAATTTGCATATGTAATTAGTAACTGGCTATATTTTCTAATCATATGTATTTTAATATTCTCAATGTTCATTAACATATGATGCATTTAGGGTAGGATCAAAATATTTTTTATGTCAAACGAAAGGGCGTGGGACTTTCTGAAATGTTGGGAGGCTTACAAGCGTGATGCTGACCTTAGGCCTTAATTCTAAGGTCTTAGAACTTAATCCTAAGGTCTAAGGCCTTAGTCCTTAGACATTAGGCCTTAGTCCTTAGACATTAGGCCTTAGTCCTTAAACATTAGGCCTTAGTCCTTAGACATTAGGCCTTAGTCCTTAAACATTAGGCCTTAATCCTTAGACATTAGGCCTTAGTCCTTAGACATAAGACCTTAGTCCTTAGACATAAGGCCTTAGTCCTTAGACATAAGGCCTTAGTCCTTAAACATTAGGCCTTAGTCCTTAGACATAAGGCCTTAGTCCTTAAACATTAGGCCTTAGTCCTTAGACAAAAGGCCTTAGTCCTTAAACATTAGGCCTTAGTCCTTAGACATAAGGCCTTAGTCCTTAGTCCATAGTCTTTAGACATTAGGCCTTAGTCCTTAGACATTAGGCCTTAGTCCTTAGACATTAGGCCTTAGTCCTTAAACATTAGGCCTTAGTCCTTAGACATTAGGCCTTAGTCCTTAAACATTAGGCCTTAGTCCTTAGACATAAGGCCTTAGTCCTTAGACATTAGGCCTTAGCTAATAAAACCCCAAAGAACCTTTGTTTTTTCTAAACATTTATCCTAAAATGATTAATAATAGTTAAAGCTCACCTCGAACAAAGCAATCTTTTCAGACACGGAACCAATTTTTGGCTTCTCCCTGCCATCAATCGCTTTCCTCTCCAGATCCACGCGTTCCAGCGACACCATCCGAACAATCATATTCCTAACTCTCCCCTTGACGGCATCTCCCAAATCCACTTCCGCGTATGACAAATCCCTTTTGATTTCTATTCTTGGCTCATGCTTAAACCCATCGTTAGCATGAGTCCAAATGAATGGGTTGTCTTCTGCTTTTGGCTTCTTCAGAACTTCATCGACAATTTTCGGTAAATCGTCAATATGGCTTTGTTTGCGAGTGATTTTTCTGTTTATTTCAGCTCCCTTTTGCTGTAAAAGTTTATTATCAGCTTTTTAATTGTAACTAAAACTGAGTTTACACGGTTTCACTCGGAAAGTGAAAACCCACGAGAAACTTTTTGGTGCTCATCTTTACAATCTTACCGCTGTGATATCAATTAGTGATTTGACTAGAACAATTCAGTATCCGTAAAATAATCAAGGCTATAATTTAGCTTTCAAATTATTTCCCGCTTAGTCATTCAAATTTATGAATTCACAAGTTATTGCAAATAACTCGTGACGACTTGGCTATGAAATCCCGACATCTTTAAAACAGGAAACCTTGCATTCATAGTCAAACACAAAAAGACACTCATAACCCTTTTTTTTTAAAGAGACTGATCACCAACATTTTTTTGTATTAGTATCTTATCTTTAGAACAAATAAAAAAGTCCTGTATAGCTACCGTAAGTTTTAGATGTACAAGACTATACAAGGTCACTTGAGGTCGCAAGCTAGGCTATACAAATTTTTGTATAGCCTAGCTTGTAATCTCCTAAATGTATATTTTAATTTTTTTATATATTATATATATCGGCGCAACTACAACAATTAGTCTTAAATTAACTAGAATAATTAAGTTTAACATCATTTAATTGTCCTAAAATAAGTTTAAACACATAAGTTGAATACTTTAAGTTTGTTACTCTGTGAAATGTCACCTTTATTATTTCAATACGACGTCTTTGTAAACAAGTGCTAGAACACTATAAATAGGGTCGCATTGTGACCGCACGACACAGTCGCGCTCAGGCCGTTGTACGGAACGGACCTCTCTTCAAATAGTGAAATATAAGCCTTGGAAACTATCAGTGAAGTGTTTCTTTAAATAAGTGGTTATTATGACCGACTCAATCGTGATGTTGGCAATGCTGACGCTACCTACGCCTTTCAAAAATAACCCTACAGAGTAGTGAGGTTGGCGGTAGTCCTATAGAGGAACTCTCTCTCCTCGTTATATATATTAAAGACGACGACAAATAATACATTCTACGCTGTGTTATTGTGTGTTTCTAACACATATTTTTTACAAATACAAAGCTTTTTTTTATGAAACATAAGGCAAACGAGGACTCGAGAAAAATTCCCGCTCACTTTCACCTGCAGAGCCTGTCCTGTGAGTTGCCGGCCTTTAAAAGTATGTATAGGACAAATCTTAAAACCTTCAATATAATATTATGTCGTTGGTAATTATTGAATTTTTATTTAAATATAAGATAAATGACCAGAGCCGACAAATCAATCATCTTTATACCGAGCATCGAACCCGGAATTCCAGTATACATTTTGACTTACCTCAAATAGAACAATTCTTGATAAAACACTTTTTGGTGGTATTTCATCAACAGTCTCCTGTTTATTTTTATAGTCACTGAAATCTCTTGAATCTAATCGACTGATAACTCTGTTAACCTTTCCTTTAAGAATTATAATATCCTCTTCAGGAGCATGCGATAACAATTCCCCAATCTTTTCTTTACTTATCTGTTCTTTACTTATCTGTTCTACACTTATCTGTTCTTTACTTATCTGTTCTTCACTTCCCTGCTCTTCACTTCTCTGTTCTTCACTTTTCTGTTCTTTACTTATCTGTTCTTTACTTATCTGTTCTTTACTTATCTGTTCTTCACTTCTCTGTTCTTCACTTCTCTGTTCTTTACTTTCTATATATGTTTTTTCTTCATGATTTTCATGATCTATATCTTTATAATTTTGCCTAGCAGAGCTTTCTGCCAAATTGAGATTTTGTGAAGTGTCTTTATGTCCTCGCATGATTGGTAAGAAGTCTTCTATCGGTGTGTCGGGTCGATTAAACAGAGCATCTGGATGACCTCGAATCGTAAGACACTCAGTATTAACTTGTGAATATTCTTCTTCTACATCATCTTGATTCACAGAGTATTTATTCATAAAATCCAATTTATCTGTATTTGACGGAAGATCTAATGTACCGTTTTCTTCATTAATAGTTTCGGCTATATCATGACTTAATTCAGTGATTACTATATCTATATCATTTTTTGTATTATCTATTTGATTTGTGTCGCCTGGGTTTATTAAATCAGTGCTTTCAATTTCTGTTATTTCAGTAGGATGATATAGGTCTTCCTGTTTTACAGGTTCATCTATAGAATTAAAGTCTGTTGTATAAGATAGTTCTATTTCTAGACTTTTAGGTTCCACCGATAAATTTGTTTCTTCTTGATTTTGACGAATTAACATTGACGTCTCTTCACATACCATATCCTGTTTTACATTATTAAAAGTGTCTTTTTCATAAGGTGCTACGATATCAATAGTTTCAACTATATATGACTTGCTTTCAGAAGTAGATGCTTTTATTTCTGTTGTTTCTGTAGAAGTAGATGCGTTTCCTTGTTCATCAGTAGTTAATATTTGATTTTCAACAATCTTTTGAACGAAAACACTTGAAGATAGATTATCATTTTGACTTAGGCTACGCCTTACCACATTCGTTTGAATTTGTTTATTGGTGCTGTCAATGGATTGACTCTTGTTGAGTATTCTGTTTTCTGCATCATCAGCCATTACATCACCAGAGATAAGTTGAACGTTTCCAACCTCACTCTCCACAATTATTTCCGAATTTGAAATAACTGCATCCATTTCCGACAAGGCTAATGAAATGTCTGGATCAGTTTCAGTATCTGGTGAGCTTTTATCTTTTCTCTTCGCTTCTTGTGTCACCATATCTGTTGATGCATCATTGACGTCTGTCTCGGATTGCGTCCTATTTTTCCCTTTAAGTATTAATTTGGAATAATGATGTGGATTTTGAATAGATGTACGTTTTTTATGAAGACGAGAACTAGTTCGCTTTGTGGCTTCAATATCGTGTTCACTCTTTCTCTTGAGCATGGGTATCCTGCTCTTTAGTGTTTCAACATTTATTGGTTCCACCTTATGTTCGTCATAATCGTGAATTATCTCTTCAAATTTCATTTCCAATTTTGCTGGATCTTTAATGAAGGCATTGGAGTTCCTGTCGGAGTTTTGTTTGATCTCTTGGAATATTTTGTCGAACTCCTCCTCTGTTCTTGGTGAGACGAGAGTTTTTGGATCTGTATTCTCCTTCTCTGGCTTCGCAGTGAATTTTGTTTCCTTCAAACGAGGTATGGATGATTTCCGTCTTTGTACCGGTATCTGAAAAAATCAATACACGACTGGTATTCTTGTTTTTATTGGCGTTGTTACTTGCATTGACTACCTGATCATTATTTTCTTTATGTTTTAGTATAGTACTAGTTCCTAATTGTTATACATTTTAGTTTTTATTTTGGAAATTATGTGATCTTTGTATATACTGTTTAGGTTTATACATACAGCTTCCTCCATTTTCTTTTTCTCCTCCATTTGGGCGAGCTGACGCACAGCCTTCCTTAACATGGGAATTTTGCTTTTACTTTTTTTCTCTTCATGTTGTGTTTGATCTGAAATGAAATATATAATAATAAAAAATAGTAAATATAACACTGTTTAAATCTATAGCATTTTTTTTTTTTTTTTTCCCAGCATTATACTTAATGCGGTCTGTGACATTCTGTATCTTTTAGAGAAATTTCGAGTTAATTTTAAAAGATCGACCATTTGTTCAACAATATGTTACGACAATAACGACTAATAATTTTGTTTTCGATTTGATGAAATTGGATTTTGAGTGTCAGAAGTCATGGTCCAGTAGGAAGTGAGTTATCCGCTTAGCAAATTATATATTATTACTAGCTGACTTGGCGAATGCTGTTTTGCCATTTAAATTATTTATATATAACAAAATGTGAAGGGTAGACAACACTTATCACTAAGAGGTATTAAAATTAGATGTTGAGATTTCATGAGAATCGGTTAAGCCGTTTCAGTGGAGTACTTGAACGAACATTTTGACACGAGAATTTTATATATTAGATACTATACATAAAATAACACAATATAGGCTATGGTTGTCTGCTGTAGAGAGATCGCTGAAAGCGAAAGGGCGCCAGATTTGTTTTGTTTTAAATTAAACTGTGTATAGTTTCAAATTCTAGCGAATAAGTGTTCATAAATGAAATAACAAAAATTAAAACCCATTAAATTATGCCAAATATTAATTATATAATTATATAGGTTAATTATTATTTCAATAAAAAATATGTGTACATACCTTGTAAAATCATTTCGATATTGTATATTTATTCTTTTATTCAATTTGCAATGCAAATGAAAAATCATTCTGACAGGACTTCGGCAATGTCCGTCAAATAAAAATTAACGTAAATTTAACTGTCAACATTATAATTAAACATTAACACAACGTCTACAGGTAATATTGTTATACAATTAATAAATCTAACATTTTTGTGTCCCATTTTATTCCCGCCAAAAAAACTCGTTTGCTTCATCCACAGATTGATAATGGTGCACAGATCACTTCAATTGTTCATGCATATTAGATCATTATTCATACTTTTTACAGATAACGGAAGATGTCACTGTCAAATGTACAGCATTCTTTGTTTTAACATAATTACTATATTATATTTGTCACAGAGTAGTTTATACATTTGTCTTTTTAGATAAATAATATCATAATGTCTGGTTCATTACGTATATATATTAGCATAAGACATTTTATATTAACATTCACTTGAACACAACAATTTTTTTAAAAAATATATAAAATCTTAAGTAGCAGTTTATTATCAAAGGTCGTAGTTATTAGATAACCAAAATAATTATTTCAAATTTCATTAAAATCAATATAAAATAGGTTTATTTTAAGTTTCTGATATCACAGTACTAACTTGTGCCATCCAGGGCAATTAAAAAGAAATGCGGTTTTTTGGCGCAGGACCATCAAGGACTGTCTGAATATTATTATTTTTATTACATAGGATACATTTGCACTAGAAAAATAATTATAAAATAATCTAATTATAATTATAATCTCTTGGGAACAACTACCAGGTTTAAACACAAATAATTTATTTTTGCCTGGTTACATTGCCTGTCAGTAGATTAAGTCATCTATAAATGAATTTAAATTGTCTATGTCATTTATCGTATTAGTATGGCTAGAAATAATAATATAATATAATAATAAAAATAAATAAATATAATAGTATTGGCTTAGAAAACGAGCTCAGTTTTTACTAATCCTTTTGGGGCGGAGAAATAGTTCCTTAATAAGTATATTGTTTATTATAATTAATGGTGTATTTCAGCGTAATATATAAATATAGATATAACTTACGTGTGTCATTCTTGTCACCAACCACAGACTTAACATCACGTTCACATTGTTTCGATTCCGAATGGATTCCATTTTTTGTTTTACCCTGAAATATTTATTATTTTACATGAATCTGAGCGACATTTTGTGTGCATTTTCGATTAGAATACAATGTTTTGACAGAACAGTTAATTGTCATTGAAAACCATGACATAGCTACACTAACACAGGTTATAAATGTGTATAACTTAGTCTTACACTCAGCCACTGATAAGCTGAGGAATTTTATGTGAAAGGGGGGTGAATAGAAGAATCATTCCCCGCGCGATTTCTATTCACCCCATTTTACGGTATTCGAGAGTTTTATCATTTCCTAATGTTTTTAAAAGCAATTTACAACTTGATGTCAAGCAAGCATTGAGTCAAATGCTTAATCATCAGCAAAACGATGGATAGGAAACAATAAAATTCTCGTATTCATGAATGTATTTATTTAAATAACACAATATAAATTAACCAAATACTAAACTCATTTAGTATTTATATTGCAGTGTCTGTATTTGTGTGACGATAGTTTTACCGGGCGTCGTCTGCTTTTTGAACAGATGCTGATACTTTACCGAAATATCTTCGGTGACAGTTATCTTCTTTGCCGTCACGTTTCCTCTAGTTGTCGTTGTCTCCTGTTGTGTCACGGTTATAACCTGATCATAATCAACATCGTCACCTCCTCGTATTATCTGCTCGCCTGGTACATTTGAATTTATCGGGTCGTCCATTCTGTAAAAAAAATACATATATTTTATATATTTTTGGATACGCTGTGGCTCGAGCGACTTTGGGCCAGTAGGTTCGATTCCCGCACGCTCCCTTAATTAATGAAAGGAAAGGTGCAACTAACATGATCTAAGACAAGATGTCGTGTAATAAATACGGTCAAGTTCTGAGCGCCATTAAAACCTTTCTGCTAAAAACAACAAACTCTGAAACTCGATTATATGAAAAGATAGATTACACCGTACTACAGTTTGTCCCACTCAAACTACTGCGTTACAGCAACCTTTGACTTTTAAAAGTTTAATTTCAGTAAATGGCCATCAACAGGTAACTGTATGAAAAAAAAAATTATATAAAATATTGTTAACATAAGACTTACTGTTGATTTTTAATCGCGTAAATTTTGCAAAGGCTCAATCGGAGATCATATGTTCAATACAATTACCAAATCGTTAAAGGCTTTTAACGAATCAAGGCTTTCCCTATGATTATTTAATGACATTAACGATGTAATAGTTAATTACCTGTCAATGAGGAATTTCAGCAAACGACTGTGTTCAACGTCGTCCATAATTTAATCTGATAAAATTATTGATAAGCTTATCATTCAAAACCGATACATATTTGCAAAGGTATATAATATTAATTAGTTTTTATATTTAAACTTTGTGTTATATTAGCTTGTTGGATTTTATCTTTGTGTTATCTTAAGTTGTTTTATTTTAGCTCTGTGTTATTTCTGGCTGATTTTAACATTGTTAATATTTAGATAAAGGCCTTATAAGGAAGATACTTGAATATAAAGCTATGGCAGATTCATTACAAATAACTTTCTTTTCAAGTTTCTACCTCTGTGAGTGTCAGCTCACGTAAACTTAGTTTTAGTGACTGGGCAGAAGCAGGCAAGAAACTCGGCTTGGTTGATTATTTCAGGATATGCTTGACCACTATCATGTTAATAGTACGGTAAAAAATTAGTAGATAATTTTGAACAAGAAGTTAAACACAAACCTTTTATAAATCTGATTATTTATTTACAGTAAATTGCAGTCGAAGCAGTCGAAGTAAACAATGTTAATAGATGTTAGTAATAAGAACAACGACCGGCCTTAACGCTAATAAGCGATCTCTTCCAGACAAACCACAATATTGATGATGTAAAAGTTTTTTGAATTATTTTTGCTCCAGCTTCGCCTTCAAAAACATTTTATTGAGTTCATCGCGAAAACCAAGGTTCTTTTAAAGTTCGTGACGGACGGACATGCGTAGAGTTAGATTAAAGACGATTCAAAATGTTTTTATGTACTTTACTCAATAAATTGATTTTAACTAAACGTAAATATTGTTTGGGACGTAGTCGTTGCCAATTTGAATGATAACCAAAGATATTATAGAATTAAGAAATGAAATAACAAAAATAAAATTAATTTAGTTTGGTCCTCGTTGTGCAATCGTGATGCTTTTGTGAGAGAAGCACCAGCTCTTGGTTTATCGTTTACTGACTTTATTTAGAGAAATATCCCTTTAATGTGTCGGCAATACAATCGGGACGGTTTAATACTTGTGTACCCTTACAATGATTTAGTTATTTAAATTGTATGTAACGTAATTTTGTATCAAATATTTATTTTAAAAGAGCAGCCATCGAGTCTCTTGCCGGTTCCTCTTGGTAGAAAACTTCCGAACCGGTGGTAGTTAATGAAGATTCAAAAGTGTCTTTATAAAGACCTACTTCAACAAAGATATTTTAACGTTCGAGTTTGACTACCACTAATTGTTAAAAGCCTGTGCTACTTGTACTCCAAGTTGCGAGACTACTCAAGTGGGAACAAAATCGGAGCACTTTGTTTTATTGTAGTATTATCTTATTATTTTATTTAGTACAATTTTATGTTACGTACCTCATAAACTATCCAACATCACGTCTATAACACACATTTATAAATATTAAATGGTTATCTAATGATAAATATCGATAAACATTTCCTTTTACCAACGCGATTAAGATAACGTTTTGCGGATTAATAATGGTTTTAAATTGTGTTTTATTTAAGTGCATTTATTACATTATTAATATCAACATTTAAAAGGCCGGCAACGCCCTCCCAGTCACATGAGTGTCCATGGGCGGCGACTTCACCTTTATGGTGGGCCTCCTGCTCGTTCGCCCCCTCTTCTATAAAAAAAAAATGGAAAATATCTTCATACACATGAATCGTCAAAAACCGACTCTCTGTAAATGTGAATGTTACTGCCAGTTACCAAATGGATAGCGTAGAGGAGACGAGAGGAACTGACAAGAGACTCTACGCCATTAAATCCCCTAGAATGTTTTTAAAAAAAAAATTAGCTGCAACCATTACACCGTGCACGAGTGGATCGGTCAATTTGTAAAACAATATTTAAATCGCCGAGAGTTTCAATTATATATTAAATAAATTAACAGTAGTAATCACTTATAACGACTAACCGGTTTTAGCGACTATAATGTTTACTCAAGTATCCTATCGCATTATCTTATATATATAAGACGTATATTTATATATATATATATAAATCTCCTGTCAAGATGTTTGTCCCCGATGGATTCCTAAAATACACAACCGATTTTAAATGAAATTGGCACATCGTGAGCAGTCTGGTCCAACTCGAGATATAGGATAGCTTAGATCTTTAATTATAGTCGCAATTTTATTTTATTGCAAATTATTTGTCTATATAATTAATTGACAGTCACAATTATTTGTTAACTTTAAAAGATTCTAACAGATGTCGATACTTTTCGACTGGATTGAGTAAGTAATCGATAGATGGCACTGCTATGGTAAGCCGACAAACGTGTCATATAAGCTACAATCTAATATATAAAATGCTCGTGTCACAATGTTCGTTCCCGTACTCCTCCGAAACGGCTTGACCGATTCCCGTGAAATTTTGTGGCCATATAGAGTAGGTCTGAGAATCGGCCAACATTTATTTGAGACTTTTTTTCTTTGGCAAAACGACGTTTGTCATGATCAGCTAGTATTCATATATAATCCGTCCGTTTTGTACGTCACCCGGTTAGTACGACATAGTATCCCTTGAATGTCGTTATATCCGGATTCTACTGTACTTATGAGACAATATAGTCTTGAATATATTATTAACTGGAAGTACCCCATCATTTAGCCTCTGTAATGTACTTATATCGAATTCGCGAGACGTCACGTTCTAATGCAATATTTTAATAAAAGCGGGTCAGAAATGCCGGGGATGGGAATTTCGATTCCCATCACCCACTTGTGGGGGGGGGACCCCTCTCCATGTCAGCGCCAGCCTGTTGAATGTGAAAGGTGAGTTTACATGCCGGCATTTTTGTTATTATTGAATTGTTTTTATTTATACGCTTGTTAAGTACCAGCCGCACTTAGTGATATTTTAAATGAGTGCTCCACGCCATAAATTAACATATTCCAGGAATGTTTTGTCAAGTACCAACCGACCTTAAGATTTAAGTTTTATGCGACATGTCAAATGACATCTGTACGCCATAAACTAATAAACTCAAACTCAAAATGTCTTTATTCAAGTAGGTCTTTATAAAGACACTTTTTACACTACCAACGGTTCGGAAGGCAGTCATCTACCGAGAAGAACCGGCAAGAAACTCGATAGCTGCTCTTTTAAAATAAACAATTAATACAAAATTGTGCTACTGACAATTAAAATAACAAAGCATTGTAAGGTTACTCAAGAATTTAACTGTCCCGATGCTGAGCCAATTGCCCGACACATTAAAGGGATCTTTGTCCTCTAAAGTGTGGGAAAGTTAAGATTTAAGTTCCTATAAACACAACATATTCAGCATCGAGCTGGTTCACTTGCATTGGGTTATAATTTTATTTTATAATAAATTCGTTTTTAAGCAAACCGTTTTTATTGCGACCCCCGGTGGCGACCAACATAATTCGCTTTTCCATCAGAGACACGTTCAAATCAACGATTTCGTATATCTACGACTGTTTTATTCTGAACTGAGTTACCCACAATAAACTCAGCTGGTTAACTATCACATTTTAAGCGTGATGATTTTATAAATGTACTTATCACGGCTTTTATTGCGATGCATTACCAAAATTTATCCTTGAAATAGTTCTTTACAAAACTCTCAGTTGTGTATTGATGTGATCCGAGTGAAAATATAAACAAAAAAATTAATCTCTTATAAAAAAAATGCTAAAATATTACAATTGTATCTAATATTGTTATTGTCTTTTTTTTTTTTTTATGTGAGAGGAGGCAAACGAGCAGGCGGGTCACTTCGAGTGATGTGCCAACCGCCGCCCATGGACACCTGCAACGCCAGGAGGCTTACAAGTGAGTTGCCGGCCTTTAAGGAAGAGGAACGCTCTTTTTTTGAAGGTCCCCAAGTAGCGGATCGGGAATACCTGCGCTGGCAGTTGGTTCCACAAAGAGGTGGTGCGCGGCAGAAACTGCCTTAAAAAACGCACAGTCGTGGAACGCCAGACATCAAGGTGGTACGGATGGAATTTCGTATTCTGCCTTGATGTCCGGTGATGGAATTCCGCTGCAGGTCTCCGTAGGGTTTTTGTTATGCGCGGCGTCTGCATTGCCGACTTCAGGATTCCACTGAGGAATGAGGACCACACATTAAGCAACACTTCTCTGATATTTGCCAGGTTTTATTTTCACAATTAGCCGTCGTGCAGTCACAACGCATCCATCTTTTATGATGCTGACATGTCCGAACTTGTTTCTGACATTTCATGGCGTAACAAAACTTGAAAGTTTTGAACTTACGTATTAAAGTTATTTTAGGACAATTAAATGATGTTGGAACTTAATTATTCTAGTTAATTTAATACTAATTGATGTAGTTGCGCAGATATATATATAATGTATTTAAGAAACAGACATAATATACATTCATCTTGTATAATGAAAGTTAATAGATCGTCAATTGGAAAAGTAGTTTTGTGTGATGAAAAATGCACGTCATGTAAGCCCAGCGCAATAACAAGACGTGCCTCGTATTATCCTGTCTTTGACTCCTTAACGCTTCACAGATTAAAAATATAGATACGATAATTATTTACACTTTCGTGGAAAGTTTATATTGAATGCTTAGTCATTTATTAAATGATAAAATTGTGAATCGGTTAGACGGTGATAACTGGTGCCTTATCGATATCACTGATATTTAACAGGCAACCATAAGAAATGGTAAGGAAAGTGACGAAGAGCAAGAGATGAAGAAGAAGGAGCTTCTGTTTTTTTGTTTAGTTTCGCTGCATAATTTGTGTCTGCTGTTATATATATTTTATCTATCTTTTTTGTATTAAATTAACTATTAAGTACTTATAATTCTCATTGCATTATTATATTATGCGTAATTATCTATTGTAAAGATTATAATATATGACTTTGCAATATAACCCAGAACACAGTATTAATTATCATTATAATTTTATTTAATAAAGTTAGTTAAAACAATAATTTTACAGAAGTATCATCAAGAAATAATACTTAAGTTTATCTAGATCGCCAATCGGACCCAGAAGACCTCGCTTACCACAGACATGACAGTACCATCGAACGTTATTAAAAAAAGCCTTCAATAAATTCATGTAGTCATAAAGAGGTCTTAATTAATTTATTTCAAAAAAAGGTTTTAATGAATTTATTTATATAAATTCTTTAAAAACTTCTTTTGAGGTTTTGACAAATTTATCTTTAATCATATAATTAAAAGATATATATATAACATCGTTTATATGTTTATATTTAACATATTAGATAATATACTGATATATGTCTCTTTTTGGTCCTTGTTTGTTATTGTATTTACAGACAACATTAAACATTATAATAATATCATCTATTAAGGAATGTATTTTTAAAAATGAAAAATAAACTACGAAATCTCTCTTACATACACATGAAAAATACGAAACTTATCAATCTACTCAAATTATTCTTAAGCCAATCTAACATCCGCTCATATTCCTCCACTACACCTAAACCTATCAAATAATACACATTCGTTGCTTTGGAGACCAGTTCGCAAACGACCCTGCAATGTATGCGTCTTTTGATTTGTGTGTTTCACACCTACATTTCTACTTCTCTATCCTCGTTTAGGTCAATTGCCACCCTCCGCGTATTCAATTCTATAAATATAGATCCTTTTGTTCCGATATGCCATGCCATTATTATAATTATTCTATGACATTGCTTAAATGTGCAAATTACATGCTCATTGGTAAGGAAAACTCAATAATTGGATGCAGTGTGAAAAATGAAAAAAATCATCTTAGTTTTTCAAAAAAAATTACGCTAAATATTTCGTGGCAAACAAAGTTTCTTGCCTGCTTGCTCTGAGCTTGATCGCGTTTGCCTAAATCTATATATTACTCGTAGAACTGTACGCCTCGAGAGTCAGTTTAAAAAACAGTTAAACTAACTCGTATAATTATTTTTATTGTATTTTTTTTTATATTGTTTAATATTAATGTAGAATAATAATAAATGAATCTGAATTTGATTGTATGTATTCTTGGTTGGCGGGAGAATGATAGGGAACGTTATAGTTAAGAGTCCGTTGCCTTGGTTACGCCGTGGTAACCATGGCAACGGATCAACTTTTAACAGCCGTACAAGTTTTTGCAGCGTCGCGGACGTGCCCAATCGAATATTTGACTAATCGTCGGTTGTAAGTTTGCGAGATATATTAAAAATATAATATATCTATATTATATATAATATAACAGTTGTGAAATATACGGACATTCAAAAAGACATTTTTGCTCTTTGGACCTTCTCTGTGACGTAGTTACTTCGTATCTCAAGCGGGGGGTCGCGACCCTCGGGGGGGTAATGTATTTTTTAAAGGGATCATTTTATAATTCTAACTATATATATCTACCTCTTTTAAACATGGACAAAAATGGCTGAGAATGTATGCTATGTGATAAGGGTGTATTTTTTTACGACGTATTTAACGTGCAGGCGGTTTGCTTCGAGTGATGAACCAACTGCTAAAACATTTAAAATAGAAGCATCGTCGCACATAGCTATATTATATATATAGTACCTGTATAGAATAGAACCCACAATGTATAGTATAGCCTACCTATGTAACTCAAAAATCTAATAAATATAAGTAAACTACAAAGCAAAATATATATTTAAAAACTCCAATTAATCATCAATCGTCACGAGACATTCGATTCCTTTTCTAATCTGTCTATATCTATCCCTTTTACACTTGTTGTATGCCTATTTCTATCTTTATCTAGCACTTAAACCGACCCTTTGGGAATAAGACTAAAGATGCTATAGGAGTCGCGTTAATGCAGTAAATTACGAAAACCATTAGGTTAGTACAATTATTATGTTTTTAAGTAGACTTTTAAGCATAAAATTTAGTATCATTCAGGTTTAGTGAAAACTTATTTAAATTAAATCTAAGAGATTAAATCTCTGTATACAAACCTAAAAATAAATTAACAAAAAATTAAGTCCCATGCCCATTCAAATACATAGATTATTCAAAAATGTAATGTCATATAGATACTTTGTATGTTAGGAATATCTCAGTACCGAAAGCTCAGTCCAACTTCTGAACAGCAATCACTAAACATAACAGTTATCAAGAATCCTTTAATAATAATACTGCGTTTGAATCATCCTTGTTATCACCTATTTATTTTGAAGTTAATCAAAATAACAAAGATAATATTTTTTTATACACGAAGCGACTCCATTGTTCTTTATGTCCATTCGTTTTAGTCCTACAACAATCTGCACTTGCCTCTAATCCGTGACGTCACGGCCGCCACACTTAAATAACACACTAAAATCCTTTACCAAAGACTATTGCTTGATTTATTTGAAATCCTAGGAGTTTAACCAGTACAATTAACCATGTAAAAAATTACGTAAAGGTTTTTTATTTTATTAAATCTGTCCCCAGACATCTTATGCGCTAAATATATTAACAAAACAATAAACGTATAAGATAATAAAACAAGGTTTTTATACAAACACAAAACAATTATATGGGAATTTAAAACAATGAGATAAGTTCATTAGACTGGCTTTTTTTTGGCCAATCCTTGATTTATGTGGCATTAAATGTCTTACAGATAATTTAAAAATCGGGCATATAAAATAATATTTAATTAATAGTAATTCAGCTCTCGAGGTGCACCAAAATATTTTACATTCATAATTTGTATTGTTATAGATAAGTTTTTTTTAAACTTCACTTAGAGCAACCATCTGCAAAGCCTTCTGCAACGCCAGAAGGTTTACATGCGTGTTAACATTTGAGGGATAGATAGGCCTGGCCGTGGCTTAAGCGTCTTTCATCTTGTCATGGAAAATGCAGGGAAAAGGGACATTAAATTCAAATCTTTTTATTCAGTAAGGTACATAGGATGATGTCTTTTTTTATAATATATATTATTTATAATTTTTATATATAGAATTGTCTTAACCCTTAGTAGCCTGATTTACGAAAGTGTTTTTTTAATATTACTATGTTTTCTTGAGGGTCTAGATAAAGGGAAAAATAGCTAAAAAATCACAATATTTATTTAGAAAAAAACAGGTATCAATTCAGGTCATTAAGGGTTAAATCTGACTCTACCTTCTTCTTGTCCGATCTACGCCATTTGTTTTAGAACAGTCAATGTCGTAGAGTTATTTTTTTTGTTGACGATTCCTAAGTGTTAAGTAAAGTGTGTGTGTTGTTCATAAGGAACTTACCAAGCTAGCAAATAAAATACTCAGTTTGTTTTTTTTAATTGCTGATGATTGTAGAACAATGAAGCAGACCTATTCCGGATAAAATTCCCAAACATTATAACTATCGAAATAATTTATAAAACACATTTACTAAAAGCTTCTGATTAACTTCATTTTTGTAATTTCTTTACTGATTTTACTGGCTTGGATATCATGAAACGGTAACAGCATTTTTATAGTGTGGATGAGATCGTAAAGCTCGGTTCGTTGACATCCCATGAGATAAGATTTATGAAAAGGAATATGCACTTCCACTAGATAATGTTGTGAGAGGAATATTAAGCAGATCTTCTTCCAAGTAGGAGAGTTTCAATCGTTGGAAAAACTGATCAATGGTATTCATTCTTAACAACAAAAACATATATTTACTGATACGTCGATAGCTCTACGACGTAGACTTGCTGCTACGTCGTAGAAAACCTACGTTTGAAAGACCTAAGAAGGTGCAAAATGGATCAATTATAAAAAGTAATAAATAAATATAAATCTAAAGAGTAGTTATGTACTACAAAAAGCCAAACATATATATATATATATATACATATATATATATATATATATATATATATATATATAGTTTTAGCGACATAGTATGGGACGGTATATGGTTTGTGATAGGACCGTCCCCCCTTCCTATGACAAACACAAAAGCTGGCGCCACTGCAGGACAATCTAAAAAAAGTTCAAAGTGCAGGAGTCTTTGGTCAGTATCGATGAGCAAAGAGCTGGTGCTTTTCTCGCTCAACGAATAAGCATCGCGGTACAGCGAGGAAATACCAGAAATATGGGTACTCTGTTAGAAGGACCAAACTCTTTTTGAGTTTAATTAAGGATTGTAGTTTCATTTGTTTATTTTTATTAATAAGAAGTGTCCATACACCTCTATATGGTTAAAGACGATCAGATTACCCGAAAACATGTCAATTTTTTTGTGATGGTAAAAACATACAGGAAATATATATATACATACATTTTATTACTATAAAGTATTTTTGGGTTTGTAAGTAATAATAATTGAATGTGTACTTGGACCAATAAATATTACAATTGGCTTGGTAATATAGGGGTGTTTAACTGGGATCCATTTGAATATTGAAAAGTTCATTTAAACTGCAGGTGTGAATGGGCGGTTTAATCGAAGCACATTCAAAGAATTTAAGTAAGATACTAATTTATAATGGTTTTTACGTATTTAAATTAAATTTATTGAATAAAATGTTGATAATTTACAATTTGGACCGTTTGGCCAACAATTCAATGGACTGTAAACAAGGTGTCATCCAGACAATCATGAATCAGAGAAGAAAAAAAATTCAAGAAAACAATATAAATGATAGAATATTATCATATATCGCTGTGTCTACATATATGTGTTATTATAATTATATATATATATACCATTAATTGAATTTGTTCATAGGTTAAGAATTCCTCCATCCTGTAAAGGACACTGCCTTAAAAAACAAATAACTGAGCCTTATTTTCTATAATCTGTAGACTGCGTAGGTCTACATAGGTCTACGTATATCTACTTAGGTCTACATGCGTCTACAAAGTTCTGCATAGGTCTACGTGCGTCTACGATGTTCTACATAGGTCTACGTGCGTCTACGGTGATCTACTTAGGTCTACGTGCGTCTCTGTGGGTCTACGTATATTAAGCTCATACTTAATATACTTCAGGTCAAATTGAGTCAGCTTTTGGTACTTAAAAAAATCTATGAATATAATGTATAAAGACAGTAAAATACCTTGTATTAAATATAATGACATCGTATATATTCGACTAAAAATACTAATAAAATAAAAATAAGCAAATCCGTATTCTATACTTGTATGGGTCATAAATGCGAATGGAATGTACTAAGAGGCGTAGAGTGAGACGCGAATATTGTTGTTGACGTGTTAGAGTGAGACGGGAATTGAAATTAAGGACCTCTTATGGGGACATGGTGGTGGCGTAGAAGGTTACACGTGATATATTCAAATGTCAAAAATTGTGAGACGCCATTTTTACAGCTTGACATTTTTAAATATTTTACGCTGTTCAAGATAGATTAAATTAGTTTATTAACGGTTTAATAATTGTTTGAATTGTAATAAGCCTTAATTAAGACAAATATTAAGTTTTAGTATGGGCTAATATTTCAATTAAAGTAAATATCTATGTATGTTACGCTTTCAAGCATAAACTACTGCACGGATTTCGATGAAATTTGGTATGGAAATAAATTAAACTTTAGGGAAGGACATAGACTGAATTTCGGAATTAATTGTTGAAATAAGGGGTAAAAGTTTTGTATAAAAATATCGCTATTTCAAATTCCTTTTGTATTTTAACCACGCAGACGAACTAGTATTATATAGTATATAACTACTCCTAAGCTTCTTAAAGTCTAACAAATATGGGATAACTCATTTTTCAATGTGTTCTTGAATTATTTATCTGATTTAGCAATTATATATGAAATTCATAAATAAAAAACAGCAAAAAGATATTGATAATAAATATATTTCTGTTTGGGGAATATCGATTTTTGTTCTTTAAAATTGATTTAGTTAACGTAATTTAAATTGATTTAGTCAATTTTAAACCCACATAAATAGCTATGCTAAGTACAAATTCTTGCTTGGATACGATTAATATAAAACCTTTTTAACTAACCTTTCTTTTTAAACTTTCGAATTTAGAATGAGAACGCTACTTTTGACAGGAAGTAAAACTCAAAATTAGAATCCACCATACCGTCATTAATAATTTGGAATTAACAAAAGACGCATTCGCACAATACGATACGGCTCATTGCGGAAAATTCATCATGGCGTTATCCATCACGTCCCACGGGCCGCTTACTGAATATCGAAAAACCTGTAGCTTTACATTAATTGTCAATTGAAAACACACCTTATTCGATGTCAATACGATCCACGTTGCCTTAAACGTAAACAGGATATATTTTACGTGTCATTGAAAAATGAACCGTCACAGTTTGTGATAAAGTCGAGTTCTCCTTGCGGGCGTTATCAGGCCTCTGATAAGGGTCGACCAATTGAAAGACCCCCCACGACCCCCGCGTTTCGTATAGATTTGTTGTAGTTGGAAATATAGCATGGCTCTTGTACGCTGGTCTGCATTCCAAGCTATAT
Source organism: Leptophobia aripa (assembly GCA_951799465.1). NCBI lineage: Eukaryota > Metazoa > Arthropoda > Insecta > Lepidoptera > Pieridae > Leptophobia > Leptophobia aripa. The sequence continues at coordinate 1,622,808 of OX637283.1, read as the reverse complement.
TTTGAGTGTTAGGCAACGTTCAGTCCGCCATCAGAAGCGGCCAAGAGCGGACGTTTCAGTCATACGTGATGTATCCTGAGTATATTTAGGGTGAGTGATACATTAATAAATATTTCCAGGGTTCAACTCTTGACAATAATGAAAAAAACATCTTCACTACTCTCTTAAAATGACGATACACTCCTAAATATATAATCTCTAAACCTGAGACAAAAGAAAGAAGCCTTAAGTTAAATAAATTTTCATTATAATTTTGTATGCAAGCTTTTCCTTACACAATTTCTCACAATGTTCGTCATGTTCGTAGCAAGTTTCCATACAAAATTATTAAATCGTACGAGCTTCAAGTAAAAGCCATAAGCCATTGTAACTATAAAAAGAAGCTAGAGCTTATGGTTTAACATAATTTCAAAAGTCCAATGTCGTTTTTATCGGCTACTCATGGCGCAAACCAAGGGAGCTATCACAAACTCTCCCCACACAGCCTCCCTGTTATTAAATTAAAGATGTCTTATAGTAAAAAATCTTTAAGGCGATATTACTTTTTAGAGGCTCTTTCTTATTAGTTTAACCAAAGTTAAATGTTTTTATTGAGTACATAAGACCATTTTGAATTGTCTTAAAGCTACGCCTGTTAGTACGCGACCAGATCAGGCAAGAAATTCAGGTTGGGTTTTTTTGGTGATGATATTTATACCACCAAACCTACACGTTTTCAGTTTTAAACTTGTCAGTTATGTAGTTGATAGTGGTTCTTTTGAACTTAATTAACAATATACATTTAATTCTTTTATGTCTGTCTGTATAAATATAAATTGCGTCATTTTAATCATTTAATTTGTGACATTAATTTTATTTTATTACATCTGTCCCCAAACATCTTATGTGCTAAATACAGTTAAAAAACATTAAACTTATGAGATAATAAAACTAGGTATACACATAAAATAATTATATGGGAACTTCAAACAGAACTTTATTTTACAATATATTTTATTTGTGAATAAGTTTATTTTATGTCTTCATTTGTATGTAACGGATAAATGTGATATTGATACACACAAATGTATTTAATAAAGAAATATATAAGAGACTTTAATATTGAAAATATTAAAAAAGCATCTCATTTTAAAATAATTTAATGTAATTTTATACACAATCTTTAGAAGTCCACAAATCGCAGAAATCTAAATTTTAAATTTAACCCTTATTGCCATAATTAAAATAAAGCAATTGAAAACAAAATGGCGTCAGGAAGTTCCCGCGCTAACGAGCCCTTTCACGAAATGGCGTCTTATCATTTTTATGAATATCTTACATTGAAAATTGATATCTATATAATATCTGTGTTCTAATACCCAATGGTATACTGGTATATAAAATGGTATACCCAGATAAAATATTCCTTGTAGCCTATGAGCCGTTAAGATCCCCCTAGTGACAAAATTTTGAGAATGTTCTGGATGTATATTTTTTTTAATTTCAACTTGATTACGTCATGAGTGAGACAAGAAAAAAGTTTTGATTTAATTTTTATTGATACACCAGCTGAGTTTGCCATATAAATTATTTCTAAGTAATTTCTTGTGTAGACAAAACATAACTGGTCGGGATATTTAAATGACGATTGATCAATTATCAATAGGTAATAAGAAAAATCTAAATTACAAAAAAATAGGGTTTGTATATATTTTTAAATGTGACATAAAAATATCTCATAAAATACATGTTGACCGACTCTCATACTTAGTCAATATGCTCACTAAATTTCATGAGAACCGGTCAAACCGTTTCGGAGGAGTACAATAAATAACATTGTGACACGAGAATTTCACATATTAGTAGGTGGTTCAATTTATTCATTATAAAAGATATAATTTCCTACATTAAACATTTCAACAAATTCGCTTATTAATTATGACATTTAGCCTTCAGCCATTAAGCTAATCATCGCGGTGGTCACAAGATTAAATGATACTCATCAAGCAATTATATGAGCAAGTCCAAGTAAAGGATTAAACCATAAATAGGCTTTGTTTTTCACCCTCTGCTGAGAATCTTCTGTATTCTTCAAGGATCCTTTCCCTTATTTATTTGCACCCGGCAAAACAAAGCATATTTTGAAAGGAATCTATTTAATTCAACGTTGGATGACGCTGGATAGCGTGACTGTCCTCTCACTTCTGGTTTGGGTCTGAGGGTGTACCTAATGGAATGAGTGAACCAGGGCACGGGCAAACCGTTGATTGATAAATTTAAAAATTGATAAAGTAACAAACATAAAATACACTACAGATAAACGATTCAATAGTTTTGGTTGTATTGTTCCTTTAGTCCAGTCGTGCTCTCGATCAAATTTGGAGGCATCGCATTAATAAGGCTGTACTTTTAAGCCTCCTGGCGTTGCAGGTGTCTATGGGTGCACTTCACACAAAGTGAAGCCTGCTCGTTTGCCTATCACATAAAAAAACAAAAAGACGAGATGTTTTTTGGGTATTTCAGACCGGTTTGTTTTGGAACTATAAGAAAATTATTGCCGTGACATAACGGATCGCTGATTCTATGTGAAAGATATATAAATAATGATAGAGTTTTGAAGCCAAACGTCTTGTGGGGCGAAAAGTGTAATCGGTCCGACTTTTTTAAACAAAAAATATATCAATTGTATACTGGCTGAAATATTATAGCTTCGGCAGATTGAATGTGATCAGTATATGAAACAGAAGCATAGTTAATTATGACAATATATAAAATTTTATTACATACTAACGGTCTTATTAATAAAAAGTTATTTTAAATAAATTGATTTCGCACACAACTGTTCGATAAGGTTATACAGGCCCCAGTTTAACAGCGATATAAATATGGCCGACATCGAACAGCTGATTGTGACAATTACCAATTTTTGCATTTTTGACGTACCACAGACTATAAATGTGTAAGAAGTCTGTGGACACATTAAATACTTATTTTTGGGAAATGGCCGAATTCGTTGTTTTTTCAACAATTTGATACTAAAACGAAATGAATACACAACTTTATAAAACAAGATATATAGATAACTAAAATATGGCTAAACCTTTGAATATACCGATACAATTTATTTGTAACTGTATAGTTTTACAGGCGTATGAACGCGTTCTTGTATAGAAATATTTTCCAGATTATGGGCGCCGCATCAGACGGGTTCGGAATGGGGTGGCGCGCGCGCATTGCCGCCATGCGGGAGTCCCGAAAATTGGTGTTGGTGATTGTTGCCATCGCTCTACTCCTTGATAACATGCTCCTCACAACTGTGGGTAAGTTTATGTATAAATTCCTTTCTGAAGCTTCATACATCACTAGCTGACCCGGCCAACGTTGTTTTGCCATAAAATTACTTAAAAAATAGGTTTTCATGAGAATCGGTCAAGCCGTTTTGGAGGAGTACGCTTGCTAACATTGTGACATGGAAATTTTATATATAAGATAGATAATATACAATACCAGTGAGAAATGTATTTTGAGAATGTTCTGGAGGTAAATAAATATAATATACCCGGGTATATCCGGATGTTGTTTTGATAAATTAGTAAATATCATCAGCTTGGGGTATAAAATTGTTTGAAAAAACATACGTTTTTTTGTTATATCTTGTAGAAATCTAGACGTAAGTACCTATTCGAAAACTTAGCTTTAAAATTTGACATATGTCAATCGTGAAGCGATATCGAATGATCATATTTTTTGGACTTAATAAAATTGTGTCTACAGCTTAATTGTAAGAACAATATTAAACCTCACTTTTTTAACTGAAGCACATTAAATAAAACTATTATTTTATCATTAATATTTTAATCACCAATCAATTATGTCTTTATAAAGCTCCTATTTCGCAACAAATCAAAAAAATAATAATTTACGATTAAACGTTATATTGCATAGTATCTAGTCGACGCTATAAATCAACATTAACGCGGTAAGTAGCCACAGATAAGCAAAGGTAAAATGGCGGCCAATCGGACAAGTGGTTCATGAATTATTTATCTATGCTTTTCGATTTTTCACCCGGCTTAATGAATTCTATGTTTACGGTAGAATCAATTTAGCAATGTTTCGCCATTTTTTTACTGCTACAACAGTACAAATTTAGTTCACAATAAAAATAACATTAAAAACACAAAAATTATAATATTAATATTAATTTTGAGATGAAAATAATCATTATACATTCAAATACTCCCAACAGTGGTCTCTTCACAGTTTTATTAATTGTAATTTTAGTATTTTCAAGATGAGACGCAAAACATTCACAAATGAAAGAATTTTAAAAGTTATTTTGTTTTGTAAACGCGTTCCTAGAGCCGAAAAAACTTAACATTCTTGTTAAGTTGCGATGAACAGAGCATAATTTTGTATAATAATTTTGTCTCAAGTTCCCATTTCATTGTCTTATGTGTAAACCTAGTTGTGTTATCTCATAAGTTTATTGTTTTAAATGTATTTAGCACATAAGATGTCTGGGGACAGATATAATAAAATAAAAATAAAATAATGAAATACGATATTTTTTCTTATAAAAATTCATCTCAATAGACTTACACTTAAATTACTACTAACTAACACATTACTCTTGGTTTTAATTAATTGCTGTTCTGAGAATATGCCCACAAATGTCCTTATTTACGGCGGCTCATTCCCAAGCTTTTTTTTTATCAAAATCAAAAATATCTTTTCTTATTCATATAGTACTGAGCTGTACCAACGTGTAGCATGAAAAATCCACAGCTTCTTTGCTCGTGTGAAATTTAGCATATAAAATCATCATGTATGTTCGGAGGAAGAGGATTTTCTTCATTGATAGTTTTTTTTTTATTAGCGTGGCTTCACTCGCGTCCATTCAGAGGTGTTAAAATTTTAATTGTTATGTATGTATTACTTTCAGACTTAAATAGCCTGACCTAAAAAAAAGAGACTATATAATATTATGTATTTCAACTGCGGCCGGAAGCTAGTCAATTTACTGAGCGGGCGAGATCAAAGTGAAACTCACTTAAGCGTCTCATCAAAGGAAGCACTAGTGTTGTGCTAGGGATATCGATAGTCTTCTTTTATTGTTATTAAGTTTTGTCAAAGTTGAAGTCAAAATTCCTTATTTCAAACCACATTTGAGCGTCACTTTGTCCCTCAAGAAAAGCAAACAAGAAACATAATGGGTTTGTCTTTTGACCGTTTTATAAAAATATGTGTGTTCCGTTATTTTATGGTTTTCAGGTCAAACGTCATTACATTATAGTTTATGTTTTAGATAATATAATAAGAAATATAGCAGAATCATTTGAAAGATTACTTTGGATTTGTTGGATGGCAGGGTTTTATTGACGCATTGATTTTGTTACGAGTCATTCTCCATTGACTAATTTGATGTATTACCAGCTGACCCGGTAAAAGTTGCCATAAAATTACTAAAAAATAGGGCTTGGTGATAAATGGGGGTTTTGAATGCGACATAATGACATTTTTTGGCCGATTCTGAGACCTACTCAATACGCTAACAAAATTTCATGAGAATCGGTCAAGCCGTTTCGGAGGAGTAAAGGTATCACATTTTCGCTCCCGTGAACATGTGACACGAGAATTTTTATGTATAAGATTATTGTAGATACATGTATACCGAATGCAACTATCGCGACAACTATCGACAGTGGAACATCACTACGCTTTTTGATGAAGTTCGCGCGAGTCACAAATCAAATTGGTTCTAGTTTAACTCGAATCAAATTTAGTCTGCAATGAACATACTTCGTAATACCCTTCACCACGACAATTTTTTAAGTCCCAGAGTTTATTTCATTTTGTTATAACTAGTACATAATGTAAAGCTTTTTTAATTTGTAGTGTTTTTAAAAATCTGAGCCATGTTGCATGTCTACTGCTGGACGTAGGCGCCTTAATTTCCAGTAGTATCGGTCTGACACATTACAGCATCCAGCGTCAAGACTTACCGACTTCTTTCTTGTCCAAGCATCCAGTGATTCTTCAGGCAATGTTGCCCAGCCACTATCTTCAGTTCCTCTTCTGTTCTTTTCTGTGACATAATGATTTTTTCACTCTTTAACATCTTGTTTGAGGAAAAGCTTCACAAAAATTGTGTTAGTGACATAAAATATAAAAACCTTTATGGTGTTAGAAATTTGATTTTCCAACTGTTCCATAACGATTTTTCCAATGAGGCTCGACTTTCCGAACGCTTTTCAATTCGATTTTCGCCCGAGTGGCTCTGGCCATGACAGCTGATTACTAGTGATAAAATTGAATTTCGTTTAAAATATCATTGATACAAAATTTTTTAATTAGTCGATAGATTGCCCATCACTACATTTACGTAAGAACTCTTCTTTACCAAATTTTTTATCTCTATCTTTATAGATCGTTAAATTTCTCTTCTGATAAGGTCTAGATCTGGTAATAATAAGTTTTACCTCATTTAGTCTCGGAGTATTGTATTGTTCTCACTATAACGTAAATGTGTGCTCCTATTTCGCTATGCCAACCAATTAATTATATATAGTGAAGGTTTTTTATTATTATGTATATCTATACAGATATTGACCCAATCGCTGGTATAATGATTGTAGCTTTTGTCAACCTCTGGTAGTATTAGCGTAGTTACGCTACGCCATTGATTTGGGAACTGGCAATTAATGTTGAGTAAAAAAAAATACCTTTTGTTTTGACGATTCAAAAGTTACGTATGTGAATAAAGACATTTTTTTTTTCAGATAACTCGTTCACCTTATTTTTGGTCCTCTTCTGAGTTTTCTTTCCGAATCCAGTTTATATAAAAACATATTGAATCATTTATGCTCAGCACATAAATATTAATAAAAAAAGTAAACCTCAAAAATAAATTACTCTATTTATTAGGAATATGTCAATAATATTAATTAAAGTCACATCTGTTCGGTCCATGGGCAGAGTCTTATACCCTATATTATTAAGTATTTTTTTTTTGTATTGTATTTCACTATAACCCAAACTTAGATCGATCGATAACAAATCTCGAAGAACTTCATATAGAGCCAACCTAAACTAACTTTGGCTAGAACATACTTAGTTTCTCATTAGCAACGTGTAGATAAGCCAAATGGTTATATCTCAGTCTAGTTGAATTCTAGATAAGCTGACGCATCGTAATTCTATTCCATTTGCATTATAATAAGAGTTTATGGCGCTTCTGTGCTTGCTTAAGAGCTGGGAAATTTTAAACTAAATATATAAATAAATCTTATTTTTATTTAATTACACATTAACAATACAACTGATATAACAATTTTATTATTCTATGAAAATTCTTGATATGTTTGTAAGTAAGTTAGTTAGTTAGTTAGGAAGTAAGTAAGTTAGTTCTCGATGCTCTACGCTTTTCTATTTCAGTGCCAATCATACCGGAGTTCCTGTATGACATCCAACACCCGGATGCACCGTTGTCTATGGCTTTGGAGGATATCACCACACCTGTACCACCCACAGCACCATATTGCCCATGTCTCAATGTCACCAGCGCACCATTGGAGAACGTTACGCACTGTAAGCATAAACAAGATGAGAGGTCATTGTCTTTGGCCAAGTTTAATTTGTCAAACCTATATACACAGTGTAAACTCTATTTAACGACACTGAAGGGACTGTGCAATTGCAACCAACCAAAGTCAATTGATTTCGACGCTTTAGAGTGTTTAACGTTAAATCGAGTGACATTACATGGAGTGTAATATTCATGTATAGTTATTAAAAACATACATTTATAAATTGAAATAATAATTGTTTCTGTGTACATATACAGACATTGTATTGATAGACAAAGGACTAGAATGAATGTGGAAAAAATACTAGAACTACAATAGACAAAAAACTAGAATTAATATAGATAAAATACTACAACTAGTAGTCCAGAATTACTATATATAAAAGATAAGAAATACTATTAACTAACTAGAAAGACTATAGACAAAAGACTGGAATATCTTTACATTTAATACATAATGACTAGAATTACTATATACAAAACATAAAAATAACTATAGACAAAAAACTAGAAAGACTATAGACAAAAGACTTTTTTACAGTTAACTTAACAGCCGAAAAGGAGGTACGTCATCAAGAGCTGATACACGAGACCGTGGCTGTTGGTGTCATGTTCGCCAGCAAAGCTCTCGTGCAGCTCATTGCCAACCCCTTCGTTGGACCCTTAACACATAAGTACGTGGCGAAGTTTAATTATTGCCTTGAAAGAGTGATTTTGTTTGAACAAACCAGAGAGTTGTGGCTGCTTCGTTAAGACGATCAACATTTTACATTTTTAGTTTACATTTTTGGTTTATTCATTATTTATACATTTATTTTATGGTGTTTTGATTCATTAACTTATGTGCTTTATTAATTATTTTAATTCCTTCATTGTTTATCAATTTATTTTCTAGTTTCGTTTATTATATATATATATTTTTTTGGATTTTTGAACGGTATTAAAAAAAAATCTCTCGTTTTAGTGTTTCAGTTGAATTAAGTTTGTTCTGTTCTTTTTGAAAAGCACCAATTTGGTAGCGAACTTTACAATGAAGCTATTTAGAACGTACTTGACGATTTAAAGGAGTGGCGGAGTTGCCACTTCCACTCGCCCGCTCTAAGCCTTTGATTTGGGAACTTACAGTAAAGTACAGTAGGGTTTTTGTTAATAATTATTGTATGATTATGTTTTTTTTATACGACACCAATATTTATTATAAAAAGTAAGATTTTGGTAATGTTATTCGACATTCTAGTTTGCCAAGATATTATTAAAGTCGTGTATTTTTTTTTTCAGAATCGGTTACAGCGTACCAATGTTTACCGGATTTATCTTAATGTTTCTCTCGACAATCAGTAAGTTTTACGTTATATCATTTACAGCCTTTTATATACAGTATATAACTGTATATAAAAGGCTGCAGTATATAGCACAACTTTATATGGCCTTAAATGTTGGCATAGCTTATGAATGGGTTACCACGCACCCAGCAGAGTTTATACCAATATTGCTTTGGAACCTTGGAACTTTGGAGGTATTAGGAAGTTGATTCGTGGATTATTTTTTAGAAAGTAGTATTATATTATAGTTTCTATGGTCATATTTATAGTTTAAACGAAGCTTGGGAATGTATCATCCTAAATGCTGAGATTAGGACACGCTTACAATATCTTATACCAGCTGAGTTTTTTGTGGGTATTTTCTCAGACTTTATTTAGGAACCCTCTTGTATAAATAATTGACGCACACAGGTTATCGCTGACACGATGTGATTAAGTAGGTATATATAAAAATTATATCTCAAAACGTGTTTTGTTTTATAGTATTTGCATTCGGTCGATCGTACAGTGTGTTATTCATCGCTCGAGCTTTGCAAGGCATTGGCTCGTCGTGTTCGTCCGTTTCCGGTATGGGTATGTTAGCCGAACGATATCCGGATGACAAGGTAACACTTGATGATAATTTACAATACACCAACCACACTACACACTAGATCAGTGGTTCCCAACGTGGGGCGTACGCAAGGGGGGCAATTTGGCAATTGGGGCATTTTGATTTTTTTTCTGTTTTAATTACCCGTCTAGTTAAGGGCATTTCATATCTTTGCATTGGGTTAGGGTCGCATTTTCTTATTTTTTTCATAGGTTAGGCGGGCATTTTCTTATTTTTGCAGGGATTAGGGGGGCATTTTCTTATTTTTTCATAGGTTAGGCGGGCATTTTCTTATTTTTTCATAGGTTAGGCGGGCATTTTCTTATTTTTGCAGGGATTAGGGGGGCATTTTCGATTTTAGAATATCGAAAGTGGGGCGCGCACCTAAAAAGGTTGGGAACCACTGCACTAGATGATCATCACTTGAAATATTTTAATTATTTACACTTTATTGCACTTAAACAGTACAAGTAGATAATGTTAATAGATGTTAGTACATATAGGAGCAACGGGCGGACTTATCGCTAATAAGCGATCTTTCCCAGACGGGTTGTTTCGAAGGGATCGCTAGCCATATAGGTTATGTTAAAGTTGAATTTAAAACAGATATTTTAAAGAAGGCAAACGAGCTAGAGGCACAGCAGTTAGGAGGAGTCGCCGCCCATAGACTAGAATAGACACACTTTTAACAAGTAGTTAAAGAGAAGCTTTTAGAAAAGCGTTTTATAAATAAATTATCTGATTATTATGACAAAGTTTGGGAATGTAAAGGCATAGAATTAGATTTAAGTTGATTCAACATGGCCCTATGTACCTTGAATAAAGAGAGTTTGGTTTTGACTTTGAACAGGTGGAAAAATAAACAAAAAAAGATTGAACGGTGTCTTTATAAAGACATACTTACATACACATATTTTGAGTTCAACAACAGGAAAATTTAATGCCTTCTTAAAAGCTCTGATAATCGTGTGAATTTCACGAAAGGTTAGAGGTTTTATTGTTAATGCAAATTTTCAGGAACGTGGTAACGCTATGGGCATCGCTTTGGGTGGTTTGGCCCTTGGAGTTCTGATTGGACCACCGTTTGGTGGGCTCATGTATGAGTTTGTGGGTAAAACCGCTCCGTTCCTTATGCTGTCCGCGTTGGCTTTGGGTGATGGTCGTAAGTAATAAAATTTTCTACTCAGTCACAATGCTATACAGACAACAAGGACCTAATAGATTCCCGATGTGAGGCTTATTTGCTTGGATGTTAACAGAAGAATCACAGTCCTTTTAAATTTTTTTCAAAATCCACACAATCACATATAATCTTACTTTTTTGCAGGCATTTAAACCATATAATAATTTGGCATAACGGTCACTTAACTTGTCGATAGGTCCCAAATAAGATTCCCGATGTGTGAACATTATTTGTTTGGCTCTGTGTTTAGATTCAGATTACAGTAGATTCATCTGTCATTTCATACTAGGTTTAACAAAACAAATACGTCTATGTCATTCTTATTTAATGTTTTCTGTGAATACGATGCAACAATTAGCAATATATATATATATATCCAAGGTCAGACTTTAATTATGCCTCCACATGTGATCAAAATATAACATATAATTATAAAAAAAAAGTGGGAAATTACCACCTGCTCTAAATTGCACTTTTATTAGACCCCAAAGCTACACCCTACCACTACGAGCTATGACCCCATGGGTCTAAACATTTTTCACCGATTCACCTTTGTGCAAGTATTAATAACATCGGTACTGGCTTCAATCGAAATTTATGTAGCATCACATTAAAATTTCAGTGCTGCAACTTATGATACTCCAGCCAGGCGTTGTTCGTCAGGAAAGCGATCCACCTTCGCTCAAGGCACTCGTCACCGATCCATACATTTTGGTCGCTGCAGGTTCGTATGTCAATGTACTTATTAAAAAGCTACTTATAGCTGGATTAATTCAATTTCGAATTAATTATGTTTAATACATACATAGTAGAATTATCAATTTGTATTATTTATATATTCAATGTAAGTGTGTAACTATTTGTTTGTCCCTAAATGAGTATTTTTCTTTTTTAATGGAGATTCGTTGGTGAAGTCTAGTATTATATTATATATTATATTATATTATATTATATTATATTAAAGGGGCAATAACGTTCGCGAACGTGGGTATCGCTATGCTGGAGCCTAGCCTGCCCATATGGATGGCTGATACTATGGAAGCACGCCGGTGGCAACAAGGTGTCGCATTTCTACCCGCCAGTATCTGCTATTTGATTGGTGAGAATACTATTTAAAGCAACATACCATCTTGTCGATAAGAATATCCCAAGTTTGATTCCCAAGTGTGAAACTTACTTTGGGTCTGGGTGTAGATTCAGATTACTAACCTAACCTAACCTACCATCTTGTCGATAAGAATGTCCCAAGTTTGATTCCCAAGTGTGAAACTTACTTTGGGTCTGGGTGTAGATTCAGATTACATATGGTTTACGTATTTTTAATGGTGTCCAGACCTCACTCGAAGCTTTGCTCAATACCCGTACTTATCAATTCTTAACACATTTTTTGAGCTATTCAATAATTAAGTATTCAAATGTGATAAGGTTTTGAATCTTTAAAACAACCCATCTATTGCCGACACACATATATATATGTGTGTGTATATGACAATATCATTGTGATTTAATCTATACTAATAATAAGACAGTAAAAATCGAAAAACTGTACATTAAATATTTTTCCAAAAAACTGAAAGGAGGCAATTAAAGAAGAGTCATAGAAACCAAAAAAACAATTTTTGGAATTCTTGTCTGTCTGTCTGGTACGTTATAACTTGAAAACTACTGAACGGATTTCAGCTCATCCACATAAGAAGATGACTATCAGAATAAAAAATTGTCAGAATAGTAATTGCCTGTACGTTAATTTGAAAGTTGCCCTCGATTTCCCTGAATCATTCGATCCTGTAAAGCTACATTATCCCTGAGTAACATATATAATTCCAATTGTAACAAGATTTTAGCCCGTGAAAGAAAGCCCTTACGAGATCAATAAAAATCGCTATATACTTAACCAAATTACACGTGGGCGAAGCCGCGGCCGGAAAGCTAGTATACAATATGTATTATATTTATTATTTATACTGTAAATAAATAAAGTTATACTGATTTTGACTGGTGAAAAACATTCGAATCGTCAAGTTTATTCTTATGATTTGATTAAAAAAGGGTCTAATAATGTTTTGTAAGAAGTACTTTTACGTACTTCCTACTTCCATTTATGACGTGCCTGAAAACCACTTTAGGAACTAACCTTTTCGGACCACTGGGCCACAAAATGGGACGCTGGCTTGCCGCTTGCTCTGGACTTATCATCATTGGCGTATGCCTTATTCTGGTAAGTTTTCGTAACTAAGACAAACAACAAATTAGATTAAAAAAAAGTTATGGCAAAGAAGCCTTTTCCTCATAAAGAGATATATATATAAGATAATCCGCGATATTATTCAGCTATTTGATTTAGCTTTCTATTAAGCTAAATACTTTTTATTGTATTATAAATTGTATTTTGATTCCAGATACCAATGGCACGCAAACTGGAACACCTTATTATACCAAACGCTGGTCTCGGCTTCGCGATTGGAATGGTCGACTCCTCCATGATGCCCGAATTGGGTTTCTTGGTTGACATACGTCACTCAGCCGTCTACGGATCCGTGTATGCAATCGGTGACACCGCTTTCTGTCTGGGATACGCTGTTGGTGAGTTATTAACATAGCCTTCGAGTAATATAACATTGATTTGATACCCTGTATTTTAAGAGTTACACATGCCGGCTTGTCACAGTGGGGGAAGTAGACCCCTCCATCCGATTCATAATAAAAGCAAGCAAGTCACCTTCTGGCTACCAAGAGACGACAAAAGAAGAAGAAATGGGAAGATGAATTGAAACAGACAGTGAGACCGTTCTGGTCGAGAGTAGCAAGGGACAGGATTCATTGGAAGAAATTGGAGGAGGCCGAGGCACACAGGGACCTCTTGTAAACCTAGGTTCAGGAACAAAAGGCTATTATTATTATTGTAACAAACCATTATAGACAATCAATACATTCACTTGCGTGCATTAGAAAGCACACTTCAATAAAGTTACACTAGATGGCGCCGTGCAATCCTGAATTTTGATGTTAAGTGGTAATTGTGATTTAATGACCTCCGTGAATATAACCCTTATTCCAAGTGTCGCTCACTCCTCAAGTAGCTTCCGTCCAGCCCCTAAGGCTAGTCACACCCGTGAGTCCGAGTCTCACAGGAGACGCCCTTGCGAAAGTCACGGCTGAGCTAAGCTCGCCAACCAGCCCGAGCTGAGCTGTAAAGGCCTCCTGGACAACTGCGAGATCATCCTCCAAATAAAAAAAAATTGTATTTTGGAGGAACTGACCTAGCAGTGCATTCGTTGGCTACGTCCTACTTGTAATAGCTTTACGGGACTCTGTTACTAAGTTCCAGGTTTTTGGTTTAAATGGCTAAAACCCCTGCCTTCGTACTTACTGGGAAAAGGTGGTCGGGTCTTGTCCTATTGAAATTGTACTAAAAATTGTAATAAATCCTTTGAAAAGAACTGAGTCTTCACTTTGTGTCGGCAAACGTGACCGACATCTCTTAACATTATTATATTAACAGTATATTTGTTAGCGTTTCATCAACCAGAATCGTAAGACTATTAATGTTAGAATGTTAGTCAGTAATACTACAAAACAATGAAATGAAAAAGATCTACTTCTGTCAACTGTCTGATTAAAAACTATTGGATTAAATACCAATTCAACAGCGTATATTATCTATGGTCTCAGTGAACGAAACATAATCACTTAACTAACCAGGTGGCTAACCGTGTTATTAATTTAACTTGCAGGACCAGCGTTCTCTGGTGCGTTGGTCAACAGTATCGGTTTTGAGTGGATGCTGGTAATTATAGCAATACTTAACTTTGCGTATGCGCCGGTTCTGTTGATGTTACGTTCGCCGCCAGCGAGAGATGAAAAACAGGTAATAAAGTCTTGCCATAGATTTTGGATAACCGTATAGAATGTTGATTGTTCTGTGGTCCTAAACTATATTTATGCTTTGACGTAAACGAGCGTGTTTTAAAAGTTATAGATCTGAATGTATATAGACAATAATAGAAATCAATAATTAATTGTTGTAATCAATGTACACAAAAACAATAGAAGTAATTTTGATAGATGTTAGTAGATATAAGAGCAGCGGGTCTTATCGCTAACAAGCGATCTCTTCGAGGCAACCCCACAAAATGAAAGAATACTTCGTTATATAAAGATGTTTAATTAAAAATAAGTGTGATTTCAATCCGAGTTTTAATTTCAGAGTTTGATTATAAGCGATAAGTCATCGGTTCGCTACGTGAGCTACCAAAACGAGGAAGAGGAATAGATGCGCCATCTTGTGACCCGCCCGATTTATATATGCCAGAGGTATGGAAGTGTGTTTAGTCTGTAGGCGTCGGAGATAAATGTACCAATGTATAATCTGTGACCAATTTAATGTTAACATTCTTTTTATTGTTTCGCAAAATGTGACTCTGACAATATTTATTTTTATCCCGCTTCAGACAATATTTAATCACTCGTTGTATTGGCACGTTAATTGGACCAAACGATATTTTTTTATACATTTTACTGCTTACTTATTTACAATGTAGTTATTATGTACTTATCAAATAATGCAATATTTATACAAATATATTCCAGTTTCTAGTGTTAGTTGTTCAGATTGTAATGTAGCAGAACTAAATTTCAACATGGGCACAGAACAATAATGTCTCAGTGAAACCACAGATAATAATGATTTGAATAAAACGTCTTATAGTGATGTGACATCCCAATCGATATGGGACTTTTCTTACGATAAATAAAATCGAATACTGCCTTAACACCGGCCCTAATTGTTCGCTACTCCTGATTTATCTGGTCATTCATTCTTGACATCTTGTGTGACATTACTTTTCTATTGACGTATGGCTGCGTATAATAGGAAATTGTTGAAATTTGGACGGTTACATTATTTTGTGAATTGATAATAAAATAATAGAAAATAACATTAAATATCGTGTAATATCGCAAAGTATCTGTGGCGGTGTACGTGGGACGTGTGTTTTGATTGGCAATCACACTGCTGTCATTTTGACATGTGTCACCACTGTCATCAGAGCCACAGCTTGAACTACATAGCCTAGAAGTAATAACTTGTATAACGCCAACATTTTAAAATATAACGTAGCGTAAGTATATTTATCAAATGACATTTGACTAACACATTTTAAGTCATAATGTCTGCAGTAATCCAATCAGATAATATATCATTATATCGTAGTGAAGTAGACAATTGAATAATCACATATACTTCCATAAGTAGCTTAGTAGAATAATGTATTTAAAAAAAAATTAAAACAATAGCTGGTTCGGACCTCGTTTAATAGTGTATAAACAAAAAGTCTCTATACCTAATTTCGCCCGTTTTAAATTCAATTTTCATATACAACTCTGACATAGCCTGTCACGTCATACCATAGACAAATGTTTTATTAATCTAGAATTAAGGTGCGACGATTCGCTGAGTGTATGGTAGTAATAATAGATTATTAATATTTTATTAAAGTATACATTCATATATTTAATGTAGGTAAGAGCTATTTTGACGTCTATTTACGCCCTCGTTATCCGTATTCAACGTACGTGCACGTAACGTATACGTAAGGTGAATACATGAATTTGCCAAGTGTGATATATATTAATACTTATTAAATTAATATTTAATTTTGTTTTTTATCCAATCCAGTTCTAATTTAACCTTAAAGATTAATTTAGTTCTGTATAGTTTATGTTTATTTAATGTTTTTTTAAATATATAGTGTTATTGTTATATATTTAATGTATGTGCCTATTTATGTGATTAAAATGTGGGTATATGAACTGAATTCCTGTTTCATTTTTAACCGACATGAAATTCACTATTTTGAATATACCAAAAATACAATACGGAGTACTCTCCATGTAACGTCATTTGATTTAACGACAACAATCTCTAAAACGTAAATCAGTTGGCTATGGTTTAAGCTTGGCTGATTTTTCTTTTCTCCCTTTAACGACTCTCTATAACGCCATAAATTGCACAGTCCGTTCGGTGTCGTTATATAGAGTTTACACTGTATTTAAATGAAAAGTCTATTTAGAAAATTATATTTTATTAGAGTCTATTGGTAGTTGTTTTGTTTTCCCTGGAAAGCGAACGCGTAACCTTCGCCAAATGAGTGTGGGCCCCGGTTCGGCTCGACGTCATTTTCACGGTACTGAAAAAAAGAAAAATCTATAAAGTCCTTTTGTAATTTCTAAAATTTACTTTTACATTAACGATTATATAATAATGACAATGTATCATTAAAATTAACGATAAATTGAATAATAATGACAATGTATCATTAAAATTAACGATAAATTGGATAATAATGACAATGTATCATTAAAATTAACGATAAATTGGATAATAATGACAATGTATCATTAAAATTAACGATAACATGGATAATAATGACAATGTATCATTAAAATTAACGATAACATGGATAATAATGACAATGTATCATTAAAATTAACGATAAATTGAATAATAATGACAATGTATCATTAAAATTAACGATAAATTGAATAATAATGACAATGTATCATTAAAATTAACGATAAATTGAATAATAATGACAATGTATCATTAAAATTAACGATAAATTGGATAATAATGACAATGTATCATTAAAATTAACGATAAATTGGATAATAATGACAATGTATCATTAAAATTAACGATAAATTGGATAATAATGACAATGTATCATTAAAATTAACGATAACATGGATAATAATGACAATGTATCATTAAAATTAACGATAACATGGATAATAATGACAATGTATCATTAAAATTAACGATAACATGGATAATAATGACAATGTATCATTAAAATTAACGATAAATTGAATAATAATGACAATGTATCATTTAAACGACGTACGCCTAATGTATGTGGAAGCTGAAAAATCTCCTCCTTAAGATCTTATTTGATCTTTGAATGGTAGAATAATAATGTAACTTAAAAAAAACATTATAAATATCATTTTTTTTTAAATTATAATGAAATATAACTAAAACTGTTACCTAACATGACTATCGTTAGAATATTACACGCACCTGACCATCAGAAGGGCCTTCGGGCCTCCAGCTCTGTGCCAAGTATTGTCCACCAGCACCACGTGGTTCTATTGGACCCTGAAACATATGTATTAGAATTACAGATGTAATACCAAATACAATATAATAATAATTAGATTCGTAAAAAACTTACAAAATCTCTATCGTCTTATAAGGTTTTAAAATTATACCTAATATACCAAAAGTATACAGAATAAAATTTAAAATCAAAATTAATTCTAAAATATAATAAAAACTTAAAAATATATATATAAAAAATACAAAAAAATATATGTAAAAAGTTTGCGTTCTTTTCGATAAATATGAAATCTAAATACTTGATGGTATGGGCGGCCTTATCGCTTATAAATAACCACTTCCAGACAATTCTTTGGACAAATAAATTTTGGAAGCGAAATTTATTTTAATATTTTTTAAATAAATAATGTTTTATAATAGTTTTGATGGTTTTCAATTTCTTCAGCTGTAAATCTGTGGTAACACTAAATGAACATTTTCACAAAAACAAATCTGAACTTACCTGATTGGGTTCGGGTCGTTGCTGACTGTACTGCGGCGTATACTCTCTTCGTTGTTCGTACGCTGGTTCATAATATGAATCTAAAATTGATTTTTGTTATTTAACAACCATAGAGTACAGAATATTAGTTGTTTTGTTGACTTTTTTACACAAGAACAGTAGAAGTAAATAATGTTATTAGATGTAAGTACATATAAAGCAACGGGCGGCCTTAACGCTAATAAGCGATCTCTTCCAGGCAACACACATTGTATTGCATTTTTAATTATGTTTGAGTGTATGTTTGTACACAAATTACTCATAAAATGTGTTAATCAAAGCTTCACCTGAACTCTGTGGAGTCGATGGCATTTGACTTTTCGGTACATGGCTGCCTTCGAGAATCTGTAATATTTAATTTGTTTTCAATTTACAAATATATATATATATATATATATATATATATAATATATATATAGATACAGATATATATAACGAAGAGAGAGTTCCTCTATAGGGGTACCGCCAACCTCACTACTCTGTAGGGTTATTTTTGAAAGGCGTAGGTAGCATCAGCATTGCCAACATTACGATTGAGTCGGTCATAATCACCACTTATTTAAAGAAACACTTCACTGATGGTTTCCAAGATTTATATTTCACTATTTGAAGAGAGGTCCGTTCCGTACAACGGCCTGAGCTCGACTGTGTTGTGCGGTTTTTTTTTTGGAGTGGGATCTCGCTGCTGGCCGTGAGGTCTTTACAGCTCAGCAAAGGGCTGGTTGGCGCACAAGGGCGTCTCCTGTGAGACTCGAACCTCGGCTTGGGCCGTCGGGGCTGGGGACTGACCTGAAGGGCCTTATCTGGAACTCACAAAGTGTGAGCGAAGCTGAACAGGGACTCCGCCTTCGCCGGCGAAGGCGGTTTTTAAAACCTACATTTCTAATTGGAATTAGCCGCGCGGGCGGCGCAAATCTGTATCTCTTGTTTACAAAGACGTCGTATTACAATAAAGATGACACTTCACAGAATAACAAACGTAAAGTGTTGAATACTTTACGTTTGTGTGTTTATGCGTTGCGTTTATGCGTGCGTTATGTGTTTAAACTTATTTTAGGACAATTAAATGATGTTTAAACTTAATTATTCTAGTTAATTTAAGACTAATTGTTGTAGTTGCTCCGATATATATATATATATATATATATATATATATATATATATATATATATATATATATATATATCTGTATCAGTCCTTGTGATTGTGAAATTGTCAGAAATCTGATAACGAAATAAGCGTCCCAGACCTTTTTCCAAGCTTCCTCAATACATGAGAAAGCAAATTATTGCAATAAAAAAAACCCCCGAGAAACTTTTCCTCTGAATATCGACACTTGTGATAGAGCAAACTAAAAAATTTAAAACAGCAAAATCACAGCAAAACAAAAAACAACAAAATATATAAAAAAAATTGACTCCACAAATGAAAATACATTAACTGCCAGTTCTAAAGTCAAGAGAGAGAACTGGCAAGAAACTCTCCGCGACTCCGTAAACTTCTTAATTACCTGAAAACCTTCCTTTCCAGCTCTATACTTCAACTTGACCAGCTGACCACTTGGATCTTTGTACTGATAAGCACCAACCCTGGAGCCATCTGGTTCTATCTGCTCCCCCGCAGCCAGACCATTGTCTGACGCGTACTCAAATCGAAATGCGCCATCTAGTGTCCATATAAATCTTGAATATTTTTATAAAAGCAACTCATACAAAAGAGTTCAACGCTCTCTGAAAACGCAGCTGGAGTATTTTTTGTAATTGCAACTTAATATAGATGAATAAGACAGACACTGATGGCAGATAAATAAAGATATGGAAAAAGAAGAGCCGACTCTTCGCTTATCAGGGTTAACAAGTATATTGGCTCTAGTCTGGGTTATATTTGGAATTATTAATCAGTTAGCATACATAACGGTTGTTTTATGGCCTGCAAGTAAAGTTTAAAGATCATGTGTGTATTTTGAAAATATATTTAAAAAAAAGAACAGGATTTAAATCGCTTTTGGCTATAGATCCTAATGTGTTCTTATATAACTAAACCAATTTTGGTTAATAATAAGTTAAGATAAATAATATGTAACATTCCATGTATATAAAAAAATAACTTGCTACACCTACTAACTACGATTAACTAACAGCACCCACAACCACTAACTAACTACACCTACGACTTACTCACTAAGACTTTCTGTTTACTACAAACTAACTACGACTTATTGAATACGTGTAACTAACTTCAATTACTAACTACATTGAATTGCCATTCCAGCATCAGCTGTTGACCGCCCTTTTGTTAAACCGAATTGATTTGCGTAAAATAATTTAATTTTCTTGATTATAAAATAAAATATCTCGAGATAACTACGACTAAATAACTACATCTACTAACTACGACTAACACGTGTAGTTACCTAATAGGACTACCTAACAACATCCACTACTACTAACTACAACTTACTGACTACACCCACTACGCCTAACTAACTACGACTACCTGACTACACCCACTAAATCTACTAACTACGACTAACAGGTGTAGTTACCTACTAGGACTACCTAACAATATCCACTACTACTAACTACAACTTACTGACTACACCCACTACGCCTACCTGACTACACCCACTACGCCTAACTAACTACGACTTACTGGCTACACCTACTAACTACGACTAATTTATGACATCTAAACTAATTTAGACTTAATAAATGTACCAATGTAGCAATGGAGCAATAGAATTAGAAGATTAAAAAAATCTTACCGGAACTAAGCGACTGTTTATGATGCAAAATGGATGCCTGCTGCTCCTTGGCTACTCCGTAGGGCATACGCCATTGTTCGGCTTTCGCCGGTGGCGCTAAATAATATCAAACTTGTATTACACCATCGGAAACCACCAGAAAATGTATTATTATGAAGTATTTTATGTTAATTCTAAGTTATTCTGTAACTCATCAAGGGATGGTGAAATATTATTTCTGCCCTCTGCCCCGTTGTGGGGCACAAGGACACTAGTTAGCAATAACTCAATCCCAAAAACATAATGTAGATTGGATGGAAGTATTTTTTTCAATCTGTTTTTGATCTAGATAAGTGCTGAATATTTAACTATGAGTTCAGTGGTTAATTAAATCACACCCTATATAAAAAAATACCTCTATATCTTTCTGGATAATCCTCGTACGATGGTCCTTCAGGTGCTGGTTTCCATGGCTGAGCCACAGAACCTGCTGTGCTAGTATCGCGTTGAAATACTTCTCTGTAATATGGTCCAGCCTGTGTGTAAAAAAGTGCTTTAAGTTTAGGCCAATTAAAACAGACTGAAACAGTTTGAGAAAGAGTGAATAATATTTATTCGTTATATACATGTGTATATGATACATAAATACAATGTTATAAAATGTGTAATCATATAATTTAACATATTATGATAGTAAAAGAAAATTTGTTAGGAATGAGAAAAACATAATTAATAAGAGCCTTTTTTTTTAATTTATTAGAAAATTTGCGAAATTAAGATAAGAGTCGACAATTTATAAAAATTAATTATGATTTTTATTTTGTAACATTAAACTTTATTCAATACATTAGTTAAGATAATTATTATTGTTTTCTTTATATTGCAAGTTTTAATTATAATCCTGAAAATGGATAATTAAGAATAATATACATAACGTAATATTATTATTTGGCAAACGAAGTTTTATTATATTTTTCAAGTTAGATTCGATATTTTTTCTGATTTATTAACTTTTTAAAAGATTTTAGTGTTTAAATTTTTACTCCTTGTGAAAGAAGAATAGGAACAATTTACGGGTAACACAGTCCATGTTATTACTAGTAATTACTAGCTCGTAGTATATAATAATATAATTAGTTAATTATTATTATGCATAAGACACACTGAAGAAAAACCATGTCACAAATTGTTACTTAACATAAAGTGTGTGTGCATTTAGATTTCATTTAAGCATACCACATATTATCCACTTTAATCATTAAGCAGAGAAGAAGAGGCAAAGAGATCAAGAACAACAATAGATTAAGAAAACTGTTCTTACTTCATTTGCTTTTCGCAATGCCGAGTTCCACGGCAGGTGTTCGGGGTCAAACAGTTTGTCAACCTGTTTATATTGAGTTAACTTTTATAACTGGCAAGGTTTCATTGAATGCACAGTATTTGTCGGGCAAATAAAATACCGGGACGCATCCAGGGGCGGTTCCAGCACGTGCGGCACCCGGGTGAAACACTGGCGCCCCCGACTCCCCGCGACTTTATGTACGTTGCCATAGTAACAAGAAAGCTTTTTTCATATTCTAACAAGGTATAGCTTACAGTGTGTTATTAGTGACGGCCTTTGCTATGACGGCAGAATAACACTCAATGTCAGTATATAAATATATACTGTTGTTACATATAGTAAGACGATGTTATATAATGTATAATCATATCTTAAAATATTCCTATTTCCTCCTTTTTTGGTTAAATGAATTGATTAGAAGCATTTTTGAATATGGTTCGATAGCTTTTGTTATTTCGGTGGTGAGCGGCCATTCTGGGTCCGATTGGCGAACGAGATAAACGTAAGTGTTGTTCCTTGATTGTACTTTTGTAGCATTCTTAATAAACAGCTACTTTTATTAAATACTATTATGGTAATGATAACCGTGTTTTGGTTATTATTGCAAATTATATATGTATTATAATACTGACAATAGATAATTAAATTAAGCATAATATATAATGATGCAATGAGATATATAAGTACTAAATAGTTAATTAATATAGAGAATAGTGCAATAGACAAAATATATGTAACGCTAACACGTGCATCAGATCTCTAGCGAAACTAAGCGGCGAACCGCGTTCTGTCATAACCGGTAAAGCCCCTGGCCGCAACGATTGCGACTAATGTGAAGATTACCTTCAGAAGATTATAACGTACTCCAACGGCTATCCAAGAATAGTCGTTTATAAATTTGTCTTTGATCCATTCAAACCCGTATCACCTTGATGCCTGTCGTTACACCAATGCGCGTTTCGTAAGACATTTCTTACAACGCACCACCATGTTATGGAACAAGATGCCCGCCACGGTATTTTCGAACCACTACGACTTAGGGTCCTTCAAGAAAAAAGCGTACAAATCCCTAAAAGGCCGACAACGCACTCTCGAGTTCCCAGCCGCATGTGTGTCCATGGGCGGCGACTTCACCTTTAGCTCGTTTGCCCCCACTTGTATAAAAAAGCTTACTTATTACAACGAGACAGTAAAACGGGGTTGTAAATAACACCTGACCTCTAACCCCCTTTCAATATTCCGTCAGCTAGTGATGACTGGCCTTAAGTTTTTAGTCGGTTATTTTTATCATTGTATATATCCTTATTTTTTAATATCATATATAATGTTTATGGACATATTTATGAGAGAAAAAAAAATCGTAAACAATGCAACCTCAATATATAGCACGTGAAGCCCTGCGTCCGATACCGGCTCAACATATTTCTTATGGCACATATTTTTCAAAATTCTCAAAATCTATGTTTGCAAACTCCATCCCGCTATTACCTCGGTGTAAAGAATACGTTTTTTTTAAAAATCGGTTTGGTATTGCCAGATGCAGGCATATTTCTGCCACAGAAGGCTTGTCTATTATAAACAGAGCCCTCGGGTGGTATTAAAACACATCTGTGTCAACAGCATTCATAAATTACAGACATGCAATGTGAAACGAAGTGTGAAGTCACGCTCGGTTCGTCCTGATCTAATTTTACAATTTCTTAATAATATTGCGCAGTATTGAGTAACTGTCACTTTAACGGTTGTAATTTCAAGTCTGCAACTCTGTTATGTCTGTAATCCTGTCACGTCTGTAAATCTGTCATTTCTCTAATTCTCTCATGTCTGTAACTCTGTCATTTTTCTTATTCTCTCACATGAGAGAATACAGACATCTGTAACTCTGTCATTTCTCTAATTCTCTCATGTCTGTAACTCTGTCATTTTTCTTATTCTCTCACATGAGAGAATACAAACATCTGTAAATCTGTCATTTCTCTAATTCTCTCATGTCTGTAACTCTGTCATTTTTCTTATTCTCTCACATGAGAGAATACAGACATCTGTAACTCTGTCATTTCTCTAATTCTCTCATGTCTGTAACTCTGTCATGTCTGTCATTATTCTGTCAATGACAGATTAGTAGAATAGTTTAATAACAGATTCCTCTTTGAGAACTGGCAGTAAACGTAATTTTAGAGTCAACATTAACTGATTGGATTATAAGTGATCGTTAATTCTATGTGTAAAAGATATAAATGGGTGATTGAAGGGTTTGCTTCGGTATATATTTAACCACAGTCTAAAAGATCGAATGGGTAAGCCTGTGTAAGATATATTTATATATTTTCCAAATAGAATAATTTTCTCATATAGCCCTCTCGTATTCATTTGGGTGACGAGTTGAAAAAAGAGAAAGCACTGGAGGCTTTAAGGGGAATTTCCGTAAAAAGCCCGTAGACGTGCTTTTATTATGTTATATTTCATTAAACAAACTTTTGAAACCCTAAAACTTTTAGTATGTGGTATAAGTAAGATATTTATACGCCCATAATGTTATTTGCAACTATATATATATAATACAATGTAGTACATTTATAAATAAAAACGTATATCTAGTATTTAATAAGCGGAAAGAAATATAATACAAATGACCTGACAATATCAGCATTTAATAAATTTAATTAATTAATAATACATTTTTTGGAAAATCGCGCTGAATGCTGAGATTTGTACAGTGATCACACCTTAATATCAGGTTACCAGCTAAGTTGGTTGTATTATAGCAGACCGGTTTATCTCGACAAACGTCGTTTTGCCAACAAAAAATGTCTCTAATAATAGGTGTTGGCCGATTCTCAGTCCTACTCTATATGGCCACATGAGAATCGTTCAACCCGTTTCGGAGGAGTAAGGGAACGAAAACTATGACACGAGAATTTTATATATTAGACGTTTTATTAACGTTTAAGATTAACCAAAAAAGTTTAATAAAAAATGGCGTACCTTAAACGTCTGTGGTGCGTAGTACTCCTGCGCAAACACAGCACCAATAACACACCAAAAACATATGAGCTGTAATGAAATATATAATAATAACTTAATATTGTAATATAAGAATTTATTAAATGTATTCCCTAATTTTGTGCCCGAAATAGATCGCTTATTAGCGATAAGTTCGTTGCTCTTATCTAATAAAATCCACTTCCTTTTATTTCTACAGATTTTATGTAAAACAAAGAATCAGATATAATTAGGTTCAAAGTTTTTGAACTCAAAATATTCAGGGTAGTTGTTTTTAAAGACACTTTTGAATCGTCAATCTTTACACAACCACTGGTTCGGATGGCAGTTATCTACCGACAAGAAACATGATACTCTTTAAAATTGAATAATATAAAATTACGTTACTTACGTGACCAATTCAAGTCAAATTTTGAATTTAAATTTATTTCAGTTACTTTAAAGTATCTAGTATAAACAAGATAATATGCTTATACATACGAAATATATCCACAGACACACAAAATGTAATTCGTAGTTTAGTAACACGAGACTTTTATATAACCAGACTTACCCGCATGACGTACAATACAGTGAATAACAGTTTAACTTCCCTGTATAAATAGATTCTTGTTAACAAGTGGAGCGTAACTGTAATAGTTAGTTAATCATATTTAATTAACACTTATGATACCGCAATGTATTTTATAACAGAATCCCAAACAATTTGACAATGTTATTGATTTAAAAGTGTAATTAAACAGGAGCTTTTGGAATGAGACGAGAAAGGGGGGGGGGTTTGGGACGAGAAAGTTTTTGGAATGAGGCACCAGCTCAGCGTTGCTTCGAATGTACTGGTTTAAATTGGAAAATCAATTAAGCCCAGTTCCTTGGCTGCTTCGCGCGTCGTGTACGAACAAGTGTTGAGTTAGATTTAAGACCTAATTGAATAAAGACATTTTGTGATAATAATCCAGCTACAGATGAGTATTGACGCAATACAAGACCTATTAGACTTCTGTTCCATAATGCCATGGGCTGTCGCTCCCCCTAAAATATGCCTGATTCAGGCTTCTGTTATATGATACCATTGGTCGGGCTGTCGCTCTCCCTAAAATATGCCTGAATCAGGCTTCTGTTATATGATACCATTGGTCGGGCTGTCGCTCTCCCTAAAATATGCCTGATTCAGGCTTCTGTTATATGATACCATTGGTCGGGCTGTCGCTCTCCCTAAAATATGCCTGATTCAGGCTTCTGTTATATGATACCATTGGTCGGGCTGTCGCTCTCCCTAAAATATGCCTGATTCAGGCTTCTGTTATATGATACCATTGGTCGGGCTGTCGCTCTCCCTAAAATATGCCTGATTCAGGCTTCTGTTATATGATACCATTGGTCGGGCTGTCGCTCTCCCTAAAATATGCCTGATTCAGGCTTCTGTTATATGATACCATTGGTCGGGCTGTCGCTCTCCCTAAAATATGCCTGAATCAGGCTTCTGTTATATGATACCATTGGTCGGGCTGTCGCTCTCCCTAAAATATGCCTGATTCAGGCTTCTGTTATATGATACCATTGGTCGGGCTGTCGCTCTCCCTAAAATATGCCTGATTCAGGCTTCTGTTATATGATACCATTGGTCGGGCTGTCGCTCTCCCTAAAATATGCCTGATTCAGGCTTCTGTTATATGATACCATTGGTCGGGCTGTCGCTCTCCCTAAAATATGCCTGAATCAGGCTTCTGTTATATGATACCATTGGTCGGGCTGTCGCTCTCCCTAAAATATGCCTGATTCAGGCTTCTGTTATATGATACCATTGGTCGGGCTGTCGCTCTCCCTAAAATATGCCTGAATCAGGCTTCTGTTATATGATACCATTGGTCGGGCTGTCGCTCTCCCTAAAATATGCCTGAATCAGGCTTCTGTTATATGATACCATTGGTCGGGCTGTCGCTCTCCCTAAAATATGCCTGAATCAGGCTTCTGTTATATGATACCATTGGTCGGGCTGTCGCTCTCCCTAAAATATGCCTGATTCAGGCTTCTGTTATATGATACCATTGGTCGGGCTGTCGCTCTCCCTAAAATATGCCTGAATCAGGCTTCTGTTATATGATACCATTGGTCGGGCTGTCGCTCTCCCTAAAATATGCCTGATTCAGGCTTCTGTTAACAACCTTGTTACCGTAGATAAGAGATAATTATTTCCATTGTATCAATGTTATCTTACATGATATTCCTAATATTTTTGGCGCTAGCTCCTGAAAGCCTGTGTTGTGGTTTGTTTACAGGTTCCGAGCTTCTATGGGTCATGACACCAAATGGGTGTCGCGTAGCAAAATTTCGGGATTGACAAATTTTAATGTCAAATATTCATATATATACCATTTTACAATACTTAGTGCAATTTTAATTTTTTTGCATGTTTAAAAACAAATTCTAAAACTATATATTTAAATAAATAAGGAAATACGCAATACAAGGATTTACGAAATGAATAAGTAAATACGCAATACAAGGATTTACGAAATAAATAAGTAATTACGCAATACAAGGATTAACGAAATGAATAAGTAAATACGCAATACAAGGATTTACGAAATGAATAAGTAAATACGCAATACAAGGATTTACGAAATAAATAAGTAATTACGCAATACAAGGATTAACGAAATAAATAACTAATTACGCAATACAAGGATTTAAGACATGAATAAGTAAATACGCTATACAAGGATTAACGAAATAAATAAGGAAATACGCAATACAAGGATTTACGAAATAAATAAGTAATTACGCAATACAAGGATTAACGAAATGAATAAGTAAATACGCAATACAAGGATTTACGAAATGAATAAGTAATTACGCAATACAAGGATTAACGAAATAAATAACTAATTACGCAATACAAGGATTTAAGACATGAATAAGTAAATACGCTATACAAGGATTAACGAAATAAATAAGGAAATACGCAACACAAGGATTTAAGACATAAATAAAAAAATACACAATACAAGGATTTATGAAATTTAACAAGACTTTTAATATAAATAATCCGAAACCCACGGCGACATATCGCTAGTATATTTCACTGGTGGTATATCATATGGTATTGTTAGAGGGTTGCCAGAACTCTCGTTAAGCGGGAACAAATCTTCATTTATCTGAAACACATTTGAATAAAAACGATTGAACTGATTTCAATTAAGTTTTGCTAGTTGAAAGATATATATATATATATATATATATATATATATATATATATATATATATATCGGCGCAACGACAACAATTCGTATTGAAATAACTGGAATAATTAAATATTAACATCATTTAATTGTCCCAAAGTTTTAAAACATAATTTGAACACCTTCAAGTTTATTACGCTGTGAAATGTCATCCTTATTATTTCAATACGTGGTCTGTGAAAGAGAAACAAGTGCGGACATGCCAGCATCATAAAAGATGGATGCATTGTGACTGCACGAAGGCTAATTGTGAAAATAAAAAGCTGTGAAGTGTATGTTATAAATGAATTCTACTGTATATCTATTTTGTTGAAGGAGGATAAAATTATTGCATAGTGTAAAACTAACCACAAACCGAGGCATTAGCAAAACACCAGCCTCATAGCTCATAATCCTCAAAGCCGCATTCCCTTTGTTGATGGAGCCCCAGGCGGCCTTGCTGACGTTCCCGGATGTCAGGAGATAATACGCTGCCATTTTGTTATCCGGTGATATCCGGGTGTAGGATTTTATATGCGGCATCGCTTTATTACGATTTGTGTGCGTCGCCTTCCATTGGCTATAATTACAATATGTAACATTTAAATGAATTGTAACTTGTGTTATTGGTGCTAACGCAGTGTTTGTAACTTGTGTTATTGGTGCTAACGCAGTGTTTGTAAATGTGATTTGTGGCTTGTGTTATTGGTGCTAACGCAGTGTTTGTAACTTGTGTTATTGGTGCTAACGCAGTGTTTGTAACTTGTGTTATTGGTGCTAACGCAGTGTTTGTAACTTGTGTTATTGGTGCTAACGCAGTGTTTGTAAATGTGATTTGTAACTTGTGTTATTGGTGCTAACGCAGTGTTTGTAACTTGTGTTATTGGTGCTAACGCAGTGTTTGTAACTTGTGTTATTGGTGCTAACGCAGTGTTTGTAAATGTGATTTGTAACTTGTGTTATTGGTGCTAACGCAGTGTTTGTAAATGTGATTTGTAACTTGTGTTATTGGTGCTAACGCAGTGTTTGTAAATGTGATTTGTGGCTTGTGTTATTGGTGCTAACGCAGTGTTTGTAAATGTGATTTGTAACTTGTGTTATTGGTGCTAACGCAGTGTTTGTAAATGTGATTTGTAACTTGTGTTATTGGTGCTAACGCAGTGTTTGTAACTTGTGTTATTGGTGCTAACGCAGTGTTTGTAACTTGTGTTATTGGTGCTAACGCAGTGTTTGTAACTTGTGTTATTGGTGCTAACGCAGTGTTTGTAAATGTGATTTGTAACTTGTGTTATTGGTGCTAACGCAGTGTTTGTAAATGTGATTTGTAACTTGTGTTATTGGTGCTAACGCAGTGTTTGTAACTTGTGTTATTGGTGCTAACGCAGTGTTTGTAAATGTGATTTGTAACTTGTGTTATTGGTGCTAACGCAGTGTTTGTAAATGTGATTTGTAACTTGTGTTATTGGTGCTAACGCAGTGTTTGTAACTTGTGTTATTGGTGCTAACGCAGTGTTTGTAACTTGTGTTATTGGTGCTAACGCAGTGTTTGTAAATGTGATTTGTAACTTGTGTTATTGGTGCTAACGCAGTGTTTGTAAATGTGATTTGTAACTTGTGTTATTGGTGCTAACGCAGTGTTTGTAAATGTGATTTGTAACTTGTGTTATTGGTGCTAACGCAGTGTTTGTAACTTGTGTTATTGGTGCTAACGCAGTGTTTGTAACTTGTGTTATTGGTGCTAACGCAGTGTTTGTAAATGTGATTTGTAACTTGTGTTATTGGTGCTAACGCAGTGTTTGTAAATGTGATTTGTAACTTGTGTTATTGGTGCTAACGCAGTGTTTGTAAATGTGATTTGTGGCTTGTGTTATTGGTGCTAACGCAGTGTTTGTAACTTGTGTTATTGGTGCTAACGCAGTGTTTGTAACTTGTGTTATTGGTGCTAACGCAGTGTTTGTAAATGTGATTTGTAACTTGTGTTATTGGTGCTAACGCAGTGTTTGTAAATGTGATTTGTAACTTGTGTTATTGGTGCTAACGCAGTGTTTGTAAATGTGATTTGTGGCTTGTGTTATTGGTGCTAACGCAGTGTTTGTAACTTGTGTTATTGGTGCTAACGCAGTGTTTGTAACTTGTGTTATTGGTGCTAACGCAGTGTTTGTAAATGTGATTTGTAACTTGTGTTATTGGTGCTAACGCAGTGTTTGTAAATGTGATTTGTAACTTGTGTTATTGGTGCTAACGCAGTGTTTGTAAATGTGATTTGTAACTTGTGTTATTGGTGCTAACGCAGTGTTTGTAAATGTGATTTGTGGCTTGTGTTATTGGTGCTAACGCAGTGTTTGTAAATGTGATTTGTAACTTGTGTTATTGGTGCTAACGCAGTGTTTGTAAATGTGATTTGTAACTTGTGTTATTGGTGCTAACGCAGTGTTTGTAACTTGTGTTATTGGTGCTAACGCAGTGTTTGTAACTTGTGTTATTGGTGCTAACGCAGTGTTTGTAACTTGTGTTATTGGTGCTAACGCAGTGTTTGTAAATGTGATTTGTAACTTGTGTTATTGGTGCTAACGCAGTGTTTGTAAATGTGATTTGTAACTTGTGTTATTGGTGCTAACGCAGTGTTTGTAAATGTGATTTGTGGCTTGTGTTATTGGTGCTAACGCAGTGTTTGTAACTTGTGTTATTGGTGCTAACGCAGTGTTTGTAACTTGTGTTATTGGTGCTAACGCAGTGTTTGTAAATGTGATTTGTAACTTGTGTTATTGGTGCTAACGCAGTGTTTGTAAATGTGATTTGTAACTTGTGTTATTGGTGCTAACGCAGTGTTTGTAAATGTGATTTGTAACTTGTGTTATTGGTGCTAACGCAGTGTTTGTAACTTGTGTTATTGGTGCTAACGCAGTGTTTGTAACTTGTGTTATTGGTGCTAACGCAGTGTTTGTAAATGTGATTTGTAACTTGTGTTATTGGTGCTAACGCAGTGTTTGTAAATGTGATTTGTAACTTGTGTTATTGGTGCTAACGCAGTGTTTGTAAATGTGATTTGTGGCTTGTGTTATTGGTGCTAACGCAGTGTTTGTAACTTGTGTTATTGGTGCTAACGCAGTGTTTGTAACTTGTGTTATTGGTGCTAACGCAGTGTTTGTAAATGTGATTTGTAACTTGTGTTATTGGTGCTAACGCAGTGTTTGTAAATGTGATTTGTAACTTGTGTTATTGGTGCTAACGCAGTGTTTGTAAATGTGATTTGTGGCTTGTGTTATTGGTGCTAACGCAGTGTTTGTAACTTGTGTTATTGGTGCTAACGCAGTGTTTGTAACTTGTGTTATTGGTGCTAACGCAGTGTTTGTAAATGTGATTTGTAACTTGTGTTATTGGTGCTAACGCAGTGTTTGTAAATGTGATTTGTGGCTTGTGTTATTGGTGCTAATACAATTTGTGTAAATTTGTCTTTTGTCATTAGTTTAAAATAAATTTCACCCTAACATCTAATTACAACAACACAAAGGTAATATGATGCTTTAAGTTAAGATTATATTTAATGTTTCGTGGAAAAAAAGTATACAGTTTATGGAAAAAAAAAATTTTTTTTAAACTGTTGGATGTTTCACTTTAAACAATGTTAAACCGACAAATATATTTTTACCGGGAATCGGAAACTGAATGGTCGCACAGATCATTTACTGTACTTTATATTTACAGGGTTTATTCGGGTCTTTTTTGTAAACAGGGAGGCTTTTAATTAGTAAACCTCTTGACCCTATGGGCCATAAACACTAGAACTTCTATCAAAATGAAATACTTACTAAAGAAATTGATTAAGCCAAGGTTGCTTTGTGTGGGCACTCGCCGCATATGGGAGACAACCACCGCCCAGAAGACCATCGTGCGACTGTCTTACGTTCTCTGTTCATATTGAATTCACAAAAAAGGAAAAAAAAAGAATTATATATATATATATATATTATGTGCGAGCACAAACACAAGTATTACAAGTAATCAAGAACACAATTATCAAGAGCAGTTCGGGGCATCGAAATCACTGTCAACAGAGTCTTTGACCCAACTGGGTCAATGCATCTCATTGTCAACAGTCTTTGACCCAACTGGGTCAATGCACCTCACTGTCAACAGATTATATGACCCAATGATGAATTTACCCTGCTTGTCTCCGTCATTCATCTCTTTTTTTATAACCAGGTTTATTATTAACCAAAAAAGTTATCGACACAAAAACTGTATTCGTTCAGTTTTATCGATATTTTCTTTAAACATTCCTATTTTTAAATGAAAACCGATATATTAACTATTTTTTTTTTGTTCACTCTTTATTGCACTTCAAGAAGTAGAAGATGCCAATGGATATAAGAGAAACAGGCGGCCTTATCGCTAATAAGCGATCTCTCCCAGGCAAACCATTATTATATTAATTATATATGCTTTGAACTATCACATTGACATTACATATGTAATATATATTTACCTAAAGATGGATAAATCAGTTTCAACTCGGCTGGCGTACACAGCATTTGCATTTGATCTTTGACTTTTGTGAAATTGTGAAGGAAATCACCCGTCAGCCATAACTGCAACAATTTTCTTTTTTAAATTTTCACCAGGAGTTTGTGTAAGTCGCCCACCAAACTACCCACAAAATATATTTAAAATGAGCAAACGCTCAGTATCAACGACATGGCTAAAAAGAAAAGGATCCAGAAAGGAGCCAACCAATGTTCGCCAACGTCACTCTTAGGGCCGTTACGCACGGACGTTAAAAAAAGCGTCGCGTTTTTTTCAAAATCTTAAAGATATATTTTTTTTATTATTTGATGTTACATTAAAATGGGTCCACCACGAGGATTTTTAAAAATTAAAAATTAATTACATCAGGTGTGTGATACACCCTACAACCGCTCGTTACCTTGGGATCCTTGCCATAACTGCCGATACTACTGGCCTGGGCCAACAAGGGCCAGCGGCCATTCTCCGACGGTGGTATGCAGCAGTGCTGACGCAGTAAGGCCCCGACGCGCGTCATGCCCCACTCGAAGTCGAAATGGGCACCGGGCACTGATGCTACTAAAAACACGCTGAAATTTTTATCGGTATTAAAGTGTTTTGTCTCTTATTTATTGATATTCTATGCGAGGAGACCATCTCTTTCCCTTTTCTAAAATATTCTTTTATAGAAGAAGGGGCAAACGAGCAGGAGGCCCACCATAAAGGTAGTGTCACCGCCCATGGACTTTCATGTGGCTGAAAGCTCGTGGTGGTAAGAAATGTCTTAAAAAACGCGCAGTGGTGGAACGACAGGCATCAAGGTGATACGGGTGGAATTTCGCATTCTGCCTTGATGTCCGTAGATGAAATTTAGCTGCAGGTATTAATCCGAACAACTCCTCCGAACACACCCCATGGTAAATGCGATAGAAGATGCTGAGAGATCCAACATCTCTACGCAGCGCCAAAGGATCAAGTGACTGGCTCTACGTTGAATGCGATCAAGAGGAAGGAGCTGGTACTGGGGGACTCCCGCCCAGAGGTGAGAACCTAAGCTAACCTTCCCTCACATTCCCTTCACTAACCTACACTACCCATTACTATTCTTCCCCTTACCTTCCTTTCGATTCTTATACTAATCCTTCTTCTCGTTTCCCACCTCTTCCCTATAAATCCCTCTCCTTCCCTCGCATCTATCATCACTCCATATACAATTGAGTGAGTTTCGCCAACTTACTTGATGTGTGTGAAGTCGCACCTCTTTATCCTCTCGACGTAAAAAGCGATTTGCGGCAAGTGATAATGGTTCAGGTAACGCAGCAGCGCCCTCTTGAACATGGTGGGCGACTCGCCGTCGTGGGGCATCGCGTCTGATGGTAGCTCGGGGCAGCGCGGACTGAACCAGAGGCTGGAATTTTCTTCATTCAAATTATTTGTCACATAGATACGGCTGTACGAACGAGGGTAAGGTGTGAGATACCCACAACACAGTGGGATAAAAAGCCTTGATTTGAAGAGTCTTCTGCCTGCAGAAGTTGCAAGAACAGCGCCTCATAGCGCATTCAGTGTCTATCACACACTACACACAAACACAACCACTAACTTTCACTACCACTTTCACATACGCACACATACTCACTCAACCACTCATACACGATCTCACAAGCAAAATGACCAAACATAACCACTAAGGCTTATTATTCGAAAGTAGAAACGACACCCCGATTAGAACAGACACGTCCGCTTGGCGCGAGCTCTCAACACTTACTGAATCCCCCCCCCCTTTTTTTGTTGGGATCTCGCTGTTGGACAGGAGGCCTTTACAGCTTGCGACTTGCGCAAGGGCGTCTCCTGTGAGACTCGGACCTCGGCTTGGGCTGTCACGGGAGGGACTAGCCTGATGGGCTGGATGGAAGCTCACTGGAGGAGTGAGCGATACTTGAAGTAAGGGACTACGCCTTATTGGCTAAGCTAAGCTAGCTCTCCTATCAGTGTATTTGCACGACGCGGGTTGGAATGGTTTTTAGCCTTGTCAAAGTAGCTGGTCGACGCTTCCTTCATCCATTGGGCTATGGTAGGGAGTTCAAGGTCGTAGTGGAGGTATACGTTTCTCACATACATGGGAGCTCCAGTTGCTATGAATGCTCCGCCCCAACGGCCGTGACGTCATCACATCTATGATTCTGATTTAAAAAAAAACCTACCCCTGGGTCCTGTTCTCCCAGTCGTCGACGTAAAGGTTGGCCGTTGACACAACAACCCTCAGGGAACCATCTTCGTAGCAGAGGAGCATCATTTTTCTGAAATAAATGTCTGTAAATGTCTGTCATCTGCTCACTTACAGGTGACCACAGAAAGTGAATGAGATATGGGGTTAAA
This sequence comes from Leptophobia aripa, assembly GCA_951799465.1. Classification (NCBI taxonomy): domain Eukaryota; kingdom Metazoa; phylum Arthropoda; class Insecta; order Lepidoptera; family Pieridae; genus Leptophobia; species Leptophobia aripa. Next base: position 1,587,295 of record OX637283.1, on the reverse strand, counting down.
CTGGTTAAGAGCTGGCAGCTGGAAAGCCAAAGGCAGATTGAGAAACATCTTTTTATTGCAATGTTAAGATACATATAAAAAACATACAGAATAAACATTTAGAAGAAAAAAAGAGTAAATCTTTATTTAAGTCATGTTATATATGCAAAAATAAGTATATTATATGTCTTCACGCTTAAAGTACTGAACCAATTTCGATGAATTTGGTATGGAGATGCGACTTTAGAGAAGGATAAAGCCTACTTTTTATTTACAAAAAGTGTTGAATGGGTTGAAATATGAGAAGCAAGTTAATTTCGTCAGGAGGTTTACAAGTAGCCTTTAAGGAAGAGGAACGCTCTTTTTTTGATGGTCCCCAAGTCGTGTAAAAAATGTTCACCAGAACTCTGGCCATTTATGAACCGGTTTTTCCAAATTTCCAAATTTTGCACGCGGACAAAGTCGCGGGCAAAAGCTTTTAGCCCGTTTTTGTAAAAATGTTATCTTTCGTCTCTCTCTCTATCCATATGTTAGCACTGTGTTAGAAAGAGACGGTACATTACACTTCATTGCGCCAACGGCTGGTATTTAATATATCTTTTTTTTTTCAATAATTTCAAAAATATATATACATAATAAAGTATTGTAAACCCTGTATAACGACACTGAACGGACTGTGCATTATAAAGTGTGGTCGTTATATGGAGAAAAGAAAATCAATGTATGGAATACAAGCTAAACCAAAGCCAATTGATTTCGACGGTTTAGAGAATGTGTACGTTACATCGAGTGGCGGCTGGAGTTCACACTGCATATAGTGTCTCACTCACGTGTGATGTTTGCCGAACGGCGTTGCCATGGTAACGTGGTGGGCGTCAACGTGCGGCTTCTTCTGTGTGATCGTCCTTAAATCCGGACACTCCTCGCCATAGAGTATCGTCAGCTTCTTGGCGCTGATGAAGATTTAAACAAAAATCATTTCACGCATATAAATAAATTGTGTCCCAAAATTAAAGCCAAAAGTAATTTGACAAAGGTTAAAAAATTAAAAAAAAAAAGTTGGCCCAAAGTTAATGTGTGTGTATTTTAGGACACCCTTTGTGTGTGTGCTTTCAAAGAACTATTTGTTACCTGTAACCAGCGAAATAATATTGTGCGAGCAGCCAGCTGATGTCAACCATAAAGTTAATCTGCAGCGAACACTTTAGCTCACCGAGACTCGAATCTAATATTTCTGTAACACATCAAAATAATTAATTTCATCCAAAGATAAGTCAAAAATGGTGGTAACAAGAGTCTTAAAGCCCCACATTGAGGCTTTAAGACAGCAGAGAGCAGAAAGTGGTGGTATAGAGAATGTCAAATAAGTGTTATCTATACTAATAATAAGACAGTAAAAATCGAAAATCTGTACATTAAATATTTTTCCAAAAAACTGAAAGGAGGCAATTAAAGAAGAGTCATAGAAACCAAAAAAACTATTTTTGGAATTCTTGTCTATTTGTCTGTCTGTCTGGTACGTTATAACTTGAAACCTACTGAACGGATTTGAACGCGGTTTTCACAGTTGGATTACATATAATTGGGAGCGTTGTCAAAAGTTTATTTTGTCAAAATCGGTTAAAAGAAAAAGAAGTTATGGTCAATTGAAAATTTACATCAACCACTGCTTCAAAAAAAAGAAATCGGTTCAGTAGTTTAAGTGTGAAAGCATTACAAAGTTACTTTTGCAATTATAATATTAGTATGGATTTGGTTTGACAAAATACCAGTATGTTGTCTCCATTCAAACAACTCATTGTGTTTGGTAAACACACACACACTCTCTCTATCTCTTACATATACAACAAAAAGGCAATTAAATATACAAAAGAGAAGAATAACAGAATACTTAAATATGCCTGAATGGGAATTTGCATGTATGTGTGTGTGAGTGTGTATAGTCAAGATAAATGTCTAAGTGTTAGATAAACACTACTTACCCTGAAAACTGATAGAAAATGGCTGCGAATGTGTTTCCTTTGCATCAGTAATTATTGTATAGAATATGTGATATGGTGCGCTTGCATCATGCTTCGCTGCCATTTTGTTTTTCGGTGGTACCACTTTGAAATATTCCGAATATTTCCGAGTCGGTGGCACAATTGGCCGATAGTCTGAATCTAATATAAAATATTAGAACACATAAAGTATTCATATATAAATTGTATAAAAGAAAACATACCTCTTACTTTTGTTTCTTGCTTCGATGACTTTTCCTTAAGTTTAATTTCCTCTGTACTCTGTGGAATACCTTTAACCTCTACAGGCTGCGGTTTTATTTGTATCACATTGCTACTTGATGTCGGGTGTTCTATGGGTGTATCATTGTCCTGCATACTTGATTGCGGCATACTATAACAAAATATTATACATTATTTACTTAAAAAGAATGTTTGCATTCATTGGGCAGATATACTGAAAAATTATAATTTTTTAAGCTAAATATTACAAAATAATTAACGATATGGAAAATAACAATTCAAAAATGCAACAGTAGATAGACAACAACTCATAAAACTTCTAACAATTCAATTTTTTTTAATTAATTCACACTTTTTCTTTATATATGTTTGATAGATAAATATATAAAAGATATGTCTAGAGCTTAAATTACTGTCTCTTTACGAAGCAAGTGATATATCTCGTATGTGTTTTAAATCTAAAGAATATTTTTCAATATTTTATATATATATCAAATATTTCTATCATACTAGCTGATCCCGACAACATCATTTTGCCAAAAAACATGTCTCTAAAAATAGATGTTGGCCGATTCTCAGTCCTACTCTATATGGCCACAAAATTTCAGGCCATTTTGAGGAGTAGGGGAACAAACATTTTGACACAAGAAACATGTTATTTAGGAACTAAGATTTATTAAATACAATATGATTGATATTACTTACTCTGACAATTGTGCCCTATTTTTTCCTACATACAAGTTCTTCTCAACAATAATACTTAATTGTTCAAGAATCTGACTCCTTTGCATTGAATATTTCTGGGGTAAGTCATAGTCACCAGTGCCATCAGATGTGTCTAGTATTTCTTCCACTAGAGCATACATTTTATAAGCATAGTTTATTGCTTTAATCAATATAAATTAAGGAAAACTCTAGATATGTTAATCATCAATATTTAAATTTAAACTGTGTTGAAAGAGCTTGGACAAGCAAAATATGTGTAGTAGTTAAGTTAATTAGATGTAATTAAAGCATATGTTAAGTTTAATTAACTAAGTTACATATAAACATAAATCTTGAGGGTTATAACAAACTTACGATGCGGGTGACTGAATTCTCGAAAGTGTGCTGGATTTAATCTATAACATTTATCACCGTAACTACATTCTCGCTTCACTCTTTTCGAACTTTGAGCATCTGAAAATTGATTCAAAGAATATGTTACATTTATAATTTACTTTTTGGGTTTTTGGATATATAGTTAGTGTTTGAATTGGCTTCTTTAAATAGTTATTTGTATGAAAAGCAATCAATGATTTAGTTTAAAGTAGTTTCGACTGTCGTTAGACAATATAGATAAAATTATAAAATAATTTGAAACTTATTAACAAAATATTTACCATTCATTTTATTAATGCGTTTATTCATTTCTTCTCTCTAGATTAGTTGTCTGTGTATTTCATGTCTCATCGCCGATTTATGAATAATATTTATTTATTTATAGTACGTAAAATAGTTTGGAAACAATATGAAAACATTCAAAATTCAAATGATGGCTGTACGAATAATTCAAATATGACTTTTACAAATAATGACAATTGACGTATGCTCGTGACACCTCGCGACGCGTCGAGTCATGGCGAATAAATTAGTTAAAATATTTTATCTGCTTTATAGAGTATATTACTAGTAGTATAAGTTGGCTTAAAACGTATTTATTAAATGCACAAAAATTGCCTCATAATGATTGTATTATTTTACTAATTTAAAAAATACAACAACTAATTTACAAAACGAATTGCCAAATCTTAATAATAGCCTGTGTGATATTATCATCACGAAAATGATTAGCCTAAGTAGGATTATATTCTAAATTTCTTTTAGAATATAATCCTACTTAGGCAAGTCACCTATTTCTGAATCTGTAGTTGACATTTCTTGTTGATATTGTCATACCTTTTTAGAATATTTACATGTTTTTACCAACCACATCACCGTATTTTCATTATTACATGTTAAAACGAGTAAAAGAAATACTCTTTTAGTTCTTAATATCTCATCAATGGGACATAGGATTATAAGTCAAGTCTCTGTAATAGAACCTTTGTTTTCTTCGTGTCAATGATTTAAGAAGAATTGTCAGAACAATTTTTCTTAAATCATTGAATCATTTAATATGGAAGAGACCTGAGTCTGTTCCATAAAATCATGTTACTTTGCCCGACCTTAAACCTTTTTTCCTATTTTTTTTTTTAAATTGAAGCACATGAATAGTCTGAATCGAATGAATGAAATGAAAAAGTGATTATAAATAGATTTTTTAATTTTATTATAACCCAACATTATTAAATATCTTAAATGAAGTTCCACTAATGACCACTTGTAGCGCTGCGCATGGATTTCTCCAAATTCTTAAGCGCCGGTGTCACATTGGTCCCCAAATCTTCGACAACGCTCGTTAGATACACTGAAAAGAAAACACGAATTGAATCAGGTATTTTTCAAATATGAAACACATTGTCACGGTCGGTTAACATGCGGGCACATTTGGTACTGAATACAATAAGTTATGTACCCGAGTAACGTGCAGTCACCAATTCTATTCCAACTGAGCATCCTCTTTGTTCCAAATACGCCCACGATGCGATTATTGGCGGCATCTTTGATCTTCAGTTACAATCCTTATGACGTCATAGATCCAGATGTCAAACGTTTTCCCGCGTAAAGGCATTTTGACAGTTGGTATGAATTTAAAAAAAAAACATTCCCAATTTGAATTTAGAACCGTTTTGACAGTGACAACTAAATCAGCCGGATAAAAATGGCCGAAATACTTTATAAAGGCAAAAGTCTGTATTCAGGTACATACAAACACTTTTAAGGCGTGTTCAATCTAACACTACGCCTCGTACGCGACCAAGATCAAATCAAAATTACCGTGCCCACTCTGTATAACGACACTGAAGGGACTGTGTGCATTTTATGGCGTTATAGGGACAGGTCGAAAAATCATTGTATGGTACAAGCTAAATCAACAAAAACCGATTCATATTGACGCTTTAGACGGTATTTCGTTATATCGAATGACGTTACATGGAGTTTACACTGTATATTTATTCACATAGCCTAACATATGGTACATTTATGAATGAAACTTTTAAAATCCTTTGGACACTAAATGAGAGGAAAGAAACAGAAAGTTTTACTTAGTTTTAGTTAGTTACCTATGTCTGTGAGACACCGTTTCGTACCCAGCGGGTCCATGTTGCGTATATTCAATATTTTCTCAGCGTACACCTCGCACGTGTACGTACACACCTGTAACGAAAAGGATTGCTTTTCGTATATTAAAAACTATATATAAATATATATATATATATATATATATATATATATATATATATATATTTTACTGAAATAAAACACCAGAGACGCTTTTTTCTATAGCTTAAATAATAAAAAAACATATATCTAGAAGTAGCTTATCGGTTTTAGGTTTGAACGTTCAAAGTTCTGGTGGACACTTCTCTACAAATTTGCATACCTTTTGTAAGCGTTAAAAAGCGATACTAAATCTCATCGAAATCGGTTCAGTAGTTATTTTATTGTTTTATTTCTTAAACCTATACATAAAGCTTATCACAAAAAGCCAAAATAAGGTTAAAACATAGAACCGGAAATAATAAAAAATAAATAAATATTTATATACATATGAACAAGTGGAGTATATTGTGTGAAGAACGAGCATTTAAGTGTGTGTGTGTGTGTGTGAAGTTGGCGTAGAGATTCGTCTGTGATATTACCTCTGATAGAAATTGCCAGGGCGCCTGCTTCTCCGACAGGTGCATCTCTAAATGCTGAGGCAGTGTCATCAAATATTGGCCGATCTGAAGAAAAGACACACACACACAATTGCAAAGTGACAGCTGACTGCACCAAAATGGACAACACGCCCATGGGCACAATGTATGTGATGGGCATCTGCTTACTGGCCATAGTGCCGATGCGAGTGCGGCCCATCAAAAACTATCCACCAAGGTTATACACGTTTTTTAAAATGAAAATTAAGGCACTATTAGTAGATTTAATAATAACGGGTAGTGTTCTATAAAGGTATATAGTAGTAGTGTAAGTAGTAGTGTTAGTAGTGTTAGTAGTGTAAGTAGTAGTGTTAGTGGTAGTGTTAGTTGTGTAAGTAGTAGTGTTAGTAGTAGTGTTAGTAGTGTAAGTAGTAGTGTTAGTAATAGTGTTAGTAGTGTAAGTAGTAGTGTTAGTAATAGTGTTAGTAGTGTAAGTAGTAGTGTTAGTAGTTTAAGTAGTAGTGTTAGTGGTAGTGTTAGTAGTAGTGTAAGTAGTAGTGTTAGTAGTGTAAGTAGTAGTGTTAGTGGTAGTGTTAGTAGTAGTGTAAGTAGTGTTAGTAGTGTAAGAAGTGTTAGTAGTAGTAGTGTAAGTAGTAGTGTTAGTAGTAGTAGTGTAAGTAGTAGTGTTAGTGGTAGTAGTAGTGTTAGTAGTGTAAGTAGTGTAAGGAGTAGTGTTAGTAGTGTAAGTAGTGTTAGTAGTAGTAGTGTAAGTAGTAGTAGTGTAAGTAGTAGTGTTAGTAGTGTAAGTAGTCGTTTTAGTAGTGTAAGTAGTAGTGTTAGTCATGTAAGTAGTGTTAGTAGTAGTAGTGTAAGTAGTAGTGTTACTAGTGTAAGTAGTGTAAGTAGTGTTGGTAGTAGTAGTGTTAGTAGTGTAAGTAGTGTTGGTAGTAGTAGTGTTAGTAGTGTAAGTAGTGTTGGTAGTAGTAGTGTTAGTAGTGTAAGTAGTAGTGTTAGTAGTGTAAGTAGTAGTGTTAGTAGTAGTAGTGTTAGTAGTGTAAGTAGTGTAAGTAGTGTTGGTAGTAGTAGTGTTAGTAGTAGTAGTGTAAGTAGTAGTGTTAGTAGTGTAAGTAGTGTTAGTAGTAGTAGTGTTAGTAGTAGTAGTGTAAGTAGTAGTGTAAGTAGTAGTGTAAGTAGTAGTGTAAGTAGTAGTGTAAGTAGTAGTGTTAGTAGTGTAAGTAGTAGTGTTAGTAGTAGTAGTGTTAGTAGTGTAAGTAGTGTAAGTAGTGTTGGTAGTAGTAGTGTTAGTAGTAGTAGTGTAAGTAGTAGTGTTAGTAGTGTAAGTAGTGTTAGTAGTAGTAGTGTTAGTAGTAGTAGTGTAAGTAGTAGTGTAAGTAGTAGTGTAAGTAGTAGTGTAAGTAGTAGTGTAAGTAGTAGTGTAAGTAGTAGTGTAAGTAGTAGTGTTAGTAGTGTAAGTAGTAGTGTTAGTAGTACTTCAGTTCCTCACGTATAAAAGAACTTAATTAATTATCAAATTATGCGTGTGGCAGCTAATTATATCGAGAATTGAAAAGATCTCTGTGTCAATTAACGAAAAAAAACTCTTCCTCAACTCTCCCTGTTCTCTTCTTAGACGTGAAACAGAATGTTTTTTTGCGAACCGTACCTCCGTGATGTACTCCTGCGGGGAGAGCGCGAAGTCGGGCAGATCCGTCGACAGCGCGTCGTTGTTGTACCACAGCGACAGATTCGGAATTGTGTCTACGAACAAGAACCTTTTTTTTGATACTGGACGAGGAATACGGCAAACACTCTATATAACGTTAAATCGTGTGACGTTACATAGGGTCTCCGTTGTATATTGTAATGAAGTGTAAACTCTATGTAACGACACTGAAGGGACTGTGCACTTGATGGCGTTAATACAAACTAAACGAACCAGTATTTTGATTTCCACGCTTTGTCGTTAAATACAGTGACGTTACAGGGAGTGACTCAATTCACACAGGGCAACCTCCCCTCATGGCGTTCTATATTTTATTTCACCCCCAAGACCCCAAATATAAAGGTTTAGGTTAACGGAGTTTGAAAGAACCCACAAAACTCAGTGGTGTTGTCATTTTCTGGTGGGATTCCCTTATCTTTGCTTAAAATTAGTCCCCCCAAAGACCCCAAACCCCAGGGAAAACACCCACCCAATTGAACATCAACAGGATTCCTCAGTATCGTCCGAGCGAGCGTCTTCAACTGCTCCCGCACCCTGCGAAGCTCCATCAGCGAGGGCGAAGCCCTAACGTCGCGTTCCTGACCCAGCAGCACCGGCAGATCGAATAGGGGACGCTGGTCGTGGGTGTCCGCTGGAAATACCATTCAAAGGAACCACTAAAGACCAATGCACGTTACTATTATTAAAACTACAATCACATTAAAGGCCGGCAATGCAACCGCGGTGTTCTGCTGCAAACACAAAACATTTAAAAAGAAATCTATTACGATTAATAACTTTTCAATACCTGGCGCCACCTGCCATTTAACCAGCACCTCAATGAGATGACCGGCAGCCGTCTCCAGGATCAGAGACGATGGAAACGTCACGCTCAAGACACCGTCGTGATGGCCCTTGGACGACGATGAGAGGAACGTTGTCTCCACGAGACGCATGTGGGCATTAATTGAACGCAGGATTGCGGACATGAATGTCTGAAATCAAGGGTTTTCATGTCATATGGTGGACCTTGATTTAAACACCGACCTCCCATGGCATTATGGTGTCCCCCACACCTGTAACGTTTGCGGTATAGGCCTTTAAATGGGGGGAGGAAAAGATTTAAAATTAGGGAACATTATGGAGAAAGGAAGGGAACAGAGGAATAGGAAGGGAAAAGGAAATAGATGGGGGGAAATGGGACAGGGAGGGGGTTAAGAAGGGAGACGAAGGGAGAAATAAGGGGGAATAATTGAGAAAAGAAGATATATAGAGAAAGAAGAAAGACGGGGCGAAAGAAGGGAAAAAGAAAAGAATAGGAAGGGAAACAAGATGGGTTCGATGGAGATGTTGACTGAGCACAAAATGTTGTGACACTTGACAACAGAGGCAAACAGGCACAAAACAGAAAGAAAGACTGAATGCTTGTCTATGGGCTTAACTGGTTTTAAAAGAGTAATTGATTTCAGTGTCTCACCTCCACAGCCGAACTAAAATACGGATATATGGCATCACCAGCTATCTTCTTGCCCCTGTGATATGAAGAGTTCAACCAGTTGTCGCACTCTTCAGCTATTGTCTGTATCGCTCTAGATGTTTCTAGAAGATCCTTCTATAAATACAATGTTCAGGTTCATTTCTAACGTGTGTGGAGTCTACTAACTAATAAAATATCACACGAGACTATTTGGAATCAGTAATGAAAATGCGAACAAGAGAAAAGCGTCGGCCATTTTTTTAAAATTAATTCTGGACTGGACTTATCTATGTATATTTATGTATCTAGGGGGTTTAAAAAATATATATAATCAAGCTTTTATTATTATATATTAGATATTTTATTATTTATTTACACTTGAAGCAAATGACGTTAATAGATGTAAGTACATATTATCGCTAATAAGCGATCTCTTCCAGACAACCCACATACACATTTAAATTGTATATTTAAATAAATAAATAATAAAAAATATACATAATATTATAAAAATGAGTGTAAATTTGGTATGGATAAACTTTTTTTTTCACAAAAATTTCACAATTTAAAATATAAACAGATTTTCCAAAATTACTTTTGTATTTAAAGGTAATAAATATATGTGTGTATGTATTTCTACATACCTCATTCAACCTCGGATCATTCAGGTAAGCAAGAAGAATCTGCGTCTGGAACTGTTGGTAGTTGGGCATGGCTTCGCGCAATGGCGCGTACACCACTTTGCCCAGATCGCGTAATGTCGCCTTCGATAGTTTCTCTGTAAAAGGTTTTTTAATTTGCAATAGCAGAGTTCGCTTTGAGACAAATGCACTGTCGGTGCGTGGATGAGGTAATAAAAACCTTTTTTAATTATTAAAAAAGTTATAGCACACTTTAAAGTTATACTGGAGCCTACTTTGAGTGCTTCAAATATGGCCGACGTAGCAACAGCTGATTGTGACGAAATATTTCACAATTAAACAGTGTTATGTCGCTACTTTGAATTGGATTTTATTAATTAATACGTGCATAATTATTGCAAGGCATACATTATTGTTTGTTTGAAAGTCAATTCTGTCTCCATCATGGCTGCCGAGAGATCGCGGGTGGGCGGGAGAGGAGAAAACCACGCGTTGAAGACAATTAACAATGTACGATTATTATTTGCACAAATATGAACGGATTAATGATCAGCACTTTATAATGAATTGGGGCACAGTGACACTCCACCCAATACGTTTTGTTTGGGCGCGATGCAAATGGATCTAAATCCTCCGATGATCGTGGATCTCCTCAGTTCCAACGCTGCACGCAAAAAAAGCCCGGAGTTGCACGTTCGTCGCCGCTAGATGGCGCCAAACTCAATTCAAGCAATGCACACGGTTGTTGCACGTTCGTCGCCGCTAGATGGCGCCAAACTCAATTCAAGCAATGCACACGGTTGTTGCACGTTCGTCGCCGCTAGATGGCGCCAAACTTAATTAAATCAATGCACACGGTTGTTGCACGTTCGTCGCCGCTAGATGGCGCCAAACTTAATTAAATCAATGCACACGGTTGTTGCACGTTCGTCGCCGCTAGATGGCGCCAAACTTAATTAAATCAATGCACACGGTTGTTGCACGTTCGTCGCCGCTAGATGGCGCCAAACTTAACTCAAGCAATGCACACGGTTGTTGCACGTTCGTCGCCGCTAGATGGCGCCAAACTTAACTCAAGCAATGCACACGGTTGTTGCACGTCCGTCGCCGCTAGATGGCGCCAAACTAAAAAACACACACACCTCTGTCGGCACCGACGAGCCTCACGATGCAACCGACGAACTCGTCAATATCCGACTTCAGATCGGTCAGTATCGTCACGCCCTCCTCCGGCGATTGGCACAGCTTCAAATTGGCCGAGACTATCTTTAAAAAATATATATATATAGTTGTTTTTTTTTTGTTATTCCTACAACGCATTCAGGACAGTTGTACGATATAATAATTAGTAATATTGTGAATGTGAAAGTGCGTTACGCTTTCACGCTTAAGCAAATGAACCGATTTCGATAAAATTTCGTGCTGTTTGGAAAAAAGGCTCGAAGTTGTTTGAAACACTGTATTTTTATTTATTTTATAATAATATTTTATTTAATATTTATTATATATATATATATTTTTTTTTATAGAAGAGGTTGCAAAAAAACCAAGAGGCAGACCACTCACGTGGCTGGCAGATCGTGAGTGCGTTGCCGGTCTTTTAGGGACTGGTATGCTTTTTTCTTTGTATTAAGATAAATACATATTTTAGATTATATAAGATATCTTGTTTTAATTTTGGTGTAGGAGTATGAGCTTGTATGAAGGCTGATGATTCTTTACTTTATTTTACCTTGGATGGCGACGGATCCAAAGACAGTAAAAGGTCTGTGTACAGCCTGATCAACTCCGCAACAGGCGTCTCCGACTTCAACACCACCGTCAGCCATTCAACCTGATGGTGATATAAATAAAATGAGTTTTTTTTTAAGGTGATACAAATATGTCTTAAATGTGTTTTAAAATGTCCAACCAGTCTGTTGGCATCACTGGTGAGTTGTCTCGTGAGCGCCGCGAGCGAGTGCGTGTCCAAACGCCGCCAACTGGCTGAATGCCTCGCGGCGGCGGCGCGTCGCCAACACCGGTGTGCTGACACCGAACGGTTCATACCGCGGAATATCGACACGTAGGCACTGGTGCGATCTGTCACATGTCAATACACACGGATTAGCTCCACAGATAATGCATAGTCATGTTCAATCTATGGACCCAAGGCGTAAATACGGCGAGAAGACGGTCATTTAGCTCCACAGATGGTAAAAGTTATGTGTCATGTTTAATCTGTGGACTCAAGGCGTGAACACGGTCGTTTAGCTCCACAGATGGTAAATAGTTATGTGTCATGTTTAGTCTGTGGACTCAAGGCGTGAACACGGTCATTTAGCTCCACAGATAGTAAATAGTTATGTGTCATGTTTAGTCTGTGGACTCAAGGCGTGAACACGGTCGTTTAGCTCCACAGATAATGCATAGTCATGTTTAGTCTGTGGACTCAGCCCGTTAATACGTTAATAAGTCTGTGGACTGACTCATAGTGTCATTCATTTTCCCGCCAATATATAGTACATAAAAAATTCTTGTAATTTGTAGTCAGTGGCATATATTGATTCAAAAGAAATGCTCAAATGAATGCCCAAACCCATTGCTAGACCAATAACCAACTTTGTGTTTATACGCCATCAAATAAATAACACAAAGAAAAAATGTACCCGCATCCATTTGAGTCAGGGCTTCGATGAATGGGGGACTTATGGCGGCCTCCAACCTGTTATACAGCAATTCCAGTTGCGTACGCTTCCTCTCATAATCCGGAGCGTCGCTTAACACCTGACAAAAAGCGACATCTATGATCAGCAACTCACGATTATAGTGAAGATTATTGTTTTATTGTTTTTATTTAATGCTAGCTGTACCCGACAAACGTCGTCTTGCGACAAATGTCTCTAAAAATAGATGTCGGCCGATTCTCAGACCTACTCAATGTGTTCAGAAAATCTCAGGAGAATCGGTCAACCCGTTTCGGAGGAGTAAGGGATCGAAAATTGTGACACGAGAGTTTTATATATTGAATAGTACTGTGAAACATGCTTGGCGTAGAGTTTCTTGCCAGTTCTTCTCGTCCGCTCTACGCCCTTGATTTGGGAACTGGCAGTGAATGAAGAGTCGAATTTTTGTATACCTTTTTATTGACGATTCATAAGTATACCTTAATTACCTATATGAATAAAGATATTTTAGATTATTTGATTTTAGAATTAGGATATAGAATACAGGTTAGCGATTTGGTCCTTCGGTCCAGATAGTGGTGTTAATTCATCTACTCTGTTGGAGGTTATCAACATCTTCCCCCCACACCATAATTGAATACAAGATTAGAATTAAACAAACCTTGGCGGTTTCAAAATATCAAATGAAAATCAAAAATATCTTTATTCATATAGGTGACTATGGTACACTTATGAATCGTCAACAAAATAGAAAATTCTAAATAACGACTATATATACTGTATATAACGTTTCTAAATATTTAGAATAATTGTATTTAGAATTCAATAACTGAGCTAGGCCATTTAACAAAAAATGAAACCGCAATTTCATTTAAACGATAATATATATATTAAAAACGAACTTCAACGAAGCCACAAGTGATCCTTCAAACAGCCGTATGTTGGATTTTTTAATAAATTGATTTGACAGCAATACCTATGAGTCTAAATCGCAAAATCGAGTATACAATTTCTCCCGACCACCACTTCACGAATCGACTTTAGCCACTTGGTCCTTCGGTCCGCACAGGATTCAACATTATCCTTTCTGTTCACACCTTACTTATTATACAATGCCACTTCAATAGTACATTTCACAACTATTTACTAACATTGATGTTCAGATAATATTCCTATTTAAATTTAAAAAAAAAAACAATTATACACCTAGCAAACCTTTTAGCAAACTGATTGCAGCGACATCTATGATTCTAGATCGTAAAATCGCATCACCACAAATTATAGACCTCACTTGGTCTCTTAATAGATAATATTTCAAATAAAAATAAAACACAACATATTTTTTTCATACAAACCTCTAAGCTATCCGTCATAGCGACGACCAGATCAGCCACCTCCTTCAACTTATCAAGCTGTGTCGGTATCCCTGCCTCCAACGTTTCTTCAAGGCTAGAAGCCAATGCAGCCCATTTATCAGCCTCACGGAGGGCTGATGCCGCATTCTATAGAGAATAAACTAAGACAATATTGCCCAGCTGATTGCAATTGGTATCGACACCATCTATCCTTCACCAGAGAGACCGTCTGGACCGATAGTTAGATTTGAGCATCGAGTAATGAGTTGGGGGACGGTTAGAGCGGAGTGATGGCAGCACTGAGCAAATACCTCATCTGGAAGTGTCAAGCTTCGAGGGGAAGGAGAGACCCGGCACATTTGACGATTGGAGAGGACCCTTGAAATTTGGACAGTACAGAGGAGTGAGGACGGTCTACACTCCCTCGTACCTAGAACTTCTAATCGCACCATATCTTTGCCATTCCAGATTATTTTGTAATCAGAGTTTGTTAGAGAGTTATTAAATCGTTAACAAAGGCTTTGTGACTGTTATTTCTGATGTCACGACCCACTAGACGACGACTTCCCCGTTATATATTACTATCAATCCTGACACTGTAAAATTGCGGTACCAATAATCCCGATTAAAGTTTATTTTAGTATTAAATGATTGGAGATTTGTGCTAAATAATAAAATATAACCTCCTTTCATCCCGGTTAGTTTATTTAACAGCATGTTGGTTTACAGTTGTTTGTATTAATTACAACAGATTCAAATTTCTCTTACCTCCAATCTGCTCTTTAATAAATCTATCTTCTGCAAACTTTCAATTGAGTGTCCCGTCTCTTCTTCCACACTCACAACTTGCTGTTCTAAACCTCTCAATTTCTGTTGAAGTAAAGCACCTTCTAATTGTAATGATGAAACATCTTGAATTACTCGAGGTACCGTTGTTAAAATCTGAAATATTGAATATGTACCTTTTTTACATATTACATGACTTTGGTCAGATGAAAAGGATCACTAATGCATTGACACATATTAGTAGTATTCACACTCAGTAGTGGTACTACCATACAAGCCCAAAGAGCCTGGTTTGCCCACATTATAACAATAAACAAAACATCAACGTCGTCTGTTTCCAAAAGTGCTATGTTGATGTTGACATTTTGTTTATTGCCGCTGTTCACACTTCTATTGTATTCTTGTTGTTTCTCAACACTATGGTTGCCTGAAAGAAATTGCTGAATGATAAAGCTACCGAGTTTTCTATAATAAATACTTCTAGAGATAGGGTATAGTAATTAGTTGCTTACTTGTGTAGTAGTTTCATCTAACGAGTTACTAAGTTGTTTCATATATAGCTGTAGTCTTGTAACTGTATTTGCTACAAAAACCTGTAATTATAGTAAAAGTACTTTATTTTTATTTTATACCTGATAAGGCTCATTCATATAAATGAAGTTATACCTTGTTTAAAATAGTCAAACTTTTAAGTTATTTAAATAAAGCACATAGAGTGACATTCTTAGGATATACAAATATATGCAAGAAAAAATAAATAATTAAAGCACAACAATTATGCAATTTTAAAGAACCTACCTCTTTTTCTTGATTCCCACTAACGCTCCAGGCTTGGTTAATCCAATCTTTGGGATCAAATTCATTTTCAGCGAAGGTCTTTAAGTCCTAAACAGAATTGCAACTTGAAGCAACTTTTTTAATTTGTAAATAGGTATCAATAAAAAATATATACATACCATTTTGTAACGTGTAATATTGTTATAAAGCTCTTTTTAATTAACAATAATCTTACAACGAGGTATAGCCATTGGGATAATTAATATACTTTTAATGAAAAGTTCAAAGTAATATAGTTTTATGAAATTGCTCATTCGCAATATTATTAGTTATTACTTATTAGACACTTGACACTAGACAGCGAGGAGGAGTTTCAATAATAATCTGCGAGATGACAATTGACAAAAAATATAATGGAGAGATTTTTTATTGGGTAGGTTGACTGCCACTCAATATTAATGTTTGAAAAAGATTTAGGATCTTTTTTTTAAACGCTACAATTATTGATTAATGAATGCTCTTATGTATTCAGTGGAAACCACCAGTATTTTTCATCAATATTTTGAAAATAATTAAACAGATCTTAGAAATCAGAAGCGACAGATTTAAATTATCAATAATCAAACTAACAGTCATGAAAATATAACCAACGCGTCCAAGGCTAGCTCAAAAAGTGTTCCCCTTCTATAAAAAGGGTGACCATCACGACGACCAGCTGCGCCTCCGAATTAATATCTAACACAGATATATGTTTAAAACGAGACATCACTCTCAGTACGTTTTAAATAAAAATACTTTTTGTTATCAAATGGTCTGAAAAATAATCATACATCAAACCGAAAAAAATCGACAAAATTGATGTTATTTGTCAATTTTGACAGTGTACAAGGGTCAGTTTAGTTGCGTTTGACTATTGATGTCGATTTTTAAAAATTTAAAGAATACTTCAAAATCTTGTTGGGAAAATACAATAAACAATGCCTCATATTTTGAATTGTAGTAATTAATAAATAAATATGTAAATACGTACTTTTATGTAGTTATAATAATTTGTGTTTATTATATATTTGCTTTTAATATCACAATTAAGTAGTTAAATGTGAAGCGATTGTGAGTTATATTTATTGAAATTTCAGCAGTTTCTTGAAATTGAAAAAGATATGCAAAACAAAACAGAAAAATTTGACGAGAACTCATATTGTATGCTCCTGAAGAAAAGTAAAGATAAGTTACTATGTGATTTCTGCGATGAAACATTTGACAGCAGGTACGACGTTCATTTATTTAGTTTTAATTATTTTACTAAAGTGTGACAAAATAAATTGCAATTTCCAGTTTCTTAATAGACAGTGGTGCAATAATGTAATTGCATTATAAATTAAATAGAAACATGGAACTAAAATATAAATTTGCTAGTTTATATTAAGGTCCATACAGCCTTAAAGTAACAATATGTTTTTCAATATAAATAAAAAGCAATCTTAATTAAAATTACGATAGTTCTTTCCTTAAAATAATGTTTGTCCCATCTGTTATAGTTCTTTAAATAATAAATATTTATTTGACATATTTTACAGATATTTAAACATAGTTCACAACACACATCACATAGTTATACCTTTGCTGAAGCAGGTGCTTCACCAGTGTATAGAATGCCTTCATTATTTTCAAACAGTTAACGAACTAGACAAACACCTTTTGGAGAAACATAACAATATTGTTCCACTACAAGCCACAGGTCCAAGCACGAAAGATAATATAGACGTTTCAGATGACAAAGCCACTACGACGGATAAAGAGGGAACTCGGCACTCCAAGGACTTAGCAATGGTGAAAATACAAAACGGTTGTGTGGTTGAGAAACGTGACGGTGTGTATAGTTGGAATGTGGCGATTAATAAAAAGGTGACAGGGTATAATTTTGATCCTATGAAAGATATTAAGAATGAGGAATATATATTACCGGATGTGTATTATGATGTGAAAATATTGCCGAATACAAATTCACTATTACAAAATACACAGTCGGTGAGCACTAACAATCCAGATGTGATGGTACAAAATGGGTCAATTAAAGAAATAGAGAGATCTCCGAGTGTCCATTATAATGTTTTAACACAACCATTCAATTATAAATGCAAGAGATGTGATAATCACAATATATTTCCTAACAGGTATGTTTGTATACATTAGATCTTATCAAAATCATTAAATTGACAAAAGACCTTATCTATGATTACCCATTGAATTAAATGTTTCTTGGACCTACACAATCTCATGTCTTAACATGTTTGGTAATGCAGTCAGTGAGTTACATATATACTAATATTATGAATGAAAAACTGATTTTCATTAAATTTCCTACTTTTATCACAGACAAAAGGGTTGGAATAGGAGATGAAAGTTGGACAAAGTAGCGGGTAAAAGTTACTAGTTCCAACATAGGTATTGTAGTTTTTTACCTCATCCCTGACAAACCAGGGAGTACAAATTTTCTCGGGAACAAGTGAATTTGCATATGTGTATAACTACAAATAGGTCACTATAATAATAATAAAAAAATCGATTTGTTTCAGATATGCTTTGACACTACATCAGACATCACATTTAGAAATAACAAACACACAACCAAACCTTTGCCTCACCTGCGATAAATATTTTTCTGTGAACGATTTGAAAACACACCAGCTTGAGAAACATTGGAACATCGCACCGATGAATTGTAAACTCAACACATGTGTAATATGCAATTTTAAATATTACAATTATAAAAAGCATTTGTTCAACTATCATTACAACGCTTTTGGGTGGGAGGGCTGTCCGCACACAACCGGTGATCGGTGTGGCAATGTCACATTCAAAAGTGTGTGCGAGTTCAGTGTGCACAGTGACACAGATGTCGTTGTGTTGTGTGTCACATGTTACACAAAGGAGATTAATTCTAATACTGAATGTAGGATTATAAGCAGGTGTAAGAAGAGAGGTTGTGTCTTGAAGTGCAGCGGTTGTGAGACGGAGGTAACGGAGGTGACATTTGTGGAGAAGAAGAAAAGGGTGTTTGTCAGTAAGCTCATGTTTGAGGGTGATGTTGGGTTGGGTAAAGTGGACGGTAGGTGTAAGAAGAAGACAAATGAGAGACGTTTGAGGAATATACAAATGAGATTGAGGATGATAAATAAATTGAGCCGGTTTTATGTGTGTGTGTTTTAATTTTTGATGTGTACATTTGCGCACACACAAGATGTGTGTGTGCATATTTATATATATATATCAATATTTTGTTATTGATGTAACAAGGTTTTTGAAAGGTTAAGTAAAAAGAAGAGGTGTTGCCGAATCTAAGGGCTTTCCAGATGGTGTAACTGTTAACTCGGGAGGCTCGGTAGCTCACCATGTAATGGTGCAGGTGTCGGGGAAAAAGTTGAAGGTATCGCCTCATACAATTGGATCGTGGAAAATTTGGGATCACGTGACCAGATTGCGGCATGCATGTGGCCGTACCCTAAGTCCCCAACAACATAGAATTGAACATACAACTGTATGATGTAATATTGTTTCAAGAATTTAAATTATAACCCAATAAACAAGAAATGGGGAAAGGAAATTAATAAATAGGTCGGGATAAGATAAGCTTTATTCGATATAACTTGGAAACGTAGATTGACATGATTACATTAATAAAATCTGCCCTATGCCCCGACGTGGGGCCTTAGGACGCTAGTAAGTACATTAATAAAAAGGTGTCTTGAAATAGAAACATACGATTTATGCAAATGCGTAGGTAATATCTAAATGTATCAACAAAGGAGTTTATATTTAAATAATTTGCTTTTGCCAAGTAGGTCCTTACACAATTTGACGCTAAATAATGAATACCAATTAACTTATAAAATATTTTAATGGACTGGGATCTCTCGTCTCTTTGATAATTGTTTTATAAACTAGTAGTCTTGAAGTAGTATTCATAACCATGTCTATTTTATTTATTTATAACTAAGTTTCTAACATTACACATGCAGACTTTGGAACTAAACAATGAAAACTATAACGGCACGTGGTCATCATCAGTCAATTCTGTCAATCATGGCTTCCGAGCTATCGTCGGTAGGCGGGTGAGGAGAATTAAAACCACGCGTTGAAGACAATTAACAATGTACGATTATTATTTTCACAGATATGAACTGATTTGTGATCAGCACTTTATAATGAATTGGGACACAGTGACATTTCACCGAACACGTCTTGGGCAAGATGCGAACAGATCTTTATTCTTCGATACTCCAAACACTCCATCACTAGAGGATCTTGTCTCTATCTCTACGAAAAACATTATAGCGGATGTCTTATTTTTCACTGCTGCAAACTGCAGAGTCAATATTGGACTCCGTCACTCCGACGTATGTCGAAGTTACTGTTTAGAACGCTTAGATAGAATTTATTGACTTGTCTTTGATTCTACATAAAAATCTCATCATAGTATCTATCATTTTTTATTTGTTTTTGACTTCGAACGAACTGCTAACAGCCGCCTGGACACCTGCAATGCCAGGAGGCTTACAAGTGAGTTGCCAGCCTTTAAGGGGGAGGTAAGCTCACTTAAAGGCCTCCCCAAGTCGTATCGTGGATACCTGCGCTGGCGGTTTCCACAAAGGTGGTTTACAGGTATTATCTTCCAGAAATTAAGGTTTTAGAAGTTAATAGATATAATAAAATTAACAACCGATATTTAACAAAATGTCATTGCTATTTAAATGCATAATAGCCGATGCATTATGCAGCGTTGAACTCGAAACAAAAATAACACACACTGTTTTGGCCGCGTTGGGAATAGAGAATCTGTGGAGCAGCATATTCTTTCGTATATTTATTTTTAACACATAGAATCGTATCAGCGATGTGTGTATATTAAATAGCTACGAGGTTTCATAAATGAACCGGTCTGAGAAGCGTTTTAATGTGACATAACTAATGCCCAGATATCTTTATTCATTAAGGTACAATATTACCAGCTCAGAAACGTTAAAGGAACGTATCTGAGCTGGTAATATTCTGTATGTTGAGTTTAACATACTAATGGCGGGACAATTTTGAATCGTCTTAAATCTAAGTGATTCTACGCCTGTTCGTACGCGACCAAGCTGACAAGAAGCAGGCATTTAGTATGTTAAACCTAATATACAGATAATTAACAGTTCTGATACGTTCCTTTAACGACATTCCCTTGCCACCAGAGTGGTAACCATCGGCAACCATAATCCTTTTGATTGGGAGTGCCATGCTGTTAGAGTTTCAGCCGAATGGGCAGGCACGGCCGGAGAAATACCACTCTCTCACATTAAACCTTACGCCGGTTTAATGTGAGAGAGTGGTATTTCTGTGATGCAATTGGACTTTGTTCATTTTGTCCTCGCGTTTCGTTCGGTGAGTGAGATCTTCCGGGGCCCATCCTTTTCCCTCCCCCGTCCTCTTCCCGTACGCCCCCATTTCCTAATTTTCCTATAAAGGCCGGCAACGCACTCACGAGCTCCCAGCCGCGTGAGTGTCTATGGGCGGCGACTTCACCTATATGGTGGGCCTGCTGCTCGTTTGTCCCCTCTTCTATAAAAAAAAAACCAATTTGATTTTTCAATGTTGTTTGGATGTGACACTATCCCAAGCGTTCATTGTGAGTGTCGAAAATTATGCTTAAATTTTATGTTTCTAACATATGATAATATAACTATATATAATATATATAAGTATATAATGTTTGGTGTATGTACAATATGTTACTATTTGTCATGTTTTGTTAGCATACATTCCGTTTTAGAACTAATAAAACATACCAGTGTTAGTATCGTAAAAAAAACATAATGAAGTCTCCATACATTTCCTTTCCATCTATCCAAGTAGATGTGACACCAGTGTGTAACCGTCCGCAAGCAAAACAGCTTGCATCTAAGATATACAGTGTAAGGACATTTGAAGTATATGAATTGTGATTACGGTGATCCGCAAAGGTATTGTGTATATAACGAATAACTCTTATCAATAGTAACCAAATATTTTAATACATAAAATTCTCGTGTCACAATGTTCGTTCCTTTACTCCTCCGAAACGGGTTGACCGATTCTCGTGAAATTTTCTGGCCATATAGAGTAGGACTGAGAATCGGCCGACATCTATTTTTGGAGACATTTTTTTTTGGCAAAACGAAGTTTGTCGCGATCAGCTAGTTATTTATATTAATAGGATATTGAAGTGTGATTAAATTTTTGTTTTTTATCTATAAACACTAAAATAAATTTTAAAAGCTTTGTCCTTGACAGAGTAATGTATGTCCTCCTCGCTGTATCGCGATGCTTAGGTTCTCCTGTAAAAAAAGCGCTTATGCACTTGTACCCCAAGGTTCTAGTCTTTTTTATTTAAAATGTTGTATATAAGAGACGGAAGAGATGTATACAAGGACCGCAAGTGGAGATGTTTGATTTCTGGAAATGAAAACAGGAGATAAAAGATTAGTAACTTTATTCCGTTATTAAGAAATTCCGATTCGCCTTTTTTTTGGGTTAGTCTAGGTGATAATCATTCTAGAAATGTTTTTGTAGTGAATAATCTCATACCGCAAGCAAACATTCAATTAATGATACAGAGTTTTATAAGGCATCGGGAATAAAATTACAATTGCATTATTGATTTTTTTTTTTTAACTGCCATGACTATATTTCAGACTGTACCCACCATTTAAATAAATTTATTTAATAAAGCACACCAACAACACACATAGAAACACAACCCGAACCAAATTACAAAAAAACACACAAGACATGTATATGCATAACTAAAAGGGATGCACAGCATTACAGGTATACAATCAACAATTTGAAAAAACAACTAAACAATCATATGTAAAACAAAAAAAACAAAAAACTCTACACACAGAAATAAAACAAGAAATTAACGTAAAATTATTAATTACGTTAAAATAAAGTATGAAAGGCTAAAGAATTTTGCAAATTACCGTGTTAACACCATGTAACGTCACCCGATTTAACGACAAGCTCTCTAAAGCTTCGAAATGAATTGGCTTTTGTTGGTATATCTTGTATTTTATACATAGATTTGTCTTCTCTCAATTTAACGATTTCTCATAACGCTATAAATGCACAGTCTCTTCAGTGTCGTTATAAAGAGTTTACACTGTAAATAGACATATTCCTTTTTATACTCATATTATTATCTATGCTATAGTAGACTGACAGGCACGCGTCTTTAGCATGACGTAATCGTTCTGACACATTTTTAAGCCCCAGTGACCGCGGACATCTTTCATCGGCCAGCTGATTTTGGCAATACGTCAAATTCATATGGGTACAAATAGATGTTATCTATACTAAGTGCTTAGTAATACGCTAATAAATATTAAAAAAAAACGATTGAAATTTTTACGAACAAACAAAGCTGTTCGTAATATTATTGATTATTCTGTTAAATGTTTAACGGCACGTGGTCGTCAGTCAATGCTGTATTATGGCTTTGACAATTTCGTCCACAGATTAGTGTTCGGTTTAAAATGACGTATGTTATTTTATGTGTGAAGTGCTAAGTTCTATAGCAAGTGCCTACAAACTAGAAGATTTAAAACCGAATGCTACTCTGTGGATGAAATGCTTAGGCTCAAGAATTTAGGCGCGAAAGTAATGAAATGTTCTGTTTTGCACAAACTTGTATTTTGTTTACATTTATTAAACAGTGCTAATTCAACACATAAAAGAAAGTAGTTTATTTCTTGTCAAGTGTCTTGTAACTGAGCAACAAGCTGAAGATCATAAAATAGTGAGTTCTAGTCTTTAAATTCTTGTTGAATTTGAACTTTACCAAAAAAAAAAAATATTATAGACTTAGATTTTTTATATAAATATAATAAATTAATTATTATTCAAATATTGCCTTATATATCACTACATGTTGATATAGGGATTCCCCTTCAACCCCCTTTTTGCTATAAAAAGTAGCCTATGTTACCCTAAGGTTTTAGTCTCCATACCAAATTTCATCAAAATCTTTCGCATTTGTAATATTACTATGTATTTCAGATAGGCGTCGCGGGGGGGCAATGTGTGACGCGCGTTCAGATAGCGATTCTGAATGTTCGAGTTGTGAGGAAGACGTTGATTCTGGGATAGCTGATGAACCAGTCCCGCAAAGGCGGGACATCGACTGTATGGACCTAGCGGAATTCTTCACTTACTGGTAAGTAGCGCTTGACATGTACCGAAACTATGTGACGATTCAAAAGTGTCCTTATAAAAAAAACTTACTTAAATATTTTATTTCTATATTTTATAACGTGGAAGAGAACGCTGGTGAGCGATCAGGCTCCTCATTACCCTGGCGTCTATCGAGAAATGAAAAAATAAATAAAACATGAATTAAATAATTTTCAAAGACCGTTTAATGCCATTACTATACTTGAACACCATTAGTAATCAACAAAATTTACCCCACCCCCATAGTTGTTGTCAACAACGTTAACTCCACCATCGTTATTGTTATCAACAACATTCACCCCACCGCCATAGTTGTTATCAACAACATTCACCCCACCGCCATAGTTGTTATCAACAACATTCAACCCACCGCCATAGTTGTTATCAACAACATGCACCCCACCGCCATAGTTGTTATCAACAACATGCACCCCACCGCCATAGTTGTTATCAACAACATTCACACCACCGCCATAATTGTTATCAACAACATTCACACCACCGCCATAGTTGTTGTCGACTACGTTGACTCCCCCACCATAATTGTTGTCTGCGACAAGCACGCCATTCTGAAATTATTATTTTTTTTGTCATTGGTACTAAGTTTAATGATTTTGATCCCTTGGAGTATGGGATGGGCTATGATTTGGGATGTCACTTCTGTGGACACGTTCGCACCGTTCCACCATCCTATTACAAGCACCAAAGCTGGCTGCAGAGCAGGCAGAAATAAAGAAAGGTCAAAGTACAAAAAATGCTTTCCTTTAACTTTATCTTTGTTGCCTTTAGAGAAGAGACTTTTGGACCTTGGGGTATAAGTGCACAGCTTATTAAGGAATTAAGGAGGCGCCTGGTAGTCAGTCACCGGTGATCCGGGTCAGCATTACCGACTACCACTTAATTATTTGATAAGCGTGTATCCCAAGGTCCAATCTACATTCAAAGTTACACTTTGTCCTTTGACCTTTTTGCCTGCTTTTACTTGTCCGAGAGAATTGTCAAGTCTTTAAGGTATTGTCATTAACTAATTTAATTTAAATAAATAAAAGTATATTAAATAAAAGTTATTTAAGAGTTTATTCATTATAACACATTATGACTATATTGGGATCGTTCAGCAAGCAAAACAAGGGCCCTGTTTGTTTTGCCCCTTGGTACCCAAAGCTCGGCCTTAGCCCCCAATATTTGATACGTATTTACGCCTTGAACACTTGAATTGCTAATTGACTTGTTGTCTTGTTGTTTTGTCGTATGACTGTGGCTGAGATACGCCTAATATCCATGACGTGACAAATAATGTGTCACAGAAGCATGAAAAAAATACCTCTTGTCCAAGCAACAAGCAAGCAATAAGATTTATCATAAACCTATTCAATATTACTTAAAACATGTTTGTTCAAAATATATTTTCCATTCTTCGCACCACTAGCACCAGTCCAAATTTAAGTATACTATCATTTGTCTGGAATAGATCGCTTATTAGCGACGAGACGTATATAAAAAAATAAATTAAAAAACTTACGTCGCCATCAACAAAATCAACACCGCTCATATTCACTGGTTTCCTTTGAATGTTCGTCAAGTGTGTTATCAATGATAAGATATGATTAAAAACTAGGTGCGGCGTATGGATTTGTCTACATTTTATTGATTAATTAAATATGATTTTACTTGATAATTAGCGAAAAATATCTAATTTACAATAATGGATGCTGTAACTTAGTTTCTATCAGATGTCGTTGTTTTTAATAACTGTGTTACTGGTACAGTTTTTATGTATAAGTACGCTTTAAAATGTCCCCTCGATGGGGCAGAGGGCATCGCATTCGCATTTGATCTGGCTCCAAGTCTTACCGGCCTCCTTCGCCTCATCTGCATCAATACGTCGCCAGGTCTGTTTGGGACGGCCACACGACCGCTTCCCTTGAGGCTTTCAGTCAAGTGCCTGTTTGGGAATATGATTGAGATCCCTCCGGAGAGTGTGGCCAGTCAAGTTCCAGTTGAGACGCTTTATTTGCTTGGGATTTCCCGACAGCGTTCTAATTAAATTACGTATATAAAAAATAGGAAACTCGTCATGTCGATCTGTTTGTTCCATGTAACTGTTATATAGACAAATACCCAGACATCAAATGCGAAAAATATAATAATGATAGAAATTCAAGAAAACTAGTGTACTAAATAATAAACTTTGTCATACAAATAATATTACATTATTAATTAACATACAAGTATTTTGGAAAAAGACATTTTTTTAATAAATAGAAGCACTGGAAAACCATGTAATCTTTTTAACACCCAGATAGCGAGGACAAACGTAGGTTGTAACAGTCCACTCATTAGATGCCTGTCATCGATGAACTCAGCTCTGAGGACATGCGACGCTGATCCATTTAGTGATAGTCTCCATGTCTTCAATTTAGGAACGTTCATTTTTTGTTTTATTTCTGTGTGTTGAGTTTTCTTTATTTTTTGTTTTATATATGATTGTTTAGTTGTTATTTAAAATTGTTCATTGTATACCTGTAATGCTGTGGTATAATTTATGCTCATACATGTCTTGTGTGTTTTTTTTCGTAATTTTGTTCGGGTTATGTTTGTATGTGTGTTGTTGGTGTGCCTTATTAAATAAATAAATAATGATATATTGATTTTAATAAAACCTTATAATGTTCAAATTTTAATATAATAATATTAAGATCGAAATTGTTATCACAATAGATTTTTGTTAACTTTAACATAATATAAAATTACCCTGTCACATTGTTACCGTACTCCTCCGAAACGGTTTGACCGATTTTCACCAGATTATATGAGAGTTATGAGTTGCAGTTATGAGAGGCGACCAACATGTATTTTTTATATGTGATAAGGGTTGTTCACTCTTAATTTTTTTTTATTATGTGGTATTAAAAAACCTATATTTTTAACCCTCTTACCACCAATCCCTTTTTTTAGTAATTTAATGGCATCGTCTACCGGATGGCTAGTCTAATAGAGAAAATTCTCGTATCACAGTTTTCGTTCCCTTACTCCTCCGAAACGGCTCGACCGATTCTCCTGAAATTTTCTGAGCATATTGAGTAGGTCTGAGAATCGGCCAACATCTATATTTAGAGACATTTCTTTTTGGCAAAACGACGTTTGTCGGGATCAGCTGGTAAACTTATATAATTTTGTACTGAATCTAATTATTGCGTTTCTTTTATACATATGAATAGTTGATTATAAAATGTATATTGTTTTTGGTTCTTTATTATAATAAGACATAAATAAATTGAATCAAATACATACTTAAACATTAAAATTTTAAAAGTTAACTCATTATCAGAGTAGCCATAATGCTGGCATATCCTCGCTGTATGCTTACACGCTGAGCGAGAAAAGCACCAGCTCTTGGATCACCGGTACTGACCAGGCGCCTACTTAATTCTCTAATGTCTGTCCATATAATTAATCAATTTTAAAACGATTTACGATATTAAAAGATTAAAATTCTATCTCCACTGATAACACATATCATATCACACTTCTCGTATCGAATCAATGTTATTATTTTGTAGAATTATGACTGGGTCAAATAAAATCTTTATTAACGTATTTTATTCACAGCAGTAACGCCAAAGAAACAAACAATTAATAATAACTGCCAGCATTTTCATTTGCTTTGCATTTTTAGAGGCAGTGTTTGGGGGGGTCTATAGAGCCTTAACTTCAAGGGGTCGCCACCCTTGTCGTCCCCCAGCCGACATTTTGGATAAAAAGGTTACTGAATTTTTCAGTAGGTATGTAAAAACGAACATAAAATGACATGGGTTTCTTGTGGGTACTTCTCGGCTGTGGGTGAACTCATTCCCCGCTGCGTAAAGGTCACGGGGACATGTGGGACTCAACTCACTAACCGGGAAACCTCTGCTACTCGGAGGACCGGGTGAGTCATACCCACTAAAACACTTGGTGTAACCAACGATATGGAGACTATTGGTGTCGCGTTTGCATTCTACCAGAGGGATTCTACCAGAGGTGGGGCGACCCCTATGTAAAATTTGTGTATTGTTTTGCTTTTATCACGCTTAATTAATCACAAGGAAGAGACAGGTAACAATCGTGAAATATGGTGTTAATACATATTTATTGAATCGATGAACCGAATGAAAAAACTTTCACAAGTGAATTAATTATCTCGCTTCACAGTGTTATATAATGCACGTTGCGAATCGATATCTTTTACAGTTAATGTAATAGAGATATCCATGCTTGGTGAACAATCCGGGCAAATGGAGAAGGAGTAAGATAGATAATTTGAGGGTTCAAATCACAGATCAGTCGGTGATTTTAATATCAAATTTTGTTACAACAGAACTCAAGTAACGGCCATATCGAACGATCTCTTCCAGGCAATATCAGACCCCTTCTATTTGAACATTTAAAGGCGTAGCGGAGTGTTTCTTGAGAGTTGAAAAAAATTGACGATTCAAAAGTGTCTTTATAAAGACCTACTTGAATAAAGAAATTTTTGATTTTGAGGAATTGTGGAGGTCTTCCCAACATATACCCTCATTTTTATAAAGGCACAGACGTATAAGGGTCTCTGGGGCCGTCGCAGACTTGTTTGTCCCTCTTGTAAAAAAATGGTAACTGCAGATGAGTTTATTGTGGTCTACTAGGACTGGTCTATTTTGAAACCTTCAAAGACGTATATAAGGAGAAAGTCATTGACGTAAATAAGTGATCGTTGATACGATTCTATGTGGTAAAGATATTAAAACGCGTAAAGAGTATTTTGATTAAAAAGGCATTCTATTATATTTAGAGGACAAAGATCCCTTTAATGTGTCGACAATAGCATCAAGACAGTTTATTTATTTTATACTTCATTACACTTAAACACTAGAAGCAAATGACGTTAACAGATGTACATATAAGAGCAACGGGCGGCCTTATCGCTAATAAGCGATCTCTTTCAGACAACCCACAGTTTAATTCTTGAGTAATCTTACTTATGCTTTAGTTATTTGAATTGTAACATAATTTTGTATTAAAATTGTTTATTTTAAAAGAGCCGCTATCAAGTTTCTCGCCGGTTCTTCTCGGTATATGACTGCGTTCCGAACCGGTGGTAGTGTTAATGACGATTCAAAAGTGTCTATCAACCTACTTAAATATCGATATTTTGAGTTTGAAAAATATACATATAATAATGTATTGCTGGTGAAATAGTTCAAGGCATGAATTTTGTTCAAGTCCATGCAATATCAGCTTAAGTCAAAAAGTGGCGGCCCTCGCAGGCCGGTGCTCTCTTCCTAAAATTACCAACGCGTATCTGAGTCAAGCAAAAAGGTATACGCGGCACAAATAACATGTCTATTTACAATCGTTAGCCGGTTAGCCAGTCTTCCAGCGGCATACTGGGGCGCGGACGCGACGCGCGTTCAAATATCGTCTGTGCGCGTACGTGACAGCTGTCACGCGTTTGCAAATGGCCGTGCGGTTTGTCAAAATGCGCGCGTAATTTGCGTGTGGTGTGTGCGTTTTGTTGCGACGCTTTGCTCATTGGTCGTTTGTCGACAATACAATATAATCTGTTCTTAAATTTGACGGGATTAGTAATCTGTTTGTGAACGTTTTATAACTGGTGACTCTGCCACAGTTGTTTTCTTACAGATGACATGTTTTAAACAAAGAAATTGCACTTTAACTCAATCTTAAAATAACTTTATTCGAGTAGGTAAAAACTTTTGAATCGTCAATCACAATACCACCGGTTCGGCATCTATCGAGAAGAACCGGCTAGAGACTCGATTGCTCTTTTAAAATAAACATTTTATATAAAAATATGTTTCTTACAATTCAAATTACTAAACTATTTTAAGGCTACTTAAGAATTAACTTGTCCCGATGCCGAGCTATTGCTCAAATATTCTTTAACAGTTATGCCTTTTTTACTAGAATTCTAAAGTTTTAAACACTTAACTAAACACATTTCCAGTTAAAGACAAACAAAGACCTTGACTTGTTGTGTTTAATTAACTATTATATAGTCTGTGGTGACGTACAAATCTTGAATTAGTTCACGAATGTGTACGATAAAAATACGTTATTTTTTCTTATATTTTTATGAATATAATAAATATATATATATATATATATATATATATATATATATATATATATATATATAGTATATTTAACAAAATCACTTTCAAATATAACATTTTCACTTCTAAAATAGTCATCCGTGACATCAAAGACATCCGGACGCGAACATCCTTTACACTCAAAACGGACGCGTCTTTATAGTTTTCTAGAAAGAACGCTTAATCGATTAGTTTTTAACATTTGACGGAATTATATATAGAGACGCCTATTTTAATATTATATTTTAATGAATTTTTAATTTTTAAAAACCTAATTCAAAATACTTGAACTACGACCACAAAATTAATAAGGACTAAACTTAAATAAACAAATTTAAAGTACATTAAATTCGAATTACACAATACATTGAATAATTTGCATATTGACATAGTTAAAAATAACGGTATAATATGAAAACTGATTTATTCATCAAATTATACTAAAATAAAACTTTTAAGTTTGGTCCCCGTGTCAGAATACTCATCATAGCTAGAAAAACATCACATATTCCACAAAGTATCAGCGACCAATTGTCGCGTCAATAAAATTTTTGGTCTGATTAAGACACCAACAAAACTCAACTGGTCCTCATCTGAGTATTTAGAGCGATTGATTGCCAAGCTTATCAGATCGTTTAAGTCCTTATAATAGTGGTTGCTGAACAATTTTTGATAAAAAATAGGTTTTATTTTATTATTTGACGAGAATTAATTACTAATTGTAATATTATGGGCACAGTGATTTTATTCATAGTGTTAAAACTATGCGCTGTTTCAAAGCCAAATATAACGGTAGTGTTGTTGACGATATGTCGATGTATCTGAACGATATTATCTGTGTTTGTGTAAAAATGTTTCTCTATATCGATTAAATTTAAAATGAGTATGAGTCCTTTTGAATATTCAATGGAGTCTTAGCAAAGTGTTTTATGTGTATACCTACTTTTAATATCTTATAAGTATATTGTTTCATATTTGCAATTCTTGAGTAGCCTTACAATGCTTTGTTATTTTAATTGTCAGTAACACAATTTTGTATGAATTGTTTATTTTAAAAGAGCAGCTATCGAGTTTCTTGCCGGTTCTTCTCGGTAGATGACTGCCTTCCGAACCGGTGGTAGTGTTAATGACAATTCAAAAGTGTCTTTATAAAGACCTACTTGAATAAAGATATTTTGAGTTTGAGTTTAAGTTTTTTAAATATATTTAGCACATAAGATGTTTGGGGACAGATGTAAGTTTTTAATAAGTAATTTCGTTGAAATAGCATACTATACAGTTAACGAATATTTAGAGGACAAAGATCCCTTTAATGTGTTGGCAATTGGCTCAGCATCGGGACAGTTCAATTCTTGAGTAGCCTTACAATGCTTTGTTTTTTGAATTGTAAGTAACACAATTTTGTATTAATTGTTTATTTTAAAAGAGCATCTATCCAGTTTCTTGCCGATACTTCTTGGTGTATTCTGCCAAACCGGTGGTAGTGTTAACGACGATTCAAAAGTGCCTTTATAAAGACCTCCCTCGAATAGAGATATTTTGAGTTTGAGTTTATTAAAAGAGCGGCCTTCTTGCCGGTTCTTCTCGGTAGATGACTGCCTTCCGAACCGGTGGTAGTGTTAATGAAGATTCAAAAGTGTCTTTATAAAGACCTACTTGAATAAAGATATATAATATAATAATTATAATTTAATTGTTTATTTATATCAAATCAATCAGCGGGTCAGTGCGCAGCCATGCTACGCATCAATTCTGTCATTTCTCTGGCAATGATCTCATTGAGTCACGGATTTGTTAAAAATAAAAACACGTGGTAATGACACACAAGTGATTTATTCAATTACGTCAAACAGTGCGCAATATATAGTTATTATATGTTAACATATTTTATTTATGTAAACATATAGACACACGTCTCATGTTACATTGAAATCCAGCTTTCCTTGTCATTCATCATCTAGTCTGTAATTCTAAGCTTATCTTAAAAATATGTATATAGTTTTATTTCATTTTTTAGGAAAGAATTCGGCATATTTTAGTATGCCGAGTTCTTTGTTCTTGTTCTTTGTTCTTGTTCTTTGTTCTTTTACATGGAATATAATTCTTAATTGAAATGTATTTTACACTAACACTGTTGCGACTTCGCGCGATTTAAATAGAAAAGCAATTTAGAGAACACGGTTAAATGGGTCAGTTTTGATGACATTTTTAAACAAACTTTTATCCTGAAGTAGGGGACCCTTTTTACCTCAAGTTAAGTCTAACTCAATACCAAATTACATAGAAATCGGTTCAGTAGTGAAAGCGTAACATACACACAAACAGAGTTAGTTACATTCGCATTTATAATATTTGTATTGATTAGAAAATAGTTAATTTGCAACGAGTTCGTGACCGACAGTAATTGTGTCGATAAATTATTAAGTTACCCAACACTAGTTAACCTGTGAACGGATAAGTGTGGGCCTTAAGTGTGGAACTTCTTGTTGTCAGATAACACATAGATTATCTAACTCAGTCACTTCCTTTTATTATTTTGATGATCAAAAAGTATCGGAATGAATTTGCTGCATCTTGCCTTGCTCCAAAAAGACTGTAACAAAACAACCATGCTTCATTTCTTCTCTTCTCAGCTTGCTCAGATTTAAGACGATTCAATATTTACCTTACCAAATTTCACTTTGACTTGTCAAAGCTTACAGCAAAGGTGATAATTTTTTGTTAGTATTTAATTTTATCAGAAAATAAATCTCTTTCCTCCTACCATAGCAGCGATTTACCACTTCCGGATGTTTTTTTTTTGTTTTTTATACTTCGCATCGTTATACAAACAATGCTTCGAACTTTCTGAGTTGTAAGTCGTACGCATAATCAAATTTTTATGAATAAGATTGTGTTGTTTCCTCCAAAATGTTCCGCGCACGCATATAGACTTGGCCCAGCTTCAAATCTCGGTTATCATAACCACTCCACAACTCTGTAAATAAATAGTTTGTTTATTACAAGGTTGACTTTGTGTTTCTTGATTAAAACAAGTGGGTTGTCTGGAAGAGATCGCTTATTAGCGATAAGACCGCCCGTTGCTCTTATATGTACTAACATCTGTTAACGTCATTTGCTTCTAATGTTTAAGTGCAATTAAGTGTAAAATAAATAATAATAAATAAATAAAACATAGGGGGACGTCACAATTTCGCGTATCCTTATGTTTGTACAGTGTTTAAAGGTCATTATATTATCCCGTTTAGCGTGAAAGTTTGGGAATCCTGTGTGACAGGTCTAGATTTGAATACCAGACCTAGAAAGTTAGATTCTGAAGTGGTGACTGAAAGCTTGGGAATTAATCGCCTCGATAAGGATGTTAGATTTATAGGTGTTCCGACAGGTCCAGATTGGAATACCAGTCCTAGAAAGTTAGATTCTGAAGTGGTGACTGAAAGCTTGGGAATTATATCGCTCCAACTTACCCTTGCAAAAAGTATACTGAAATTATTACCAAAAAATTAAATAAAGCCGAGTTTCTTGCTTCTTCTTCAGCTTGGTCGCGTACGAACAGGCGTAGTTAAGGATCCTACATACTGAATAAAGAGATTTTGACTTTGATCGCTTACCATATTTTAATGAGTAAATTAAATCTGCTTAAGCTGCATTGTTTCTTTAATAATGAAATGGCTATAATTCCTTTGAATGTTTTTATCTTAATATAAAAGTCCAATTGTCGCGGTCTGTACCGATCGTAAAGCATAAAATCGTGTGCTTTATTTATTATCAAACGAACCACAGATTTTATGGCGATTTTATGATACGTGTTTTAAATAGCTAAAAGCTCTTGTAATTATTTTATCTATTTAGTTAACTTTTATATTATGTTGTAACCCTGTTTTTTTTTTCATTCATATGTTATTGTGCTGTTTGAGTTATAGAAATAAATTTCACACCATTTATGTATAAACTATGCAAGCTTTTGTTGTTAGTAAACTTTTTATTAATACATTTAATCTCGATAAGACGAAGCTTTTTTAAAACGTGATGTTTAATAGTGCGAGTCGGTTGAATTTATTTTAACAGCTTTTAAGAGTCGCTCATATTAAATGTAATCCGATCTGATATGGAAACTGGGAAGTGAACTTTTGAATCGTGCTATGTTATTAGCATGCACCGAAGCCCATGAAATATTCAAATAAAACAAACCAAACAGTGAGAATTTAACTCCGGGATTGATTGATGTATAAATATCGGACTTCATACGTTCAAGTGTTTTATTTATACCAGTCGACACATTCACTCCAGCCGCGGCGGACATGAAGAAAGCCCCCTGACACGGCCATGTTCAACTTTTTCAAAAGAAAATCCAAGGCCGACGGTCCGAACACAGCCGACCCGAGCCGAAACCAACCGAGCTGTCACACAAAGCACATTTCAGTCGAAGCGCGCACACATAACGACAATGTCACACACGACACACCGAGCACGACACGCAAAGATGTTGTGAATCTATTACTACCCCAAACGGACTACAACCAGAAGACCACTGTCGGTGCATTCCTCAACATAATGGTACGAAAGAGACGCAATAAAAGAAAGCGTGAATCGTTGCGCGCGCATTCGAGTCCATGCCCGAACGCCGTGGTTCGCACCGCTTCGCCCACACACGCCAAAAATATCGAAGACGAGCCGCGCACGTCTGACGATTCAGCCGACTGCGTTAAAGAGCTGGTTCTCTCACGGTACGCAAAAACATCGGAACAACAACACGTGTCACGTGTGTACGTGAACGAACCAAATTTGGATGAGAAACGTCACGCCGAAGCACTGCTTCGCGAGATTGCGAGGAGTTTACACTGCAATATCGATCTGAATGAACAGATGGGCACTGAAAGTAGCAAGCCCGAAGTGTACGATACAGTTGAACACATTGGCACATACAAGAACGAGCTGAAAGATGAACTGGTGAAGCTTTTACAGGACAACGGTGATCAGTTAGATAAAGAGTCTGCATTTATAAAGAAGTCAAATTTGAAACCACCACGTTCTGACGAGGCGTGCTCGGATGACGACAGGTCTGATGGTAAAAAGAGGGTGACTTTTAGAAAGCATATTGTCTTCGATGACGGTGAGCAGCAGACCGACGAAGAAGACTCATCATTTGAATCGCTTACATCCGATGAAACAGAGTATATAGAAGATGCGGATGTTGAAGATAAGACTGTTGTTAAGGTTGTTCCTAATGTTTGTGATGTAAAACGAATATCAGGGGATAATAGTGACAGTGGTTTTCTTGAGTGTGACAAGGAGTCGGGTGATGAGACGAGTGTAAAAAGTGTTGAGAGTGAGAGTGAGGAGGAGATCGAGCAGGAGGAGCTGGAAGAGGACATCGACATTGTCGTCGTTGATGGAACGGATACGTAAGTTTTTTTTTTATTTATGTAACATGAGGCAAACTACGGTGTGCTTAGAGCCTACGGACACCTGCAACGCCATGTTGACAAGTGAGTTGCCGGTCTTTGATTGTTATTCTTATTTATGACCGTGAGATGCTATTAAAGATTCTTAAAGCCTTCATACATTTAAAGTTTGTCATGTGTTATTTTTTTATATAGCTTATTTATTCATATGTAATTATATGTGCTGTATGGTTTATGGTTAATGTTTAATTTAATAGCGTTTAAATCTGTGAAAATGGTAAATAATAAACCGACCTAGAAATACCAAATCCCACTTGGCAGTGATACAGTGTTTTGAGATAGGTTAGTAGATCACAGGAATTCATTTAGATTGTGTTGTTTTATGATAATTTTCATATTTGATTTGACTCCCTAGTGAAATAATATTACATGCAAAAGTGATACAGCCGAATGTGACCAACGATTATTCATTTTTGTAAGATTTAATTTATGTTAATACAAAAAAAAACATTAAAAGTTTGGTGCTTTTAAAAGTATATAATATAACGAAAGAAGTATCTCCGTAGGGATTGGCGTGGCGTCTGCATTGCCGACTTCAGGATTACGATCACAATAAAAACAACACTTCGCTGATATTTGCCAGCTTTTTAGTATCACAATAAGCCTTCGTGCAGTCACAATGCATCCATCTTTTATGATGCTGGCATGTCCGCGCTGTTTCTCTTTCACAGACAACGTATCGAAATGATAAGGATGACATTTCACAGCGTAATAAACTTGAAAGTGTTCAACTTATGTTTTTAAACTTTGGGACAATTTGATGAACTTAATTATTCTAGTTATTCACGCATCCAAACCAATTTAAAATAATTCCACTACCCAAGAATACCACCTGTTTATATAAACAAATTATTATAATAAATGGAAATGTATTAAAAATCAATTTTACACTTATGAATTGTCGTTAAAACATACAACTCTGCCAGTTCCCAAATCAGGGGCACGTGAACTGGCAGAACGGTTGTTTATCTACGTCGAGAGCGCATCAATGCATAAAATTCTCGTGTCACATTGTTACCGTACTCCTCCGAAACGGCTTGACCGATTCGTATGAAAATTTCTGTGCATATTGAGTTGATCTCAGAATCGGCCGGAATGTATTTTTTTTTATCTTTTAACAGCAGCATCGTAATTCTCTTGTGTATATCTCAAAACAACGTTTGCCGGGTAAGCCTAATATATTAAATTTCCCGGTCACAGTGTTACCGTGCTCCTACGAAACGGCTTGACCGATTTTCACCAAATGATATGCGTGAGCAGGTGTGAGAATCAAATATTTTTTTTAATAAACATTTCTTGACGAAATTTTAAATACATACAACCCCTATTTATTTATGGCCGCTTTAGTAGTTTAATCATTTGTCATCCCCGAGTCGATAACCTATCAATTGGGATTATATTATATGACAAAACAAACTTTGCCCGGCCATCTGGTATCTATATATAAGACAATAAAAAAAGCAAGAAGTTAATTAGCATAATGTTAATTTTTTCATTAACCATGGTCCATGAGTTTATTTTTAGACCTAAGACGTCACAAATCATCACTTTACAGAAAGACAACAACAACCAGATATTCTTCTTCCATACTAACTATAACATTATGAAACATTAAAAAAACGAGACAATATCTATCAAGTTTGAGTGGGAGTGCCAAGCTGTTACTTAGTGTTTCAGCCGAATGGGCAGGCACGGCCGGAGAAATACCACTCTCTCACATTAAACCGGCGTAAAGTGATGTAATTGGACTTTGTTCATTTTGTACTCGCGTTTCGTTCGGTGACTGAGATCTTCTGGTGCCCATCCATTCCCCTCCCCGTCCTCTTCCCCTACCCCTCCATTTCCCAATTTTCCTTTAAAGGCCGGCAACGCACTCACGAGCTCTCAACCGCGTGAGTGTCTGTGGGCGGATGACTTGACCTTTATGGTGGGCCTCCTGCTCGTTTGCCCCCTCTTCTATAAAAAAAAAATCTATCAAGTCTCTTGCCGGTTCTTGCCGGTAGATAACATCCTAACCGGTGATAGTGTAAATGACGATACAAAAGTATTTTTATAAATATCTAATTCAATAATAATAATAAGCATCGCGATACAGCGAGGAAATAACGCCAGCATTGTGTGTTTTGTTTTATTTTAAAGTATATAAGTAAGGTTAATTTTACTTATCAATGAACCAATAAAGAATTATATATATAACAGAGCCAAAATAGTGTGGGGATTCTTTATTTAGCTACCTACCTCTTAAATTAGTCTCTTTTAAGATTAAGTCTAAAGACAGTATACCTTTTAAGTCTACGCAAAATGGGGCATGTACTTGAAATTTTAATATATAGTAATAGACGATACTACTTGTGGTGACTGGTCGGACTTGAATTTAATTAAATCCTCTTTGGAACATATAACTAAAATAATTAACTACTTACAAAAAAATTAATTATTAAATTAACACAAAATATTAACCTAGCTAATATAAGTAACTTAAAATAAAGTAAAAAGAATTAAGTAGGCCTGCTACTTGCTAGTACTGGTTAGATAATTTTCTCGA
Source organism: Leptophobia aripa (assembly GCA_951799465.1). Lineage (NCBI taxonomy): Eukaryota > Metazoa > Arthropoda > Insecta > Lepidoptera > Pieridae > Leptophobia > Leptophobia aripa. Next base: position 1,549,490 of record OX637283.1, on the reverse strand, counting down.
TTAAGCAACGCGATTTAGCCAATAAATGTCCATTCTTTATTATATTGTCTTTTAATTTTAACTATTTATATGATTTTTTTAATGTAATTGTTGTGTGTGTGTGTGTGTAATAACATAAAAATTCCATCCATATACGTATAAATGTGCTGTAAGAATAGAAATAAATACATTGTTATAGATTTTATAAAATCAACAGACGTTTTGAGTCGACGGAGTATTTGTGATATGTTCGTCTGCCCTTTGTTAACCAACTCGGTCTTGGCAGCTGTTCAGCAAAAACAAATGAACTCTGCAAAGTTTAAATAAGTAGCAGGCAATGTATGTATTGATTTTCTACAGAATCTTTATATATATATATATATATATATATAGATATATATATATATGATATTAGTAGCTTGCTCGCGGGTTCGTCCGCGTGGTTTATACAAAAGGAAAATTTGATTTTGGTGAATTTTTTATACAATTAAATAAATAACTTTTGGTTTATCTCTACACAGAATCATCGAAATCAATTCAGTAGTTTATAGAGTAACATGCATACAGACAGAGTTACTTTCGCATAGACAGATTTATGTGGCAGATATTTTGGTAAGAGTGCCTTCAATTTTAAACAGAAAACAGTAGGTAATTTATATTTAACAATTTATAGTTTATTACCTGATACATTCATCACACACACAGAGTTCTATACACACACACTCCTTTACACACTAGAAACCTTCACAACATTTGTCAAAAATTTTATTTGACGAATTACAACCTATTAAATATGACTGACATTTACATATAAATACAATTCACGCTTACAATTAAAGGAGATAAATTTCTTAATAATTAACCCAACTAATATGAGCGACTTAAAATAAAACAAAACACAAACTAAAACAAATTTAAAAAGTTTGGTCCCTGTGGCAGAGTACCCACAATGCTGGCGGCATTTCCTCGTTGTATCGCGATGCTTACACGCTGAGCGAGGAAAGCACCAGCTCTTGGATCACCGGTACTGACTACCAGGCGCCTACTTAATTCTTTAATAAGCGCCTGTGCACTTGCACCCCCAAGGTCCAATAGTCTCCACCCCAAAAGGAAAAAAACATAGTTTGAGGAAAGCCTTTATTACTTTGACCTTTTCTTTATCTCCGCCTGCTCTGCAGCCGCGCCAGCTTTGCAGCTTGTGACATGAAGGTGGGACGGTACTAAAGTGTCTACACAAGTGGCATCCCAGACCAATTGTTATTTTACTTTTAGGACGAGCACACACATAGAACAAAATTATTAACTAAATAATTATTTTCATACAGATTATTATCGATCGAGGCTCTGTTGAGTTTGAATGTATTAAATATAAATATTCGCGAATGTTTTATTAGCAACGTAATGTTTTTTTTTAATATTGTTTATATTGCAATGTATTTTGGAGTGATGCCAACATTGAATACGTGAGATCATAGAATAAATACGCGCAGGCGCAGCGGGCTTCTGTTCCCTCGTTTGGCTAATGAAAAAAAAAACACTTTAATAGTCATACACTTGGCAATACCGTAGCATTTGTAATGGTAACACTTTTTCCTTGTAATTTGTATTGTTTGCGTTCTTGGTATTTGGAAAGCAACGAAAAATTGTATTCAAATTAAAACATGCACGTATAATAATAAATATACGGACTTGTTCATTTTGTACTCGCGTTTCGTTCGGTGAGTGAGATCTTGCGGTGCCTATCCTTTCCCCTCCCCCGTCCTCTTCACTACCCCTCCATTTCCCAATTTTCCTTTTAAGGCCGGCAACGCAGTCACGAGCTTCCAGCCGCGTGAGTGTCTATGGGCGGACGACTTCACCTTTATGGTGGGCCTCCTGCTCGTATGCACCCTCTTCTATAAAAAAAAACAACAACACTGAATGGACTGTGCATTTTATCGTGATATACCGCCATAAAATTATCGATCACTCACTATAGTAAAAAACATTATTCAGCTTACAAGCTAAACTCCTCTTCAGTCCCCAAACTCCTCCCTATCTAAAAATGCCCCCCCCCCCATACTACAGACTACAACCTGCGCTTTTCCCACTACTCCTCCCTTTAAGGTATAAAGCTCCGCTATAAAGCTTTGGAACTCTCTTCCCGGTCCTATCCGATCAGCCACCTCATTATCATCTTTAAAATCTCACCTTCGAAAGCATTCGTCGTCCACAACATAATTATTTATAATTTTAAATTAAATTAATTTATTTTTGTGTACTTCGCACCCTTTGCATTTGTCAAAATGTATTTTAAACTTTTGTGGGTCTCTTGCAGGCAAGAGATCGCTCATTATCGATAAGGCCGTCCGTTGCTCTTATTAACATCTGTTAACATCATCTACTTCAACTGTTTTAGCGCAACAAAGCGTGAATAAATAAACACTTAGTTTGACATTTGACAACCAAAATAAAAAAAATGAAAATGTCTCATTTTCAAATGTCTTTCTCTGTCACTGTTGTGACACAGATGTCACATCTGTGCTCTGTGAAGCGTGTGTTGCCCGATTCAAAAATAAATAAATACTTTAGCCGTTTCGTATTTCTTTGTTTTTTTTTTAAATATTAGTTTCTTTATATGATATGTGTGTATACTTTTTCTAAAACCAATTTTAAATTGCTATTTTGTAGAGACGATAGATCATTCCGAATGTTTCCAGTATCGCAATACATTTGTTCAAGTACCACATCTGTTTTGTATTAATGTTGCTTCAATTGGTTCCCAAAGTTTGTTACGCATTTATTTGTGTACAAAAAAAAATCAATAAACAGGCAAAAGTTAAAGGAATAGCATTCACTTAGCACTCTTGTTAAATTTTAGGATTGCGAGAAAGACGACCCCATACGACAAATAAAAAAGATATATTTTATTGATGATTTATTTATTAACAATATACATATGAAGATATATAGTTTTAGAATTCGTTTTGAAACATACAAAAATGAAAAATCATAAAATATTCGACATTCAAATCTCTCGTACGTTTTGAGTGGGAGTGCCATGCTGTTAGTTAGAGTTTCAGCCGAATGGGCAGGCACGGCCGGAGAAATACCACTCTCTCACATTAAACCGGCGTAAAGTAATGCAATTGGAACTTTGTTCATTTTGTACTCGCGTTTCGTTCGGTGAGTGAGATCTTCCGGTGCCCATCCTTTCCCCTCCCCCGTCCTCTTCCCCTAACCCTCCATTTCCAAATTTTCCTTTAAAGGCCGGCAACGCACTCACGAGCTTCCAGCCGCGTGACTTCACCTTTATGGTGAGCCTTCTGCTCGTTTGCCCCCTCTTCTATAAAAAAATATATTTTTTCAGGAAGGACCTGGTTAATCATGAGACGAACTTTCAAGCACAAGTTGCAGCACTCACGGAACTCGCAGACAACAGGTGCGATGAGATAGAACGAGCGAGAGATATCATCTCCTCATTCAGGAAAGAGATAGATGCTAAGGATCAGGAAATTGAACGTGAGTCTTTGTTTCTTTTAATTATATGGAAATATTTATATTTTTCACCGCATATCATTGTATCAGCGAACACTTGTTTACGTCAAAGTTTACTTAGTTACCTGGAATCCGAACTGCTGGAACTGAGTAAGTATGCTGCAGTCATTGTTTAAAAACATTGTGTTTTTTGGTTTCGCTATATAAATAAATAAAAGTGTCTGAGATACCTACCCACAAACACAAAATATTTTTTATTCAAGTACCTAGGTCTTTATAACTTTTGGATCGTTAACCACCGGTTCGGAAGGCAGTAGGTAATCTATAAATTGACCTGATTCATTCACACACACAGAAAGCTTTATACACACTGTAGGGTCACACATATTTAGATTCGGCGCGTAAGCGCATATGTGCTCACATTACTCCCCGCCCGCAAGATTTCATTAAATATTAGTTAGTAGTGTACCATCAGTTAAAGGAAATAAACGTGTTGATTGGGCTTTCTTTTATTCTCTATTAATGAACAACATATAGACACACTACTCAACACACACACTAGCACCTTTAACAACATTTTGTGGACTCATTCCCAACCTTACGATCGTTTAAATAGAGTCCTTGCTCAATTTTTTCATATTAACCATTTTTTTAAATATGTTCATAATATATTATTAATCCAGCGAATTAATAATATATATAATTTTTGCAAAGCTTTATTGGACATTTACCGATTTAACCGATTTTGTGATTATTTTAATAACTAAAAACCATTCAAACTATACACCTTATCAAAAATTATTCACATAGACTTATGAATTGTCAAAAATGTTTCGATTCTACATTTCCTAAACAATACAACTCAGGTTTGAAGATACTACTGAGCCCATAGACGGTGAGCTCTTTCTTGCCTCATCATTTGCCACCTGTATCATATTCTTTGTCTTTGATCCATATTCCAAGTTGTTTAATCAAGTGTTGATTCTAGTTTCGAGTCGATGTAGTATACAATTGTAGATGGTACTGTAATAATTGACGATTCAAAAGTGTCTCTATAAATACCTACTTGAATAAAGATATTTTGAGTTTAATAAATGTCAAAAGTGTCAATAGATAAATGTCAAATCGGTATGTAACAAAGAAAGTGCATTAACACTTTAGCCATCCGTTGGCGATGCGCCAGCTGAGTTTCCTTGTATAATAAACGACCTTCGAACGGTACGTTTACACTAATAACTGAGGCGTACAGAGCTTTGCTTTTTTTATACGACAAAGAAATCATAGACAATTTGATGACTCGGTCGGTGTAATCATTACAGACTAGCCATAAGTAATCGTGGAGTATAGACAATTTGAAGTCCACAGCTAGTAGTTACCACAGACTAGCCATAAGCGTACTTGGCGGTTTAAAGGAGTGGCGGAGAGTTTCTTGCCAGTTCTTCTCAATGATGATAATTGACGATTCATAATTAGTTACCTATATGAATATAGATGTTTTTGATTTAGATTTTTGATAAGGTACCGTAGTATAGACAATTTGATGACTCGTCCGTTACCACAGGCTAACCATAAAGAATCGCAACCCATAGACAACTTGTAAACTTAGTCGACAACCACAGACTAGGCGTAAGATACCGTAGCATAGACAGCTTGATGACTCGGCGGTTACCATACGCCAGCCATAAAAAACCATAGACAACTTGTAGAGTAGGTACTGTTATAGACTATTTGAGGAGTGGAGAGTTCTTGTTTTGGAAACCCGGTCAACTTTTATGTCATAAATGTATTTGTATTGTGTCGTTATATTTATAATTTCTTTTTAATAATGTTTTTTTACATTCCTTAAATATTTTTTTATACGGATTAACAATATTGCTTACGATATAATACTTTTTAATTATATTGCGTAGGAAAACAAAACACCGTAGCCATCTAGATTAACAGTTTTCCCGCCTAAAATTCGCGATGTCAAAACGACCACAGAGTACAGAGTGTCCAGAACTGAACTGTTAATAAATCGATTACAGAATTGAAATGCGATCTTGCATCGGCGTACAAGGAGTCGGAGCTGGTCAGGCAGCGAAGTCGGTCTTTGGAGGAGGAACTTGGTGCAGCAAGGAGTTGTTCCGCAGACCTCGCCGATCAGCTGACCAGACGCAATGGTACGTGCACTTTTTTGTAAAATATTTATTGAAAAAATACCATGGTTCACTTTCGATATGACAGACGAAAACGATCATAAACTTCCTAGAAACGTTCAACGAAACGTGAACGTTTACAGGTCAAAACGAGATCGTCTGCGTCTACCAGTTTACATCAGTTTTTATTTATGTTCCTTTAATTATATAAAAATTAAATAAATATTTATTGCTTATTGCTAAAATATAATATTTAGTTTGATGGTATAACTATAAATATGCAGATGATGCGATAAGAGCATTACGAGCGGAACTAGAAGACACGAACACGAGATGTGCAGAACTGGAATCGAGAGTGGATGTGTTAGAGCGGGACAAAGCGAGGTTAGAGCAGGAGAAACTCATACAGGAACAGAAGGCGCAAGAGGTATTGACTTTATGGTATTTCAGGATAATTAGCATTATTAGGTTAGTTCCAATTAGAAATATAGGTTTTTTAAAAAAACAAAGAACCCTTAAGGGCCGGCGACACACTCACGAGCTCCCAGCCGCAACTTTATCTTTATTATGGGCCGCCTGCTCCCTTGCAACCTCTTCTATAAAAAAAATCACCTTGGAAGGTGAAGGCGAAGTTCCTATTCAACTTCCCTTACACTTAGTGAGTTCCTCATAGGGCACCGCTTTTTTTAATAGCCATAATATTCCATATTATTCAAGGCTTTTAAATATCATAGACAATATTCAATGATATTAAAAACCATAGATAATATTCAAGGCTTTTAAATACCATAAACAATTTTCGAGGCTTTTATATATCATAGACAATATTCAAGGCTTTTAAATATGATAGACAATATTCGAGAATGTTATATACCATAGACACTAAATTGATGGCCGGCACAACTCAGACTTCTATATGTCTTAAGGCCCTATCAGCGGCCGAGGCGAATATATCAAAATGGCGCTCCGCACACGAAGCCGCCCGCTCACAAGCTTCGGCGAGGGCGGAGCGCATACTCGCGGACTGCGAGTGGAAGATGAGGGAGTTGGAGAAGAGGGCGAGAGATGCTGAGAGGGAGAAGAAAGAGGTATGTAGTTCTTGTATTTCTTTTATTATTGTTGCCTAATCATATATAATAAACACAAAACTAAAACAAATTTAAAAAGTTTGGTCCCTGTGGCAGAGTACCCACAATGCTGGCGGCATTTCCTCGCTGCATCGCGATGCTTATACGCTGAGCAAAGAAAGCACCAGCTCTTAATTCTACTTAATTCGTTAATAAGCACCTGTGCACTTGCACCCCATGGTCCAAAAGTCTCAACCCCAAATGGAATAAAACCTAGTTTGAGGAAAGACTTTGGTACTTTGACCTTTTCTTATTCTGCGCCTGCTCTGCAGCCGCGCCATCTTTGGAGCGTGATAGGAAGGTGGGACGGTGCTTAAGTGTCCACACAAGTGGCATCCCAGACCACAGCTCTTCCCATACACCATGGGATCAATGACACTTTTTTTTAAGTTATGATTTTTTAAATGACATTCGTTTATTTGTTTGATGTGTGTTCACAAAAAAGAAATTGTGATTACCATAGTCTCATTACGAGAAATTAGGATAAGCCTGCTGATCCCACTATTAGGCTCCATAAAGTTGGTTAAAGGCCTCTATAACAAAATCCCAAACAATTTGACTTCGTCAGTTAGTAAAAAAGTTAGTTAAACGAATAAAAAACATAACAAATAAATTTTTTATTAAGTTTATTTTAATGATGTAGGAAAAAGCATTTAATGAATTGTCTGATTATTTTGATGACGAAAATGTTTGGGAATGAATTAGCACCAGCTTACACTTGCCTTAAAAAGTGTGCTGGGATCATTTCCAAAAAAATGAACCAAGCCTAGTTTCTTGCCTGCTTCTTCTCAGCTTGGTCGCGTACGAACAGGCGTAGAATCATATAGATATAAGACAATTAAAAATGGTCCATAACCTTAGTGAATAAAGATATTTTGACTTTAACTTTTCTAAGGAAATATTTTTTTCAGTTATCAGTCACAATCGACGGTCTGAAGTCATCAACATCGCATGCGGCTGAGGTTCAGCAGTTGAGGGGTCTTTTGAATGAGCAACAGCGTTCCGTGCAGTCACTGACGCTCCAACTGCAGAAGGTGGAGACGAGGGAGGAGAGTCTGAAACTGGAGGTCCACAGGCTAAAAGACCTTCTGGAGAAGGAGGCGAGGATTGCCCAGGATAAGGAGGAACGGCATTTGCTGGTGCGTCTGTTTTTTTTTTAATTTCACATATTAATATGTTCTGTCACGCTACAGTGTAATCAAGAGGCTGATTTAAAAGATGTTTTAGCATAGATAATATTAAAGTTAAGTTAAATATGTAGGTTAAGAATAATTTAAGTTTAAGACATTAACTTTATGTATGTTTTGGCTTCGGTCGTTAATAAATAACAATATTAAAGACTATTAATTGCCATAGACAATATTAATAACCATAAGGTATAAACAATACTAAGGAATATAATGACCATATATTCATATTAATTACCATAGACAATATGAAAGACCAAAGACAATAGTAATTACCATAAAGTATAAACAATACAAGAATATAATGACCATAGACAATATTAAAATTGAAGGCAATCGAACGGCTCAAGCAGCAACACGCAGAACACATAGACACCATAAAATCCGAGCACTCGGAGGCATTCGCCAGTGCTGCCAGCGCACGCGCAGCCTTGGAGAGGGCTCATGCCGAGAAGACCAGAACAACACTGTCCAACATGAGGACAGAAGCTGAGAGGGACACGAAGAACGCTGAGAGGAAGCTGAGAGAGGTCACTACCAGGGTAAGTCTATCGTGTACCATTCGTAAGATATATATCGGCGCAACTACAACAATCTATCTATCTATCTATATATATATATATATATATATATATATATAAAACTCTTCCGTTACTGAGTGACTGACAGACAACGCACAGCCCAAACTACTGGTCGTAAAAAGCTGAAATTTTTCCATGTAGGTTCCTTGAGATGTGTTATCGAGCACTAGGAAAGGATTTTTGGAAATTCCACCCCTAAAGGGGTAAAAAGGGGCAAAAACGTTTCTATGAAATTTTTTATTTACTTGAAATTTGGCACAAACACGTACGTACATAGGCAAGTAAATTGGTTTGACATTATAATTTTTTTTCAAACTACCCCTATAATGATCGATAAACTTTTAGGGGGGGGGTTCTAATAAAAAATCACTATACCAAGCTTATATCACCCTTATACAAAGTATAGTTATACTGAGTATAACTACTCAAGCGTTTTCAAACATTCACACATTAGAATTCACCAACGCTGAGTTTATTTTAGCCTGTGAAAGAAAGCCCTGTCGAGATCATTAAAAAGCATTAAAAAGGCGGGAAAGCTAGTTAGTGTTAAAATAACTGAAATAAAATAATAAAAGCAGTCCAAGGAGGTTTGTTTATTCCTTTAAGAGTATTGCGGCAATGAGCGAGGCAGTTGAGTCTGTGGGAGAAAATGTTTGACAGCGGTGTAGGGATTCCTCGTTAACGTAATTTAAATTTAAGTGAAATAAAAAGAATAAAGAACTGTCACAAGAAGGTTTTGTTTCTTCATTACCTTTGCCACGCACGCCTTCCCAGATACGTGTCTATGGGCGGTGGCTCTATGGTGCACATCGTTTGCCCCATCATCTCTTCTTGTAAATTTCAGTTCGAGAATCTAAAAGAAGTGCTGGCTTCGAAGGAAGCTCAGTTCGAGCGGGCGATCGCCGAAGCGAACAGCAAAGCCGATTGGGACACTTTGCAATTGCGCCATCTGTTGGACAAAGCTGATATCAACTACGCGAATAATGTGGAGGTTATGAACGAGAGATTCGAAAAGGAGAAAGGTACAATAATCTTAAAATATTAGTATACATCGGAGTAACAGAACGCCAGGGGGGGGGGGGGGTGGAGCATATAAATACTGGAGATCGTACCTAGCGAGAGGCTTTGACAAGGCTAAAAACCATCCCAACCCCTTAGTGCGCAAATACACGTCGTACCCGGTACGCAAGACACAGTATAAAAATAGACAAAAAAGGCCTCGACACGCCCTAATGGATCCGGACGATCCCATTCCTGTAGCTAACAACACATTAGATGCCGCCCGCGCGGCAAAAAACCAGATAGGAGAGCTAGGGTTAAAAACCGCCTTCGCCGGCGAAGGCGTGGTCCCTTGTTTCAAGTGTCGCTCACTCCTACAGTGAGCTTCCGTCCAGCCAAGCCGAGGTCCGAGTCTCACAGGAGACGCCCTTGCGCAAGTCGCGGCAAACCACATTAGTCACGGCTGAGCTAAGCTCGCCAACCAGCCCGAGCTGAGCTGTAAAGGCCTCCTGGCCAACAGCGAGATCCCACTCCAAAAAAAAAAAAAAACTAGAATTGAATTTTGAATAATAAGCCTGAGTGGTATTGTGTGATATTGCAAGGAGCAACCTAACATAAATGAGTACATTTTACCAAATAATAATAGATTTTTTGTAATTTTGACATTTCAGAACGATTAACAGAAGAATGGTCGACCAGACTGCGTTTAGTTGAAGAACAGGCGACGACAGATGCTGACGAGGCTAGAAGGAACCTTGAGAGTACCAGAAGCAAACTGACAGCTGAGAAAAATGAGCAGATCAGCAAGTTGAAAGAGAAACATCGATTGGAGATGGGTTAATAGCATTATATTAAATTTATAAATACAAAGTACAAGCATGCGCTGTCAGCGCTTGATGTCTTTATACGTCTAACCTTATTAAATCCTACAGTACTTATTAAGCGTATTATTCGCTTCATATATCATCTATTCATCTAACCAAACATGCAACGCTATAAGCGTATTAAGCGCTTGATTTTTGTTTACGTCTAATTTTACTAAACCTTGCAGTGCTAGCGTAATTAAGCGTATTATTCGCTTGATTTATTTATTCATCTATATCATGTAACGCTGTAAGCGCATCAAGCGCTAGATTTTTGTATCAGTGTAACAGTATTAAATCAATAAAAATGCAATCGCTAGATTTTTATTAATGAAACACTATATCTAATTCAGCGCTAGTTTCTTGACTTTTTTAAAGACAAATTCTCTTCCACAGAAGAACAATGGGAACAGTTCATGGCGGACAAGGAGAACTGCTTGGAGCGAATGAAGTCCGAATGCCGGCAAGAGGGAGACGAAGAGAGAGTCAAGAGGGAGAAAGACTTATTAGATGAAATCGCGGGTAAAAACTCTTTTTGATTTTTTTCCATTTTTTAAATGGTGCTACTTAAAAAGTATATTAACTGAAAACTATATAATATAATATTATTTTTTAAGTTATTTGTCGAAAACTTCACTTAATTAATATTAATTAATTATTAATAAATAACAGCTATGATTTATTTTAGTTTACGTTACTTATTAGAGTCTAAAAGACTATTTAAACGATAAAATAACTCGTAATAGAATGAAATGTTTAAATAGTTAACAAGCTGTTGTGGGTATCTCAGACCGCTTTTGATATTTTGGTACCCTCATAGTCAAAAAAAATATTGACGTACACAAATGATCGCTGATATGATTATATGTAGAAAATATAAACTTTACTAAAAAAATAGGGGTTGGTTATAAAAAGGTAAAAAATTAGGGTTTTATGTAATTGTAATGTGACATAATAAAAAAACTCAGACCTATTAAATATACTCACAAAATTTCATGAGAATCGGTCGAGCCGATTCGGAGGTGTACGGTAAGTAACATTATGACACGAGTATTTTATATATAAATAGATTATTAAATTTAAATTAATGATTTTCAGAACTGAAATCACAAGTGCAGTCAAAATCACACGATTTTGAAAATTTGTCGATAAAAGCCGCGTCTTGCGGTAGAACGCTCGCTGTCACCGAACAGGAGTTGAGGTAAGCGAATCGCTCTAAACTAACTAACTCACTTGACTAAAATATTTCCATACGTGTATAAAACTTTGTATATGGATATGATTCAGACTTGACAATATACTGAGACAAAAATCTCTAATGAAGTGGTAATTTGAAACGCAAATGGGGTGAATAGAAAAATGTCCGACTTATTCGTATTCTAAATGAAATTAGCTAAAGTTTGTGTGTTGTGTGTTGATACCCTAAATTTTTATTAAAAAAAAAACATTGTCAAAGTGATAGATAGAATTGTAATAAGTATGACTGCTGTCAAATTTGACATGTTAAACTATCAATGCAAGTAACGTGTAGAGAATGCATTTTAAACAACGAAATCCGGCATCAATTTGAACCGAGATCAAAATTTGTAAATGTCTCAATGCTTATAGCGATAGATCATAGATGTCGCTACAATCACTGAAATATCATTTTTAATTATAAGCTGGCCAGAATGTTTTGAATATTGCTCACCATAAATCATAGAGCGTTGCCTCCGAAAAAAGGGGGCATAAATTTGAACCAATTCAAGTGTAAAATATCGCAGTGACTAGCCGCTGATCATAGATGTCGCTATATTAAATAAAAACCTTACAATTTATTAATTTTAGGTTATGAGTTTTAAATACGCTTAACAAATCGATTTGACGTTTAGGTTAGAAGCATACTTTTCTGTTTTAATTTTTCAATACTTTTGTCTCTTTATTCAAATTTATGTTCCAATTAATGTATGTACGTAAAATTTGATATTTCGCATACTATTAAGGATACACACTGTTTTTGAACTAGGAGTTTAAAAAAAAACTAAAACTAACAGTTAATTCTGAATCTTATCCTAGAGTCATCCCCAGGCATCATTAAATACGATAGTTATTAACAATATCAGCCTCGAAAAAAAAATACCAAAAACAACAGAGTTTTGTTTATTAATTTAGTAACAAACCGTGTGCGCTTGAAGTTAATCTGGTAGCGAAATTAGTCCTACACTAATATTGCCTTTTGGACAAATTTGGCTACCACCGCACGATGTAACAAACACTTCATCAATACACAATCAGTCCAAAGGGCAGTATTACAAAAAATATTTAAAATAACGTCTCATAGTAAATTACATTTTTTTATTGTTTAAGTAAAGCTTTTAAGCTAGTTTACATTTTTTTATTGTTTAAAGCTAGCTTTTAGGCTAGTTTCCATTTTTCTTTATTATTTAAAACGAGCTCTTAGACTTGTTTACATTTTTTTCATTTATAGCTAGCTCTTAGGCTAGTATACAATTGTGTTATTATTTCAAACGAGCTCTTATGCCATCTTAAAAAGAAAATCTTAGCTCCTAGACTAGTTCAATTTTTGTTATCATTTAAAAAACCTCGTAGGCGTACAATAATATTCAATCAGCTTGTTAATCAAATAGTTAAATACATTATTTAAAAACTCGCAAATTCTAGAAACATCTAGAAAGATCGTGCCAAAATGCATATGGCGTCTGGAGGCGTAGATATATTAGCAACTGACGTTAGAACCTTCATGGTTTGATATTTAAATTGATTTTTTTTAAATACAGTAGAATCCGGATATAACGACATTCAATGGACCGGCGATACTACGTCGTACTAATCCGGGTACAAAACGAACGGATTATATATGATACATTAGATATTTTTTTAATTTTTTTTTATATTTAAGTCGCTAATACCGGTTAGTCGTTATAAGTCAATTCTTCTGTACATAGTTTAAAAAATCTATGATTCTTTTTCTTTAATTTTGCAATTCTATAAACGATTTTCAGTTACTTTTTCAGGTTAAACAAGATATATAGATAATGTTAAATATTTTAATTAAAAATGTATAAAACTTTAACGGTGCCTCAAATCTAAAATATCTTCATTCACATAGGTAACTAAGGTACACATATGAATCGTCAAACTAAAAATTCTAAAAATGACTCTACATTTACTTTTTAAACTAATGTTGCCCTCATCAAGCAAATTCGCGTATATTAGGTCAATATCCTACGGTTTATAAATAAAAAATCCTGGAAAAGCTGTATAGAAGGTATTTTTGATAATAACTAAATACGATCCAGAATGTTAAACCCTGTAGTGGCTTTTATTTAATTAAAAAAAGCTCTTAGAAGTGTTTTAATAATACCAAAGTATGATTAATTACATATATGAGCATTTTATTAAAACAACAATCATTTTCATTATAAAAAAACACAACGAAATAATTTTAGTTTCGGCTGGGTCGGCGCTCTGCTGTCGGCCTGCATCACGTGCGTGCTGACAGGATCATTCCGTCTCGCTCTAGCAACCTTTCTTATACTATTCGCCTTCTTTTTCTATGCACGTCTTATTAAAAGTGAACGTGTCAGTCGACACTAGATGGCGCTGTTGATTTAGTGAAGTAATATTAGATTTAATTGTTGCTTTTAAAGTACTGCCTTTTTGGACTGAGTCGAAATGTCATAATCATACAAGTCATAAATCATCGTTTAGCTCAAATTTCTAGTCTCTTTTGCTCATTTATTGTTACTGAATGTTTTATCATTTTATATACTATATAATAATATATTTTATGAATAATTTAGTTTTTATTTTGATACATAGTTTGATTATTTAATACCGTTTCAAAAAAAAAATTAAAGACATCGAAGCAATTTACAATATAAATGTATTATTTACGCGGTAACATGTGTTGTGTCAATTGTCACATTTTACGATAAAAAATGTATCTGATACATTATTCTAAATTCAAAACCTATAAAACAATACATATAACTAGATGTAATCTCGATGTTCGATACACAAAAGCCTATTCCAAATTCAAAAACTCCCGCCAAAACACGCGGCGTAGTTACAAGCTTCAATATACAGCACTCAATATCTCTGTCCCTTACTAACTTACCTAGAGAGGCACTAGAGCGAGAGAAAGCGTTGCGAGAGAAGAGAGGCGACGACGCGGCTAACATGAAGCAGGCGGAGAAAGCTTCGAGGGAACAAATTGAGCATTTGACAAGAAAATGCGCCTGCTTACGCAAGCTGTAAGTATTATTTGCAGGCGTTGTTACAAGTTATATTATTTGTATATGGCCCGTCACATGTATAAGCTTTATTTTATTACAAATTTGGCTGATATCCAACATATGTCATTAAAGATTTTTACATTGGATGGCCATATTAGGAAACCGTTTCCATGGTTACCATCTTTCTAAAACAAAATGTAATGATTTTATTATTAACGATTTTCACTGAAAGTATTAGTGTCTAAACCTAAATTATTTGTTAATAAACAAAGAAAACACACACACACACGTCAAATATAAAACATAAAAGATATATTAGTATGTAGTATGGAATCTCTTTCAGTTTTGACGACATGCGAGCACGCTTGGCAGCGCGGGAGCGCGCTTCCGAACAAGAATCGCGCGGGAAAGACAAAGAGCTAAATCATTTGAGGGGTGAAGTTGCCAGACTCACCAAACTGCTTGCCGAACAGGGGTAATTTTTTTTTAAATTAACACACCTGACGTTTATGTTTCATGTGTTTATAGTTAATATGTTACTGAAAATAATAATGTTATAGAGTATTGAAGTAGTATCATTTTAGTAGTATTTTGTATTTTATTATTTTTTCAAGGGTTTTTGTACTTGTAAACTCTTTATTTTGTTTTATTTAAACTTTTGAGTCATAGACACATGAATAAAGAATACTAATTGTAGCGATATATATGTTGTTAAATTCTGCATGCGAAATGTCAAAACTACTGACAGCTCAACGGACCTTTGTATGACTGTGATTTTGTTTTTTTTAGTATCGTTTTTAAATCCCTCTATTCATTGTATTATTATGAAAAATTTACTACATAAATATGTATCTGTGAATAAATTTCATATTTTCAAAAAAAAAAAAAACAAATAAACTATGCCATAGCATATTAATATATTGATCCAATATACACATATGGGGTTGATGACGTCACTATTATTGTGGCAACATTATAGATAACGCTACAGGCGTGTCAAGAACACCTTGTCTACGGTTTGGTTACGCATGTAGTAGTGAGGACCATCTACTTGTCTATGATAATATTGATGTTCAATAGTTACCAGGTGATAGAATAAAACACGAAAATGATTTGGTACAGGTCAAAACTCGGTGCCAGAACGCAGGCTGATGGTTGCGAGAAGAAAACAGAAACAGATGAACAGACACAGAAGAGAAAGGGTACTTAGTTATTAATTACATATGTAGGTTTGTATACGAAAATACTTATTTAAAAAAAATGCTTATTTTCGCATGATATATATTTCACAGGATTCTCTCTTATATTTTGTATGGTTTAACGGGCCTTTACCACCCCAATCACAGCCATCCTGGTTTTTTGAATATTTAAATGATAAAACCAGCGCAGAGCGTTGCTATCATTTTGACAATGCTGTCAAACGTCATTAAGACTACTTGAAAAGTATTTTCACGAATACTATGTCTCTTTCTGTGTAATTGGGTTTACGTTTTGATGAAAAGGGACAATACGTATTGCAATTTAATAATTATGAACGAATTCTTAATCAAACATTAAGATTATGTTATATTTTTGTGGTTTAAATTCAAAAAAATTTGGAAAATCGGTGTATAAATGGTAAAGTGAAATGTTTACACAAACGATCCATCCCTTTTTCGCGCTAAAGTCTATGTCCACCTCTAAAGTATAATGTATCTCCATACTAAATTTCATCGGAATCGGTTCAGTAGTTTAAGCGTAACATACATACAGGTAGAGTTACTCTCGCACGCCGCATTTAAACAAATATCATTTGTCCATAGGTGGAATATTAAAAACACCAGAATTGTCCCGGAAAAGGCAAACCTTACCTGATCTCGAACCCCTCCCGCCTGAATTGAAAAGCGCCGCAGAAGCACAAGATGGCCGCCGTCGCGCGAACAGCGTCGATCTGCCAGCCGTTCAGGTGCCGGTCAGAATCAAACAACTTGAGAACATAAATAAAGCATAGATTAATACACATTGCGTATTCTGTATTCTATCGTATACGAATTATCTGTGGAAATTTTATAAACAGTTATTATAGACTAAACTATAGTTTAGCTATTGTCTACATTTGTTAGAGGTCTGTGGCCCGAGACAAAATACATTTCATAAGGTACGGCCTCATGGCGCCCGACGCTCGTCTCAATATTCGTAAGAAGCGTGCATGAGGACATACCTTTACGAGATTAACGTCACATGACTTGTTTCGTTGGAAAAGTAATTTAGTCTCGGGCCTAACTAGATTCATAGATTAAATATATAATTATGAACCTTGAAAAGATCTCTTGTGTCGTATATTAAGTGATATGTTGTAACTGTCCAAAAATTGTCGAATCCTTATTATGAAGCAATTAATTATTTATGGAAGCCTTATTTGTAAATATGAGTTTTGTAATAAAACATTAAACCGACAATGTCTTATTATTTCTATAATAGATTATAACATATATAATATATTATTTGATTATAATATATATTTAAAAACTATTTAAATGAAGATGAAGCTAAATATTGTCTCACTCACTTAATAATCCTTTTTCCCGCCAAAAGTTCGCGGACCACAGAATAGTTGTGTTGAACAGATGACCACAAGTTCAAACACTACGATACAAAACTTTCATACACATTAAAACATATTTTAAATTATTCGTATGTCGATGTAATGTGTAATATGTATATCATATATAATGCACAATGTTTTAAGTTTTGATAATTATAATTTGAATTGACAATTATTACATACGAGATAATAAAATTACAAGTGTCCTACTTTTATTCACACACCCTTAAATATATACTATATGTCGACTTCACAATAACTAAGAATATGTTGTAGCTCAACCTATTTAGAATTTAGAATTGGCGGGAAAACCAAAACGCGAATGGCGCCTCGAGCCAGTCCACAGATTAAACATTAAACGACACACGCTACAACATTTGTTGACTTTGACAGTTAGTAAATTTAAAAAAGTAGTTAAACGTAAGCTTTTAGAAAAAGCATTTTATAAATTGTCAGATTATTGTGATGATGAAAAAGTTTGGGAATGAATTAGCTCCAGCTTAGCCTAGCCTCCAAAAGTATACTGGGATCATTACCAAAAAAAAATCAACCAAGCCGAGTTTCTTGCCTGCTTCTTCTCAGTACTTTAATTATTAAAGATATTTTGACTTTGACTTTATTATCTGTCATAGAGCTTCACATAAACGGTGATTCTGGTCGGTTTTTTTAATTTCTTTTTTATAGAAGTTTTCTCACATACGTTTACAAGTTAATAACATTAATTGAACAATATTCTATGGACCGTTTCCATGACAACGTAATGCCAACACTGCAAAATGCCTGTCATACGTTAAGCAAAATTAAGTTAAGTAATGTTAAAAGTAAGTGCTTAGTGCAACAATACAATAATTTTAACGGAAAGCAAGGTGAGCAATTTTAATATTAGCAGTTGTTTAAGTTCGAAAATAAAAAATTAAAGAATTTACACTTCGATCGGGATTCCGACAAATAAATAAAATTATTTGTATTTTTATATCACATAAACAATTACTAGCCTCCGGGTTTGTCTATTCCAAGAGCTAGATAACTTTGTTGATCTTATATGTGCTAAGCAATATAATACCCATAATTATGAATATGCGGGAGATCTATTTCATGTATGAGAGATAATTGCATTATTTGGAGCTAATTAAATTATATAATAAAAATATAGTATTATAATACTATTTTTAGCTATAGAGTTTTTAAATTTAATAATTAATTATCTTATTATTAGCAGCAACAATTGTGTTTTTAATCCTCATTCATGTGTTGACTAAGCCACAAGTCCTTGACAAGCAACCAAATAGTCTAACCAATCCACGTCGCGTAAACTTTACGCACTTTAGCAACGTAAAATGTTCATAATCTCAATTTCTGATTAATTTAAAAGAAATCAAAGTCTGATTTTTAATAGACAATAAATATATTTTAAATAATAAAAATGTTTCATTAATACAAGCTATACATTATAATAGGTCACCAGCTTCCACGCTAGGATTCGCTGTGTCGTGGACGTCCATTTTGTTTTAAACATGTACAAAAAAAAACAAAAGTTTAAGGCTAATAAGTATTAAAAAAGCTGTGTGAGAGTGCTTTTAAATTTCAAATTTGTAATCAAGCTGACCAGGCAAACTTTGTTCTGTCTTAGAGGGGATAAATAAGCAGATTTTTTGATTTTTAAAAGATTATTTTTTTATTATTGAAGTGTTCACTTCAATGAATATTACAAAAAAAAGGTATTAACTTAATCGGTTCAGCTTTATTTTTATATTGACTGAATTTTGCCAAAACTGTTTTGCAGGTGTATAAAAGTAATATGCATTCAACAAAGGGAACAATCCCCAAAAAAGTGAAAGAAAAAAAGCAAGACGACATACCGACAAAAAAAATGGATGACAAATTGAAGAAAAGTATATTTAGCGTTAACACACCACGGCCTCTACCCCAAAGGTCCACCACAGCGGATATCTATTCAAGGCAAAAGGCGTTGAACGCTAAGAAACCTTTAAATAACTTAACAAAGACACCACCTATGAAAAATATAAAGTCAACAACGACAAAAATGGACTCCGCCCGAATGTCAAAAGCGAATGTCAAGTCGCCGATCGTAATCCGGAAGCCCGCGAACCCAAGCGAGAGAATAAAAGTAAACCAAGGAGTTTCATTAAATGAGGTTGATATGAGACAAAGGAGGAACACGAGGACGCTTGAAGAGCACGAAGTCAAGGTTTTGACAGAAGTGGATAATAATCGGGAAATGATGAATTTGACTAAGCAATTAAAGGCTCAACCGAAAGTATTTTATGTTGATTTAAATGGGGAACAATCTAAGGTAACTCCTTATTTGTAATCCATAATAATATTAAATGCGAAAGTAACTGTTTCTGAGTGGGAGTGCCATGCTGTTAGTTAGAGTTTCAGCCGAATGGGCAGGCACGGCCGGAGAAATACCACTCTCTCACAGAAAATCGGTGTAAAGTGATGCAATTGGACTTTCATTTTGTACTCACGTTTCGTTCGGTGAGTGAGATCTTTCGGTGCCCATCCTCTCCCCTCCCCCGTCCTCTTCCCCTACCCCTCTATTTCCTAATTTTCATTTAAGGGCCGGCAACGCACTCTCGAGTTACCAGCCGCGTGAGTGTGGCCTCCTGCTCGTTTGCAATCCTCTTTCTATAAAAAAAACTCTGTATGTTACGCTTTCACGCTTAAACCACTGAACCGATTTCGATGAAATTTGGTATGGAGATAGATAAAGTTTTGGGAAGAACATAGTATATTTAATCAGGGAAAAAAAGGTTGAAAAAGGGATAAAAGTTTCACCAAAAAACTCTGCCATTTGTGAACCGATTTTCCAAGTTCCTTTTGTATTTCAAACGCGGACGAAGTCGGGAGCAATAGCTACTAGTTATATTTAAATTACTATGTTTTTTTTAAACAATCACGAGCTAAATCCTTAACAGGATAAGTCACCGAGTGAAGAAGAAGTGAGTTACGAAGATGATTTTGAAAGCTACGAATCGGATTTCGATTCTTATCACAGTTCCACTCGCACCGACTCCGGGAGTGATAAAGAAGAGATGCAGTTGAAAGATGAGAGCATGCTGGACTCTGGTGATTATATCCTTTACAGTGGTACCTCTTGCAAATAATAGTTTAAAACTTTTAAATTGAATAAGAATTATGTTAATATGTTTGTGGTATTATGACGAACATAACTCACAGATCAGCTTGTTTTATGTCACCCTTTTAGGCACATTCGATTTGCGCGAACGGTCAGCAAAAACGATACCAATGGATTTCATCACAGAAGATACGGAGAAGAGAACGTCCCTGACCGATGAAGGGTTTCAGGATATGTCCAACTCCAGCGCTGCGTCCAGCATGAAGACTGTGCACGTGGAAGTTCTGGAACGGTGATTATAGAACCCATTAGTCTTTTTACTATTTTTTGGGTCTTTTACTAAATCGCATTCGTTTTATGGGTCTGTTACTAAAATACATTTATTTCATGGGTCTATGGCTAAAATAGGTATTTTAGTAATAGAGTAGAAAAAATAAGGTTATTTTTTTAGATTTTTATCCCATTTTAGATAAAAATATCTATTAAAAAATATTACCAAAACTACAAAAAAATATGTGTTCTTAGACATAAGTCTCTTTCTTATTTATAAAGAGAAATTCATTCTTTCGTTTTTGTGAAAGAGAATTAAGAAGTGTTTCATTTCAGCCCTCTATTCATCGACTTTACAAAATCGAACGAGAATCGGAGAAAGCGACGCACATTTGAAAAATTGAAACAGCGTGCCAAAGATATTTTGGGCATGGTAACACTGCATCAAATGTCATACGCATTGTTCGAAATGAAGCCAATACCCTACGAATTATATATGGCAACATTTGGACGTGCCAATTATACTCAAGTTGCAGTGCAAACATTTGACGATGGTATCACCGAGGAGGTTCAAACCGATGACATTGATTATGGCAACAAATGGACGCAACATCCAATTAAATTCACAAAAAATACAATTCATATTAATTGTAAAAAAAATGAAAGTGAATATAGTTTAATTAATAACGAACAGACGAGTGATTTTAACGGGGATTACATATCAAATCCATTGAGGGTATACTTGGAACAGAAAGATGGCGCTGGTGATGATAAAATATTGCCATATGTGAAATATACGAATATGAAATGCGATTACAATGTGAATAGATTGCATAAGTTTCTCAAAAAAGTCAACGGTAGAATATATAACATTTTGAGTAGGAACACTGGCAACACCAATTTACTTGCGTCAAAGTATCCGTTTAGCGCTGGATACGTCTCGATCTCTAATAGAGATTTGAACAAATTTGAGTTTTTGGAAGGAACGAAAATATTCGGTCTAGTGTTTTCCGAGACGAAAACTAATACAATTATAACAATACATGGCAACACTGTACCACTCGAGCACAGGTGTATTATATGCGTGTGGGATTTGAGCGCCACGTTAGAACCGATTAAAGTGTTGATTGCTACTGAAATGGTAGAAATTGGTAGATTACGTGGAAGTTCGGACGGTATTTTTGTTGCTGCGCTTAGAGATGGGTGAGTTTACAGGTGTCTAGCTCGAGTCTAGCTGTTTATGACTTTTTGTCGCATTGACCCAAGGTGCAGGGGTGTAACAGGGCGTGTTTAAATCTTATAGTATTCAATGACTTGCACAAATACAACCCACTCGCGAGCGCCAAGGCGCGTGAGTGTCTATGGGCGGCGACTTGCCTCTATGGTGTGCCTCCTGCTCGTTTCCCCTCTTCTTCCATAAATCCCTTTGGTTCCTATTGCCCAGGCTACGTAACATTGGCCCTATTAAAACAACTCAAAATATGTTTATTCAAGTCGGTATAAAGAGACATATGAATCGTCTTTTTTATTACCACCGGTTCGGAAGGTAGTTACCGACAAGGAACTCGATGGCTGCCCTTTTAAAATACATATTTCAATTATGTTACTTAAATAACTAATTATAATAACAAAAAAAACTCTCAGCAATTCGGTTTTTCCATGTTGGGTTTGTAAGCGTTCTCAAGTATGAGAAAGTTTATATGACATTGGATGCGAAATATATTTAAAATTAATATAAATTCGCGGTAATTTTCATAAAAAAAAATGTATAAAACAAAATAATTGCGATTAGTATATTTTTCTTAGTGTTAATAATATAGATAATATATTTTAGAACAGTGCACCTGTGGGATCTATCTGAAGATGCGAATTGTCATTTCGTATATGGCAACACTGACATAACATATGGTAAATTACGTCAGTGTGCGTATACGAGTAGCGCTTCAAATATGGACTTTGGACATGTGCTGGATACTATTGTTGGTTTGGAATTTGTTGCTGGCAACACTGTGGTTATGGAAAATGGGAATAAACTTATAGGGCAAGTAAGTATTTTTTTTTAATTTTAACGCTTTCTAATTCTTATGTTTCTTCCTATTATGTTTAATTCATTGGTATTTTTAATTTTCAAATGGATCCTATTTGGGTAAATGACAATTCAGAGCCAGCTTTTTTTCTAACGTCTTTCAAGGCAAAGTTTAAGTTTTTCTCTGTAACTAAACTGTTGCTAGATGATCTTGGCTTTGGGTTACCGTTTCTTTGATATTATTTTTGGTTATAGACCTTCTGTACTCTATGAATGTTATCAATTCTTAGGTCTAATAATCTATTTCCCGTTTCCTCGAGATATTTGCCTTTCACAGATGAGATATAGCGAATTATAATGCTCTAGTTAAGATTGTCATAAATGAATTGAATTAAAATTATATTCGCTTTAAATATTATTTTGTTGCCTGGGCTTCTTAAACATTGTCCACGACCCCATTTATGATTGCGAGTTTCTTGACGATTTTTTTGATGATTTATTTATTAGGTAACAATAGACATATGAAAATATATTGAGAATTCGTATCGGAAAAACAAAATATCTAAAATTAAAAATAGCACCAAAAATTATACAATATTTGACTTTAAAATCTCTCGACCCCAAAATTTTGCGACCCACAGTTTGAGAAGCCCTGGTTTACAATTAGAAATCGGTTAAATTAACGAATTAATGTATTTCTTGTAGATATGTATACTCCTTAAACGTGGCCTTTTAATTGTATATTCAATAATTCAAGAGAAACATAGAAATATGGGTCACGACGTCGGTAAAGCTTTTTGGTCTAGAATTAAATTAGAAAAATATCACGATATAAATGTAAGCGATCATATAATGCGGAATGTAATGCAATTCGATTTAAACAAAGCAAAGAGACGGCTGACGTGCCAGAGACAAAGCAGACTTTCGCGCCCGAAATCCGCGCTGACATGTGACAGGGTTGCCATAGTGAATTGGGAGACTGGCATTGTGTGCGGCGCGTTGTCAATTGTCAAACACAATAATGTCGATTGTTATTTGATTGGTAAAAATGGCGGGGATGTTTTAATATGTAAAAGAATCGCTGGTGTGACTAAGATTGATAGATTGTGTGTTACCGGTGAGTAGATAGATGGAGATAAGTCTGTACTGTCACAAGAAAAATGCTAATTATATATTTTTAAAATCTTACACTAATAAAGTTCGTAAAAATAATTCATATATCGTTGATACAAACAAAAATGTAGTTTAAGTTATAAAAAAAGGTTTTATTATAAACTAGTAGGTTTTGCCCACGGCATGGTCCGTATGTTGTCAATACAAGAGGAATTTGAAAAATCTGTTTATAAATGACAGGGACCTTTCATCCCCTATTTTAACAACCTTGTACACATCCCCAAAAGTTTAGTCTATTGCCAAATTTCATCGAAATCGGTTTAGTAGTTTAAGCGTAAAGCATACATTCTCATTTATAATATACGTGCATATGTTACATCGATGACACAAAAATCTCCTAATGAGTTCGTATATATGGCAACAACTTTAATTGGCGCGAAAAGTTTTCAACTTGACTTTTAACAGATCGGTCCTTTGCGCATGTGTGCGTAAATGAGCGTGTGCCTGTGTGCGTATTTAACAGATTTTTCGACCTAAAGTTTTTATTGACATTAACTACATAAATAGAGTTCCATTTTGACTGTCTATATGTAAGAATATGTAATAATAAAAAAAATTAAAACACTAAAATAAATAATAATAATATTATAATTTATTTTTATTATTGACAAATATATATATGTTAAAAATACACTTATTTCTAAATATACATTATAGAAATTTTAACCGAATCTAACACACAACGTTAGATTCGGTTGTTAGAGCGAGACGACACTATTTCAGGCGACTCATCAACGATCACCGTATTAGATGCTACGAACCCGCCATACTTTCTGGCAGCCACCGACACGGGAACCGTACACCTATGCTCTTTGTTAGAGTATAGAGTTCTTCTTACACTGGATTGTCGGTATGTAGCGTTCTCATTCTCACACAGCACGTTCACTTCGGGTATGAGAGGGATAGGCAATTTTGTTATCCAGGAACGCGCCGTCCGTACCAATGGAAAAATACAATTCGGACAGCAAAGGTCGCTTTGTGGGGTGTGTCGCGCGTACGCCGATCAACTTTGACACCAGTCGTATGGATTCCAAGGTAATAAAACAATTTCTTTGAGTTTTTGATTTTTTATTTATTTCATACAATACATTTATTTAATATGTAATATATAAAATTCTCGTGTCACAATGTTCGTTCCTTTACTCCTCCGAAACGGGTTGACCGATTCTCATGAAGTTTTGTGGCCATATAGAGTAGGACTGAGAATCGGACAACATCTATTTTTAGAGACATTTTTTTTTGGCAAAACGAAGTTTGTCGGGATCAGCTTTCTAATATATAAAATTCTCGTGTCACAATGTTCGTTCCTTTACTCCTCCGAAACGGGTTGACCGATTTTCATGAAATTTTGTGGCCATATAGAGTAGGACTGAGAATCGGGCGACATCTATTTTTTAGAGACATTTTTTTTTGGCAAAACGAAGTTTGTAAGGATCAGCTATCTAATATATAAAATTCTCGTGTCACAATGTTCGTTCCTTTACTCCTCCGAAACGGGTTGACCGATTCTCATGAAATTTTGTGGCCATATAGAGTAGGACTGAGAATCGGCCGACATCTATTTTTAGAGATATTTTTTTTTGGCAAAACGAAGTTTGTAAGGATCAGCTATCTAATATATAAAATTCTCGTGTCACAATGTTCGTTCCTTTACTCCTCCGAAACGGGTTGACCGATTCTCATGAAATTTTGTGGCCATATAGAGTAGGACTGAGAATCGGACAACATCTATTTTTAGAGACATTTTTTTTTGGCAAAACGAAGTTTGTCGGGATCAGCTATCTAATATATAAAATTCTCGTGTCACAATGTTCGTTCCTTTACTCCTCCGAAACGGGTTGACCGATTCTCATGAAATTTTGTGGCCATATAGAGTAGGACTGAGAATCGGACAACATCTATTTTTAGAGACATTTTTTTTTGGCAAAACGAAGTTTGTCGGGATCAGCTATCTAATATATAAAATTCTCGTGTCACAATGTTCGTTCCTTTACTCCTCCGAAACGGGTTGACCGATTCTCATGAAATTTTGTGGCCATATAGAGTAGGACTGAGAATCGGGCGACATCTATTTTTAGAGACATTTTTTTTTTGGCAAAACGAAGTTTGTCGGGATCAGCTTTCTAATATATAAAATTCTCGTGTCACAATGTTCGTTCCCGTACACCTCCGAAACTTGACCGGTTCTCATGAAATTTTGTGCTCAAGATGAGCAGCTCTTTCTTGAATTTTTATTGTTTTTAGCTCTCAATATCCAGTTTAGTGTGGTCTAAGTGTGATCCGTTCTATATAATATCGGCGAACAGCCATTTGGTTGTATGGAAATTGACGCATAGCGACATACATCCATACAAGGTGTATGAGAAGACAACCTGTTGTATCGCGAATGATCGGAATATGGTAATTCTCTTATCTTCCCCTAAAACACTTTATTCAGACACACACACACTCACACTACAGTAACTTGTTTTTTATATTATAATTTTTTTGTATAATTTTTTTTTTTGTATATTTGGTGCACTAACTATCTTGGTATTGTCAAAACAAACTAAAAAGCAATAAATATATTTATTTTATTTAAGTATCTTAGTTCAACATAAAAATATGCAACATACAACATTGTTAGTTCACAAACATTATGGAATATAAGATATTTGTATGGAATATAAGTAACTTTCATGTTAAAAAATCCAAAGCAAAAAAAAAATCAAAAAGTGACATTTCAGTGACTACTAGTTTTGTATCTGTGACTTTTTGTTTTTAAATATGTCCAATATCGTTTCTATGGGCGGATAAATTTTCGAAAAGTGTCTGACGGCATTTTCCTCTTTTCAGGGACTCCTGAATATTGGCGGAGATGTTGAAATACACAAAGTGCATACACACGTTGATAACATGAGTGTTTTTGAAAAATATATAAACCTTTTGTAACCTATTTTTCTCTTTTATTTTAACGACAAACGTACCCTTGAAAATCAAGCGTTAATTCGTGACTTATTGATTGTATATTACCGACTAATATTGCTGACTAGATTGCCGATTAGATTGCTGATTAGATTGCCGACTATATTGCCGATCAGAT
Organism: Leptophobia aripa; assembly: GCA_951799465.1. NCBI lineage: Eukaryota > Metazoa > Arthropoda > Insecta > Lepidoptera > Pieridae > Leptophobia > Leptophobia aripa. Next base: position 1,522,663 of record OX637283.1, on the reverse strand, counting down.
TGCTGAATAGATTGCCGACTAGATTACCGACTAGATTGTCGACTAGATTGCCGACTAGATTGCTGAATAGATTGCCGACTAGATAGCCAATTAAATTGCCGACTAGATTGCCTATTAGATTGCTAAATAGATTGCCGACTAATATTGCTGACTAGATTGCCGATTAGATTGCTGATTAGATTGCCGACTATATTGCCGATCAGATTCCTGAATAGATTGCCGACTATATTGCCGACTAGATTGCCGACTAGATTGCCGACTAGATTGCCGACTAGATTGCCGACTAGATAGCCAATTAAATTGCCGACTAGATTGCCTATTAGATTGCTAAATAGATTGCCGACTAGATTGCCGACTAATATTGCTGACTAGATTGCCGACTAGATAGCCGACTAGATAGCCGACTATATTGCTGACTAGATTGCCGACTAGATTGCCGACTAGATTGCTGAATAGATTGCCGACTAGATTGCCGACTAGATTGTCGACTAGATTGCCGACTAGATTGCCGACTAATATTGCTGACTAGATTGCCGATTAGATTGCCGACTAGATTGCCGATCAGATTCCTGAATAGATTGCCGACTATATTGCCAACTAGATTGCCGACTAGATTGCCGACTAGATAGCAAATTAAATTGCCAACTACATTGCCTATTAGATTGCTAAATAGATTGCCGACTAGATAGCCGACTATATTGCTGACTAGATTGCCGACTAGATTGTCGACTAGATTGCCTACTAGATTGCTGAATAGTTTGCCGACTAGATTGCTGAATAGATTGCCGACTAGATAGCCAATTAAATTGCCGACTAGATTGCCGACTATATTGCCGACTAGATTGTCGACTAGATTGCCGACTAGATTGCCGACTAGATTGCCGACTAATATTGCTGACTAGATTGCCGACTAGATTGCCGACTAGATTGCTGAATAGATTTCCGACTAGATAGCCAATTAAATTGCCGACTAGATTGCCTATTAGATTGCTAAATAGATTGCCGACTAGATAGCCAATTAAATTGCTGAATAGATTGCCGACTATATTGCTGACTAGATTGCCGACTAGATTGCCGACTAATATTGCTGACTAGATTGCTGACTAGATTGCCGACTAGATTACCGACTAATATTGCCGACTATATTGCCGATCAGATTCCTGAATAGATTGCCTATTAGATTGCCGACTAGATTGCCGACTAATATTGCTGACTAGATTGCCGATTAGATTGCCGACTAGATTGCCGATCAGATTCCTGAATAGATTGCCGACTAGATTGCCGACTAGATTGCCGACTAGATAGCCGACTATATTGCCGACTAGATTGTCGACTAGATTGCCGACTAGATTGCCGACTAATATTGCTGACTAGATTGCCGACTAGATTGCCGACTAGATTGCTGAATAGATTTCCGACTATATTGCCGACTAGATTGCCGACTAGATTGCCGACTAGATAGCCGACTATATTGCTGACTAGATTGCCGACTAGATTGCCGACTAGATTGCTGAATAGATTGCCGACTAGATTGCCGACTAGATTGCCGATCAGATTCCTGAATAGATTGCCGACTAGATTGCCGACTAGATTGTCGACTAGATTGCCTACTAGATTGCTGAATAGATTGCCGACTAGATTGATTAAATAGATTGCCGACTAGATAGCCAATTAAATTGCCGACTAGATTGCCGACTAGATTGCCGACTAGATTGCTGAATAGATTTCCGACTATATTGCCGACTAGATTGCCGACTAGATTGCCGACTAGATAGCCGACTATATTGCTGACTAGATTGCCGACTAGATTGCCGACTAGATTGCTGAATAGATTGCCGACTAGATTGCCGACTAGATTGCCGATCAGATTCCTGAATAGATTGCCTATTAGATTGCCGACTAGATTGCCGACTAATATTGCTGACTAGATTGCCGATTAGATTGCCGACTAGATTGCCGACTAGATTGCCGACTAGATTGCCGACTAGATAGCCGACTATATTGCCGACTATATTGCCGACTAGATTGCCGACTAGATTGCCGACTAGATTGCCGACTAGATAGCCAATTAAATTGCCGACTAGATTGCCTATTAGATTGCTAAATAGATTGCCGACTAGATAGCCAATTAAATTCCTGAATAGATTGCCAACTAGATTGCCGACTAGATTGCCAATTAAATTCCTGAATAGATTGCCAACTAGATTGCCGACTAGATTGCCGACTAGATTGCTGAATAGATTGCCGACTAGATTGCCGACTAGATTGCCGATTAGATTGCCGACTAGATTGCCGACTAGATTGCCGACTAATATTGCTGACTAGATTGCCGATTAGATTGCCGACTAGATTGCCGATCAGATTCCTGAATAGATTGCCGACTATATTGCCGACTAGATTGCCGACTAGATTGCCGACTAGATTGCCGACTAATATTGCTGACTAGATTGCCGATTAGATTGCCGACTAGATTGCCGATCAGATTCCTGAATAGATTGCCGACTATATTGCCGACTATATTGCCGACTAGATTGCCGACTAGATTGCCGACTAGATTGCCGACTAGATTGCCGACTAGATAGCCAATTAAATTGCCGACTACATTGCCTATTAGATTGCTAAATAGATTGCTGACTAGATAGCCGACTATATTGCTGACTAGATTGCCGACTAGATTGCCGACTAGATTGCCGACTAGATTGCTGAATAGATTGCCGACTAGATTGCCGACTAGATTGCCGATCAGATTCCTGAATAGATTGCCGACTAGATTGCCGACTAGATTGCCGACTAGATTGTCGACTAGATTGCCTACTAGATTGCTGAATAGATTGCCGACTAGATAGCCAATTAAATTGCCGACTAGATTGCCGACTATATTGCCGACTAGATTGTCGACTAGATTGCCGATTAGATTGCCGATCAGATTCCTGAATAGATTGCCGACTATATTGCCGACTATATTGCCGACTAGATTGCCGACTAGATAGCCAATTAAATTGCCGACTACATTGCCTATTAGATTGCTAAATAGATTGCCGACTAGATAGCCGACTATATTGCTGACTAGATTGCCGACTAGATTGCCGACTAGATTGCCGACTAGATTGCTGAATAGATTGCCGACTAGATTGCCGACTAGATTGCCGACTAATATTGCTGACTAGATTGCCGATTAGATTGCCGACTAGATTGCCGATCAGATTCCTGAATAGATTGCCGACTATATTGCCGACTAGATTGCCGACTAGATTGCCGACTAGATAGCCAATTAAATTGCCGACTACATTGCCTATTAGATTGCTAAATAGATTGCCGACTAGATAGCCGACTAGATTGCTGAATAGATTGCCGACTAGATTGCTGAATAGATTGCCGACTAGATAGCCAATTAAATTGCCGACTAGATTGCCGACTATATTGCCGACTAGATTGTCGACTAGATTGCCGACTAGATCGCCGACTAGATTGCCGACTAATATTGCTGACTAGATTGCCAACTAGATTGCCGACTAGATTGCTGAATAGATTTCCGACTAGATAGCCAATTAAATTGCCGACTAGATTGCCTATTAGATTGCTAAATAGATTGCCGACTAGATAGCCAATTAAATTGCTGAATAGATTGCCGACTATATTGCTGACTAGATTGCCGACTAGATTGCCGACTAATATTGCTGACTAGATTGCTGACTAGATTGCCGACTAGATTGCCGACTAATATTGCCGACTATATTGCCGATCAGATTCCTGAATAGATTGCCTATTAGATTGCCGACTAGATTGCCGACTAATATTGCTGACTAGATTGCCGATTAGATTGCCGACTAGATTGCCGATCAGATTCCTGAATAGATTGCCGACTAGATTGCCGACTAGATTGCCGACTAGATAGCCGACTATATTGCCGACTAGATTGTCGACTAGATTGCCGACTATATTGCCGACTAGATTGCCGACTAGATTGCCGACTAATATTGCTGACTAGATTGCCGACTAGATTGCCGACTAGATTGCTGAATAGATTTCCGACTATATTGCCGACTAGATTGCCGACTAGATTGCCGACTAGATAGCCGACTATATTGCTGACTAGATTGCCGACTAGATTGCCGACTAGATTGCTGAATAGATTGCCGACTAGATTGCCGACTAGATTGCCGATCAGATTCCTGAATAGATTGCCGACTAGATTGCCGACTAGATTGTCGACTAGATTGCCTACTAGATTGCTGAATAGATTGCCGACTAGATTGCTGAATAGAAATCCGACTAGATAGCCAATTAAATTGCCGACTAGATTGCCGACTATATTGCCGACTAATATTGCTGACTAGATTGCCGACTAGATTGCCGACTAGATAGCCAATTAAATTGCCGACTAGATTGCCTATTAGATTGCTAAATAGATTGCCGACTAGATAGCCAATTAAATTCCTGAATAGATTGCCGACTTGATTGCCGACTAGATTGTCGACTAGATTGCCGACTAGATTGCTGAATAGATTGCCGACTAGATTGCTGAATAGATTGCCGACTAGATAGCCAATTAAATTGCTGAATAGATTGCCGACTATATTGCTGAATAGATTGCCGACTAGATTGCCGACTAGATTGCCGATCAGATTCCTGAATAGATTGCCGACTAGATTGCTGAATAGATTGCCGACTAATATTGCTGACTAGATTGCCGACTAGATTGCCGACTAATATTGCCGACTATATTGCCGATCAGATTCCTGAATAGATTGCCGACTATATTGCCGACTAGATTGCCGACTAGATTGCCGACTAGATAGCCAATTAAATTGCCGACTAGATTGCCTATTAGATTTCTAAATAGATTGCCGACTAGATAGCCAATTAAATTCCTGAATAGATTGCCGACTAGATTACCGACTAGATTGTCGACTAGATTGCCGACTAGATTGCTGAATAGATTGCCGACTAGATAGCCAATTAAATTGCCGACTAGATTGCCTATTAGATTGCTAAATAGATTGCCGACTAATATTGCTGACTAGATTGCCGATTAGATTGCTGATTAGATTGCCGACTATATTGCCGACTAGATTGTCGACTACATTGCTGACTAGATTGCCGACTAGATTGCCGACTAATATTGCTGACTAGATTGCCGACTAGATTGCTGAATAGATTGCCGACTAGATAGCCAATTAAATTGCCGACTAGATTGCCTATCAGATTGCTAAATAGATTGCCGACTAATATTGCTGACTAGATTGCCGATTAGATTGCTGATTAGATTGCCGACTATATTGCCGATCAGATTCCTGAATAGATTGCCGACTATATTGCCGACTAGATTGCCGACTAGATAGCCAATTAAATTGCCGACTAGATTGCCTATTAGATTGCTAAATATATTGCCGACTAGATAGCCAATTAAATTCCTGAATAGATTGCCAACTAGATTGCCGACTAGATTGTCGACTAGATTGCCGACTAGATTGCTGAATAGATTGCCGACTAGATTGCCGACTAGATTGCCGACTAGATTGCCGACTAATATTGCTGACTAGATTGCCGATTAGATTGCCGACTAGATTGCCGACTAGATTGCCGACTAATATTGCTGACTAGATTGCCGATTAGATTGCCGACTAGATTGCCGATCAGATTCCTGAATAGATTGCCGACTATATTGCCGACTATATTGCCGACTAGATTGCCGACTAGATTGCCGACTAGATTGCCGACTAGATAGCCAATTAAATTGCCGACTACATTGCCTATTAGATTGCTAAATAGATTGCTGACTAGATAGCCGACTATATTGCTGACTAGATTGCCGACTAGATTGCCGACTAGATTGCCGACTAGATAGCCAATTAAATTGCCGACTTCATTGCCTATTAGATTGCTAAATAGATTGCCGACTAGATAGCCGACTATATTGCTGACTAGATTGCCGACTAGATTGTCGACTAGATTGCCTACTAGATTGCTGAATAGATTGCCGACTAGATTGCTGAATAGATTGCCGACTAGATAGCCAATTAAATTGCCGACTAGATTGCCGACTATATTGCCGACTAGATTGTCGACTAGATTGCCGACTAGATCGCCGACTAGATTGCCGACTAATATTGCTGACTAGATTGCCAACTAGATTGCCGACTAGATTGCTGAATAGATTTCCGACTAGATAGCCAATTAAATTGCCGACTAGATTGCCTATTAGATTGCTAAATAGATTGCCGACTAGATAGCCAATTAAATTGCTGAATAGATTGCCGACTATATTGCTGACTAGATTGCCGACTAGATTGCCGACTAATATTGCTGACTAGATTGCTGACTAGATTGCCGACTAGATTGCCGACTAATATTGCCGACTATATTGCCGATCAGATTCCTGAATAGATTGCCTATTAGATTGCCGACTAGATTGCCGACTAATATTGCTGACTAGATTGCCGATTAGATTGCCGACTAGATTGCCGATCAGATTCCTGAATAGATTGCCGACTAGATTGCCGACTAGATTGCCGACTAGATAGCCGACTATATTGCTGACTAGATTGCCGACTAGATTGCCGACTAGATTGCTGAATAGATTGCCGACTAGATTGCCGACTAGATTGTCGACTAGATTGCCGACTAGATTGCCGACTAATATTGCCGACTAGATTGCCGACTAGATAGCCAATTAAATTGCCGACTACATTGCCTATTAGATTGCTAAATAGATTGCCGACTAGATAGCCGACTATATTGCTGACTAGATTGCCGACTAGATTGTCGACTAGATTGCTAAATAGATTGCCGACTAGATAGCCAATTAAATTGCTGAATAGATTGCCGACTATATTGCTGACTAGATTGCCGACTAGATTGCCGACTAATATTGCTGACTAGATTGCCGACTAGATTGCCGACTAGATTGCCGACTAGATTGCCGACTAGATAGCCGACTATATTGCCGACTATATTGCCGACTAGATTGCCGACTAGATTGCCGACTAGATTGCCGACTAGATAGCCAATTAAATTGCCGACTAGATTGCCTATTAGATTGCTAAATAGATTGCCGACTAGATAGCCAATTAAATTCCTGAATAGATTGCCAACTAGATTGCCGACTAGATTGCCAATTAAATTCCTGAATAGATTGCCAACTAGATTGCCGACTAGATTGTCGACTAGATTGCCGACTAGATTGCTGAATAGATTGCCGACTAGATTGCCGACTAGATTGCCGATTAGATTGCCGACTAGATTGCCGACTAGATTGCCGACTAATATTGCTGACTAGATTGCCGATTAGATTGCCGACTAGATTGCCGATCAGATTCCTGAATAGATTGCCGACTATATTGCCGACTAGATTGCCGACTAGATTGCCGACTAGATTGCCGACTAATATTGCTGACTAGATTGCCGATTAGATTGCCGACTAGATTGCCGATCAGATTCCTGAATAGATTGCCGACTATATTGCCGACTATATTGCCGACTAGATTGCCGACTAGATTGCCGACTAGATTGCCGACTAGATTGCCGACTAGATAGCCAATTAAATTGCCGACTACATTGCCTATTAGATTGCTAAATAGATTGCTGACTAGATAGCCGACTATATTGCTGACTAGATTGCTGACTAGATTGCCGACTAGATTGCCGACTAGATTGCCGATCAGATTCCTGAATAGATTGCCGACTAGATTGCCGACTAGATTGCCGACTAGATTGTCGACTAGATTGCCTACTAGATTGCTGAATAGATTGCCGACTAGATAGCCAATTAAATTGCCGACTAGATTGCCGACTATATTGCCGACTAGATTGTCGACTAGATTGCCGATTAGATTGCCGATCAGATTCCTGAATAGATTGCCGACTATATTGCCGACTATATTGCCGACTAGATTGCCGACTAGATAGCCAATTAAATTGCCGACTACATTGCCTATTAGATTGCTAAATAGATTGCCGACTAGATAGCCGACTATATTGCTGACTAGATTGCCGACTAGATTGCCGACTAGATTGCCGACTAGATTGCTGAATAGATTGCCGACTAGATTGCCGACTAGATTGCCGACTAATATTGCTGACTAGATTGCCGATTAGATTGCCGACTAGATTGCCGATCAGATTCCTGAATAGATTGCCGACTATATTGCCGACTAGATTGCCGACTAGATTGCCGACTAGATAGCCAATTAAATTGCCGACTACATTGCCTATTAGATTGCTAAATAGATTGCCGACTAGATAGCCGACTAGATTGCTGAATAGATTGCCGACTAGATTGCTGAATAGATTGCCGACTAGATAGCCAATTAAATTGCCGACTAGATTGCCGACTATATTGCCGACTAGATTGTCGACTAGATTGCCGACTAGATCGCCGACTAGATTGCCGACTAATATTGCTGACTAGATTGCCAACTAGATTGCCGACTAGATTGCTGAATAGATTTCCGACTAGATAGCCAATTAAATTGCCGACTAGATTGCCTATTAGATTGCTAAATAGATTGCCGACTAGATAGCCAATTAAATTGCTGAATAGATTGCCGACTATATTGCTGACTAGATTGCCGACTAGATTGCCGACTAATATTGCTGACTAGATTGCTGACTAGATTGCCGACTAGATTGCCGACTAATATTGCCGACTATATTGCCGATCAGATTCCTGAATAGATTGCCTATTAGATTGCCGACTAGATTGCCGACTAATATTGCTGACTAGATTGCCGATTAGATTGCCGACTAGATTGCCGATCAGATTCCTGAATAGATTGCCGACTAGATTGCCGACTAGATTGCCGACTAGATAGCCGACTATATTGCCGACTAGATTGTCGACTAGATTGCCGACTATATTGCCGACTAGATTGCCGACTAGATTGCCGACTAATATTGCTGACTAGATTGCCGACTAGATTGCCGACTAGATTGCTGAATAGATTTCCGACTATATTGCCGACTAGATTGCCGACTAGATTGCCGACTAGATAGCCGACTATATTGCTGACTAGATTGCCGACTAGATTGCCGACTAGATTGCTGAATAGATTGCCGACTAGATTGCCGACTAGATTGCCGATCAGATTCCTGAATAGATTGCCGACTAGATTGCCGACTAGATTGTCGACTAGATTGCCTACTAGATTGCTGAATAGATTGCCGACTAGATTGCTGAATAGAAATCCGACTAGATAGCCAATTAAATTGCCGACTAGATTGCCGACTATATTGCCGACTAATATTGCTGACTAGATTGCCGACTAGATTGCCGACTAGATAGCCAATTAAATTGCCGACTAGATTGCCTATTAGATTGCTAAATAGATTGCCGACTAGATAGCCAATTAAATTCCTGAATAGATTGCCGACTTGATTGCCGACTAGATTGTCGACTAGATTGCCGACTAGATTGCTGAATAGATTGCCGACTAGATTGCTGAATAGATTGCCGACTAGATAGCCAATTAAATTGCTGAATAGATTGCCGACTATATTGCTGAATAGATTGCCGACTAGATTGCCGACTAGATTGCCGATCAGATTCCTGAATAGATTGCCGACTAGATTGCTGAATAGATTGCCGACTAATATTGCTGACTAGATTGCCGACTAGATTGCCGACTAATATTGCCGACTATATTGCCGATCAGATTCCTGAATAGATTGCCGACTATATTGCCGACTAGATTGCCGACTAGATTGCCGACTAGATAGCCAATTAAATTGCCGACTAGATTGCCTATTAGATTTCTAAATAGATTGCCGACTAGATAGCCAATTAAATTCCTGAATAGATTGCCGACTAGATTACCGACTAGATTGTCGACTAGATTGCCGACTAGATTGCTGAATAGATTGCCGACTAGATAGCCAATTAAATTGCCGACTAGATTGCCTATTAGATTGCTAAATAGATTGCCGACTAATATTGCTGACTAGATTGCCGATTAGATTGCTGATTAGATTGCCGACTATATTGCCGACTAGATTGTCGACTACATTGCTGACTAGATTGCCGACTAGATTGCCGACTAATATTGCTGACTAGATTGCCGACTAGATTGCTGAATAGATTGCCGACTAGATAGCCAATTAAATTGCCGACTAGATTGCCTATCAGATTGCTAAATAGATTGCCGACTAATATTGCTGACTAGATTGCCGATTAGATTGCTGATTAGATTGCCGACTATATTGCCGATCAGATTCCTGAATAGATTGCCGACTATATTGCCGACTAGATTGCCGACTAGATAGCCAATTAAATTGCCGACTAGATTGCCTATTAGATTGCTAAATATATTGCCGACTAGATAGCCAATTAAATTCCTGAATAGATTGCCAACTAGATTGCCGACTAGATTGTCGACTAGATTGCCGACTAGATTGCTGAATAGATTGCCGACTAGATTGCCGACTAGATTGCCGACTAGATTGCCGACTAATATTGCTGACTAGATTGCCGATTAGATTGCCGACTAGATTGCCGACTAGATTGCCGACTAATATTGCTGACTAGATTGCCGATTAGATTGCCGACTAGATTGCCGATCAGATTCCTGAATAGATTGCCGACTATATTGCCGACTATATTGCCGACTAGATTGCCGACTAGATTGCCGACTAGATTGCCGACTAGATAGCCAATTAAATTGCCGACTACATTGCCTATTAGATTGCTAAATAGATTGCTGACTAGATAGCCGACTATATTGCTGACTAGATTGCCGACTAGATTGCCGACTAGATTGCCGACTAGATAGCCAATTAAATTGCCGACTACATTGCCTATTAGATTGCTAAATAGATTGCCGACTAGATAGCCGACTATATTGCTGACTAGATTGCCGACTAGATTGTCGACTAGATTGCCTACTAGATTGCTGAATAGATTGCCGACTAGATTGCTGAATAGATTGCCGACTAGATAGCCAATTAAATTGCCGACTAGATTGCCGACTATATTGCCGACTAGATTGTCGACTAGATTGCCGACTATATCGCCGACTAGATTGCCGACTAATATTGCTGACTAGATTGCCAACTAGATTGCCGACTAGATTGCTGAATAGATTTCCGACTAGATAGCCAATTAAATTGCCGACTAGATTGCCTATTAGATTGCTAAATAGATTGCCGACTAGATAGCCAATTAAATTGCTGAATAGATTGCCGACTATATTGCTGACTAGATTGCCGACTAGATTGCCGACTAATATTGCTGACTAGATTGCTGACTAGATTGCCGACTAGATTGCCGACTAATATTGCCGACTATATTGCCGATCAGATTCCTGAATAGATTGCCTATTAGATTGCCGACTAGATTGCCGACTAATATTGCTGACTAGATTGCCGATTAGATTGCCGACTAGATTGCCGATCAGATTCCTGAATAGATTGCCGACTAGATTGCCGACTAGATTGCCGACTAGATAGCCGACTATATTGCCGACTAGATTGTCGACTAGATTGCCGACTAATATTGCTGACTAGATTGCCGACTAGATAGCCGACTAGATAGCCGACTATATTGCTGACTAGATTGCCGACTAGATTGCCGACTAGATTGCTGAATAGATTGCCGACTAGATTGCCGACTAGATTGTCGACTAGATTGCCGACTAGATTGCCGACTAATATTGCTGACTAGATTGCCGATTAGATTGCCGACTAGATTGCCGATCAGATTCCTGAATAGATTGCCGACTATATTGCCGACTAGATTGCCGACTAGATTGCCGACTAGATAGCCAATTAAATTGCCGACTACATTGCCTATTAGATTGCTAAATAGATTGCCGACTAGATAGCCGACTATATTGCTGACTAGATTGCCGACTAGATTGTCGACTAGATTGCCTACTAGATTGCTGAATAGTTTGCCGACTAGATTGCTGAATAGATTGCCGACTAGATAGCCAATTAAATTGCCGACTAGATTGCCGACTATATTGCCGACTAGATTGTCGACTAGATTGCCGACTAGATTGCCGACTAGATTGCCGACTAATATTGCTGACTAGATTGCCGACTAGATTGCCGACTAGATTGCTGAATAGATTTCCGACTAGATAGCCAATTAAATTGCCGACTAGATTGCCTATTAGATTGCTAAATAGATTGCCGACTAGATAGCCAATTAAATTGCTGAATAGATTGCCGACTATATTGCTGACTAGATTGCCGACTAGATTGCCGACTAATATTGCTGACTAGATTGCTGACTAGATTGCCGACTAGATTACCGACTAATATTGCCGACTATATTGCCGATCAGATTCCTGAATAGATTGCCTATTAGATTGCCGACTAGATTGCCGACTAATATTGCTGACTAGATTGCCGATTAGATTGCCGACTAGATTGCCGATCAGATTCCTGAATAGATTGCCGACTAGATTGCCGACTAGATTGCCGACTAGATAGCCGACTATATTGCCGACTAGATTGTCGACTAGATTGCCGACTAGATTGCCGACTAATATTGCTGACTAGATTGCCGACTAGATTGCCGACTAGATTGCTGAATAGATTTCCGACTATATTGCCGACTAGATTGCCGACTAGATTGCCGACTAGATAGCCGACTATATTGCTGACTAGATTGCCGACTAGATTGCCGACTAGATTGCTGAATAGATTGCCGACTAGATTGCCGACTAGATTGCCGATCAGATTCCTGAATAGATTGCCGACTAGATTGCCGACTAGATTGTCGACTAGATTGCCTACTAGATTGCTGAATAGATTGCCGACTAGATTGATTAAATAGATTGCCGACTAGATAGCCAATTAAATTGCCGACTAGATTGCCGACTAGATTGCCGACTAGATTGCTGAATAGATTTCCGACTATATTGCCGACTAGATTGCCGACTAGATTGCCGACTAGATAGCCGACTATATTGCTGACTAGATTGCCGACTAGATTGCCGACTAGATTGCTGAATAGATTGCCGACTAGATTGCCGACTAGATTGCCGATCAGATTCCTGAATAGATTGCCTATTAGATTGCCGACTAGATTGCCGACTAATATTGCTGACTAGATTGCCGATTAGATTGCCGACTAGATTGCCGATCAGATTCCTGAATAGATTGCCGACTAGATTGCCGACTAGATTGCCGACTAGATAGCCGACTATATTGCCGACTATATTGCCGACTAGATTGCCGACTAGATTGCCGACTAGATTGCCGACTAGATAGCCAATTAAATTGCCGACTAGATTGCCTATTAGATTGCTAAATAGATTGCCGACTAGATAGCCAATTAAATTCCTGAATAGATTGCCAACTAGATTGCCGACTAGATTGCCGACTAGATTGCCGATTAGATTGCCGACTAGATTGCCGACTAGATTGCCGACTAATATTGCTGACTAGATTGCCGATTAGATTGCCGACTAGATTGCCGATCAGATTCCTGAATAGATTGCCGACTATATTGCCGACTAGATTGCCGACTAGATTGCCGACTAGATTGCCGACTAATATTGCTGACTAGATTGCCGATTAGATTGCCGACTAGATTGCCGATCAGATTCCTGAATAGATTGCCGACTATATTGCCGACTATATTGCCGACTAGATTGCCGACTAGATTGCCGACTAGATAGCCAATTAAATTGCCGACTACATTGCCTATTAGATTGCTAAATAGATTGCTGACTAGATAGCCGACTATATTGCTGACTAGATTGCCGACTAGATTGCCGACTAGATTGCCGACTAGATTGCTGAATAGATTGCCGACTAGATTGCCGACTAGATTGCCGATCAGATTCCTGAATAGATTGCCGACTAGATTGCCGACTAGATTGCCGACTAGATTGTCGACTAGATTGCCTACTAGATTGCTGAATAGATTGCCGACTAGATAGCCAATTAAATTGCCGACTAGATTGCCGACTATATTGCCGACTAGATTGTCGACTAGATTGCCGATTAGATTGCCGATCAGATTCCTGAATAGATTGCCGACTATATTGCCGACTATATTGCCGACTAGATTGCCGACTAGATTGCCGACTAGATTGCCGACTAGATTGCCGACTAGATAGCCAATTAAATTGCCGACTACATTGCCTATTAGATTGCTAAATAGATTGCCGACTAGATAGCCGACTATATTGCTGACTAGATTGCCGACTAGATTGCCGACTAGATTGCCGACTAGATTGCTGAATAGATTGCCGACTAGATTGCCGACTAGATTGCCGACTAATATTGCTGACTAGATTGCCGATTAGATTGCCGACTAGATTGCCGATCAGATTCCTGAATAGATTGCCGACTATATTGCCGACTAGATTGCCGACTAGATTGCCGACTAGATAGCCAATTAAATTGCCGACTACATTGCCTATTAGATTGCTAAATAGATTGCCGACTAGATAGCCGACTAGATTGCTGAATAGATTGCCGACTAGATTGCTGAATAGATTGCCGACTAGATAGCCAATTAAATTGCCGACTAGATTGCCGACTATATTGCCGACTAGATTGTCGACTAGATTGCCGACTAGATCGCCGACTAGATTGCCGACTAATATTGCTGACTAGATTGCCAACTAGATTGCCGACTAGATTGCTGAATAGATTTCCGACTAGATAGCCAATTAAATTGCCGACTAGATTGCTAAATAGATTGCCGACTAGATAGCCAATTAAATTGCTGAATAGATTGCCGACTATATTGCTGACTAGATTGCCGACTAGATTGCCGACTAATATTGCTGACTAGATTGCTGACTAGATTGCCGACTAGATTGCCGACTAATATTGCCGACTATATTGCCGATCAGATTCCTGAATAGATTGCCTATTAGATTGCCGACTAGATTGCCGACTAATATTGCTGACTAGATTGCCGATTAGATTGCCGACTAGATTGCCGATCAGATTCCTGAATAGATTGCCGACTAGATTGCCGACTAGATTGCCGACTAGATAGCCGACTATATTGCCGACTAGATTGTCGACTAGATTGCCGACTATATTGCCGACTAGATTGCCGACTAGATTGCCGACTAATATTGCTGACTAGATTGCCGACTAGATTGCTGAATAGATTTCCGACTATATTGCCGACTAGATTGCCGACTAGATTGCCGACTAGATAGCCAACTATATTGCTGACTAGATTGCCGACTAGATTGCCGACTAGATTGCTGAATAGATTGCCGACTAGATTGCCGACTAGATTGCCGATCAGATTCCTGAATAGATTGCCGACTAGATTGCCGACTAGATTGTCGACTAGATTGCCTACTAGATTGCTGAATAGATTGCCGACTAGATTGCTGAATAGAAATCCGACTAGATAGCCAATTAAATTGCCGACTAGATTGCCGACTATATTGCCGACTAATATTGCTGACTAGATTGCCGACTAGATTGCCGACTAGATAGCCAATTAAATTGCCGACTAGATTGCCTATTAGATTGCTAAATAGATTGCCGACTAGATAGCCAATTAAATTCCTGAATAGATTGCCGACTTGATTGCCGACTAGATTGTCGACTAGATTGCCGACTAGATTGCTGAATAGATTGCCGACTAGATTGCTGAATAGATTGCCGACTAGATAGCCAATTAAATTGCTGAATAGATTGCCGACTATATTGCTGAATAGATTGCCGACTAGATTGCCGACTAGATTGCCGATCAGATTCCTGAATAGATTGCCGACTAGATTGCTGAATAGATTGCCGACTAATATTGCTGACTAGATTGCCGACTAGATTGCCGACTAATATTGCCGACTATATTGCCGATCAGATTCCTGAATAGATTGCCGACTATATTGCCGACTAGATTGCCGACTAGATTGCCGACTAGATAGCCAATTAAATTGCCGACTAGATTGCCTTTTAGATTTCTAAATAGATTGCCGACTAGATAGCCAATTAAATTCCTGAATAGATTGCCGACTAGATTACCGACTAGATTGTCGACTAGATTGCCGACTAGATTGCTGAATAGATTGCCGACTAGATAGCCAATTAAATTGCCGACTAGATTGCCTATTAGATTGCTAAATAGATTGCCGACTAATATTGCTGACTAGATTGCCGATTAGATTGCTGATTAGATTGCCGACTATATTGCCGACTAGATTGTCGACTACATTGCTGACTAGATTGCCGACTAGATTGCCGACTAATATTGCTGACTAGATTGCCGACTAGATTGCTGAATAGATTGCCGACTAGATAGCCAATTAAATTGCCGACTAGATTGCCTATCAGATTGCTAAATAGATTGCCGACTAATATTGCTGACTAGATTGCCGATTAGATTGCTGATTAGATTGCCGACTATATTGCCGATCAGATTCCTGAATAGATTGCCGACTATATTGCCGACTAGATTGCCGACTAGATAGCCAATTAAATTCCTGAATAGATTGCCAACTAGATTGCCGACTAGATTGTCGACTAGATTGCCGACTAGATTGCTGAATAGATTGCCGACTAGATTGCCGACTAGATTGCCGACTAGATTGCCGACTAATATTGCTGACTAGATTGCCGATTAGATTGCCGACTAGATTGCCGACTAATATTGCTGACTAGATTGCCGATTAGATTGCCGACTAGATTGCCGATCAGATTCCTGAATAGATTGCCGACTATATTGCCGACTATATTGCCGACTAGATTGCCGACTAGATTGCCGACTAGATTGCCGACTAGATAGCCAATTAAATTGCCGACTACATTGCCTATTAGATTGCTAAATAGATTGCTGACTAGATAGCCGACTATATTGCTGACTAGATTGCCGACTAGATTGCCGACTAGATTGCCGACTAGATTGCTGAATAGATTGCCGACTAGATTGCCGACTAGATTGCCGACTAGATAGCCAATTAAATTGCCGACTACATTGCCTATTAGATTGCTAAATAGATTGCCGACTAGATAGCCGACTATATTGCTGACTAGATTGCCGACTAGATTGTCGACTAGATTGCCTACTAGATTGCTGAATAGATTGCCGACTAGATTGCTGAATAGATTGCCGACTAGATAGCCAATTAAATTGCCGACTAGATTGCCGACTATATTGCCGACTAGATTGTCGACTAGATTGCCGACTAGATCGCCGACTAGATTGCCGACTAATATTGCTGACTAGATTGCCAACTAGATTGCCGACTAGATTGCTGAATAGATTTCCGACTAGATAGCCAATTAAATTGCCGACTAGATTGCCTATTAGATTGCTAAATAGATTGCCGACTAGATAGCCAATTAAATTGCTGAATAGATTGCCGACTATATTGCTGACTAGATTGCCGACTAGATTGCCGACTAATATTGCTGACTAGATTGCTGACTAGATTGCCGACTAGATTGCCGACTAATATTGCCGATCAGATTCCTGAATAGATTGCCTATTAGATTGCCGACTAGATTGCCGACTAATATTGCTGACTAGATTGCCGATTAGATTGCCGACTAGATTGCCGATCAGATTCCTGAATAGATTGCCGACTAGATTGCCGACTAGATTGCCGACTAGATAGCCGACTATATTGCCGACTAGATTGTCGACTAGATTGCCGACTAGATTGCTGAATAGATTGCCGACTAGATAGCCAATTAAATTGCCGACTAGATTGCCTATTAGATTGCTAAATAGATTGCCGACTAGATAGCCAATTAAATTGCTGAATAGATTGCCGACTATATTGCTGACTAGATTGCCGACTAGATTGCCGACTAATATTGCTGACTAGATTGCTGACTAGATTGCCGACTAGATTGCCGACTAATATTGCCGATCAGATTCCTGAATAGATTGCCTATTAGATTGCCGACTAGATTGCCGACTAATATTGCTGACTAGATTGCCGATTAGATTGCCGACTAGATTGCCGATCAGATTCCTGAATAGATTGCCGACTAGATTGCCGACTAGATTGCCGACTAGATAGCCGACTATATTGCCGACTAGATTGCCGACTAGATTGCCGACTAGATAGCCGACTATATTGCTGACTAGATTGCCGACTAGATTGCCGACTAGATTGCTGAATAGATTGCCGACTAGATTGCCGACTAGATTGCCGATCAGATTCCTGAATAGATTGCCGACTAGATTGGCGACTAGATTGTCGACTAGATTGCCTACTAGATTGCTGAATAGATTGCCGACTAGATTGCTGAATAGAAATCCGACTAGATAGCCAATTAAATTGCCGACTAGATTGCCGACTATATTGCCGACTAATATTGCTGACTAGATTGCCGACTAGATTGCCGACTAGATAGCCAATTAAATTGCCGACTAGATTGCCTATTAGATTGCTAAATAGATTGCCGACTAGATAGCCAATTAAATTCCTGAATAGATTGCCGACTTGATTGCCGACTAGATTGTCGACTAGATTGCCGACTAGATTGCTGAATAGATTGCCGACTAGATTGCTGAATAGATTGCCGACTAGATAGCCGACTATATTGCTGACTAGATTGCCGACTAGATTGCCGACTAATATTGCTGACTAGATTGCCGATTAGATTGCCGACTAGATTGCCGATCAGATTCTTGAATAGATTGCCGACTATATTGCCGACTAGATTGCCGACTAGATTGCCGACTAGATAGCCAATTAAATTGCCGACTACATTGCCTATTAGATTGCTAAATAGATTGCCGACTAGATAGCCGACTAGATTGCTGAATAGATTGCCGACTAGATTGCTGAATAGATTGCCGACTAGATAGCCAATTAAATTGCCGACTAGATTGCCGACTATATTGCCGACTAGATTGTCGACTAGATTGCCGACTAGATCGCCGACTAGATTGCCGACTAATATTGCTGACTAGATTGCCAACTAGATTGCCGACTAGATTGCTGAATAGATTTCCGACTAGATAGCCAATTAAATTGCCGACTAGATTGCTAAATAGATTGCCGACTAGATAGCCAATTAAATTGCTGAATAGATTGCCGACTATATTGCTGACTAGATTGCCGACTAGATTGCCGACTAATATTGCTGACTAGATTGCTGACTAGATTGCCGACTAGATTGCCGACTAATATTGCCGACTATATTGCCGATCAGATTCCTGAATAGATTGCCTATTAGATTGCCGACTAGATTGCCGACTAATATTGCTGACTAGATTGCCGATTAGATTGCCGACTAGATTGCCGATCAGATTCCTGAATAGATTGCCGACTAGATTGCCGACTAGATTGCCGACTAGATAGCCGACTATATTGCCGACTAGATTGTCGACTAGATTGCCGACTATATTGCCGACTAGATTGCCGACTAGATTGCCGACTAATATTGCTGACTAGATTGCCGACTAGATTGCCGACTAGATTGCTGAATAGATTTCCGACTATATTGCCGACTAGATTGCCGACTAGATTGCCGACTAGATAGCCAACTATATTGCTGACTAGATTGCCGACTAGATTGCCGA
Source organism: Leptophobia aripa (assembly GCA_951799465.1). NCBI lineage: Eukaryota > Metazoa > Arthropoda > Insecta > Lepidoptera > Pieridae > Leptophobia > Leptophobia aripa. The sequence goes on along the minus strand of OX637283.1, from coordinate 1,503,198 downwards.
CTAGATTGCTGAATAGATTGCCGACTAGATTGCCGACTAGATTGCCGATCAGATTCCTGAATAGATTGCCGACTAGATTGCCGACTAGATTGTCGACTAGATTGCCTACTAGATTGCTGAATAGATTGCCGACTAGATTGCTGAATAGAAATCCGACTAGATAGCCAATTAAATTGCCGACTAGATTGCCGACTATATTGCCGACTAATATTGCTGACTAGATTGCCGACTAGATTGCCGACTAGATAGCCAATTAAATTGCCGACTAGATTGCCTATTAGATTGCTAAATAGATTGCCGACTAGATAGCCAATTAAATTCCTGAATAGATTGCCGACTTGATTGCCGACTAGATTGTCGACTAGATTGCCGACTAGATTGCTGAATAGATTGCCGACTAGATTGCTGAATAGATTGCCGACTAGATAGCCAATTAAATTGCTGAATAGATTGCCGACTATATTGCTGAATAGATTGCCGACTAGATTGCCGACTAGATTGCCGATCAGATTCCTGAATAGATTGCCGACTAGATTGCTGAATAGATTGCCGACTAATATTGCTGACTAGATTGCCGACTAGATTGCCGACTAATATTGCCGACTATATTGCCGATCAGATTCCTGAATAGATTGCCGACTATATTGCCGACTAGATTGCCGACTAGATTGCCGACTAGATAGCCAATTAAATTGCCGACTAGATTGCCTATTAGATTTCTAAATAGATTGCCGACTAGATAGCCAATTAAATTCCTGAATAGATTGCCGACTAGATTACCGACTAGATTGTCGACTAGATTGCCGACTAGATTGCTGAATAGATTGCCGACTAGATAGCCAATTAAATTGCCGACTAGATTGCCTATTAGATTGCTAAATAGATTGCCGACTAATATTGCTGACTAGATTGCCGATTAGATTGCTGATTAGATTGCCGACTATATTGCCGACTAGATTGTCGACTACATTGCTGACTAGATTGCCGACTAGATTGCCGACTAATATTGCTGACTAGATTGCCGACTAGATTGCTGAATAGATTGCCGACTAGATAGCCAATTAAATTGCCGACTAGATTGCCTATCAGATTGCTAAATAGATTGCCGACTAATATTGCTGACTAGATTGCCGATTAGATTGCTGATTAGATTGCCGACTATATTGCCGATCAGATTCCTGAATAGATTGCCGACTATATTGCCGACTAGATTGCCGACTAGATAGCCAATTAAATTCCTGAATAGATTGCCAACTAGATTGCCGACTAGATTGTCGACTAGATTGCCGACTAGATTGCTGAATAGATTGCCGACTAGATTGCCGACTAGATTGCCGACTAGATTGCCGACTAATATTGCTGACTAGATTGCCGATTAGATTGCCGACTAGATTGCCGACTAATATTGCTGACTAGATTGCCGATTAGATTGCCGACTAGATTGCCGATCAGATTCCTGAATAGATTGCCGACTATATTGCCGACTATATTGCCGACTAGATTGCCGACTAGATTGCCGACTAGATTGCCGACTAGATAGCCAATTAAATTGCCGACTACATTGCCTATTAGATTGCTAAATAGATTGCTGACTAGATAGCCGACTATATTGCTGACTAGATTGCCGACTAGATTGCCGACTAGATTGCCGACTAGATTGCTGAATAGATTGCCGACTAGATTGCCGACTAGATTGCCGACTAGATAGCCAATTAAATTGCCGACTACATTGCCTATTAGATTGCTAAATAGATTGCCGACTAGATAGCCGACTATATTGCTGACTAGATTGCCGACTAGATTGTCGACTAGATTGCCTACTAGATTGCTGAATAGATTGCCGACTAGATTGCTGAATAGATTGCCGACTAGATAGCCAATTAAATTGCCGACTAGATTGCCGACTATATTGCCGACTAGATTGTCGACTAGATTGCCGACTAGATCGCCGACTAGATTGCCGACTAATATTGCTGACTAGATTGCCAACTAGATTGCCGACTAGATTGCTGAATAGATTTCCGACTAGATAGCCAATTAAATTGCCGACTAGATTGCCTATTAGATTGCTAAATAGATTGCCGACTAGATAGCCAATTAAATTGCTGAATAGATTGCCGACTATATTGCTGACTAGATTGCCGACTAGATTGCCGACTAATATTGCTGACTAGATTGCTGACTAGATTGCCGACTAGATTGCCGACTAATATTGCCGATCAGATTCCTGAATAGATTGCCTATTAGATTGCCGACTAGATTGCCGACTAATATTGCTGACTAGATTGCCGATTAGATTGCCGACTAGATTGCCGATCAGATTCCTGAATAGATTGCCGACTAGATTGCCGACTAGATTGCCGACTAGATAGCCGACTATATTGCCGACTAGATTGTCGACTAGATTGCCGACTAGATTGCTGAATAGATTGCCGACTAGATAGCCAATTAAATTGCCGACTAGATTGCCTATTAGATTGCTAAATAGATTGCCGACTAGATAGCCAATTAAATTGCTGAATAGATTGCCGACTATATTGCTGACTAGATTGCCGACTAGATTGCCGACTAATATTGCTGACTAGATTGCTGACTAGATTGCCGACTAGATTGCCGACTAATATTGCCGATCAGATTCCTGAATAGATTGCCTATTAGATTGCCGACTAGATTGCCGACTAATATTGCTGACTAGATTGCCGATTAGATTGCCGACTAGATTGCCGATCAGATTCCTGAATAGATTGCCGACTAGATTGCCGACTAGATTGCCGACTAGATAGCCGACTATATTGCCGACTAGATTGCCGACTAGATTGCCGACTAGATAGCCGACTATATTGCTGACTAGATTGCCGACTAGATTGCCGACTAGATTGCTGAATAGATTGCCGACTAGATTGCCGACTAGATTGCCGATCAGATTCCTGAATAGATTGCCGACTAGATTGCCGACTAGATTGTCGACTAGATTGCCTACTAGATTGCTGAATAGATTGCCGACTAGATTGCTGAATAGAAATCCGACTAGATAGCCAATTAAATTGCCGACTAGATTGCCGACTATATTGCCGACTAATATTGCTGACTAGATTGCCGACTAGATTGCCGACTAGATAGCCAATTAAATTGCCGACTAGATTGCCTATTAGATTGCTAAATAGATTGCCGACTAGATAGCCAATTAAATTCCTGAATAGATTGCCGACTTGATTGCCGACTAGATTGTCGACTAGATTGCCGACTAGATTGCTGAATAGATTGCCGACTAGATTGCTGAATAGATTGCCGACTAGATAGCCAATTAAATTGCTGAATAGATTGCCGACTATATTGCTGAATAGATTGCCGACTAGATTGCCGACTAGATTGCCGATCAGATTCCTGAATAGATTGCCGACTAGATTGCTGAATAGATTGCCGACTAATATTGCTGACTAGATTGCCGACTAGATTGCCGACTAATATTGCCGACTATATTGCCGATCAGATTCCTGAATAGATTGCCGACTATATTGCCGACTAGATTGCCGACTAGATTGCCGACTAGATAGCCAATTAAATTGCCGACTAGATTGCCTATTAGATTTCTAAATAGATTGCCGACTAGATAGCCAATTAAATTCCTGAATAGATTGCCGACTAGATTACCGACTAGATTGTCGACTAGATTGCCGACTAGATTGCTGAATAGATTGCCGACTAGATAGCCAATTAAATTGCCGACTAGATTGCCTATTAGATTGCTAAATAGATTGCCGACTAATATTGCTGACTAGATTGCCGATTAGATTGCTGATTAGATTGCCGACTATATTGCCGACTAGATTGTCGACTACATTGCTGACTAGATTGCCGACTAGATTGCCGACTAATATTGCTGACTAGATTGCCGACTATATTGCTGACTAGATAGCCGACTATATTGCTGACTAGATTGCCGACTAGATTGCCGACTAGATTGCCGACTAGATTGCCGATCAGATTCCTGAATAGATTGCCGACTAGATTGCCGACTAGATTGCCGACTAGATTGTCGACTAGATTGCCTACTAGATTGCCGACTAGATTGCCGATCAGATTCCTGAATAGATTGCCGACTATATTGCCGACTAGATTGCCGACTAGATAGCCAATTAAATTGCCGACTAGATTGCCTATTAGATTGCTAAATATATTGCCGACTAGATAGCCAATTAAATTCCTGAATAGATTGCCAACTAGATTGCCGACTAGATTGTCGACTAGATTGCCGACTAGATTGCTGAATAGATTGCCGACTAGATTGCCGACTAGATTGCCGACTAGATTGCCGACTAATATTGCTGACTAGATTGCCGATTAGATTGCCGACTAGATTGCCGATCAGATTCCTGAATAGATTGCCGACTATATTGCCGACTATATTGCCGACTAGATTGCCGACTAGATTGCCGACTAGATTGCCGACTAGATAGCCAATTAAATTGCCGACTACATTGCCTATTAGATTGCTAAATAGATTGCTGACTAGATAGCCGACTATATTGCTGACTAGATTGCCGACTAGATTGCCGACTAGATTGCCGACTAGATTGCTGAATAGATTGCCGACTAGATTGCCGACTAGATTGCCGACTAGATAGCCAATTAAATTGCCGACTACATTGCCTATTAGATTGCTAAATAGATTGCCGACTAGATAGCCGACTATATTGCTGACTAGATTGCCGACTAGATTGTCGACTAGATTGCCTACTAGATTGCTGAATAGATTGCCGACTAGATTGCTGAATAGATTGCCGACTAGATAGCCAATTAAATTGCCGACTAGATTGCCGACTATATTGCCGACTAGATTGTCGACTAGATTGCCGACTAGATCGCCGACTAGATTGCCGACTAATATTGCTGACTAGATTGCCAACTAGATTGCCGACTAGATTGCTGAATAGATTTCCGACTAGATAGCCAATTAAATTGCCGACTAGATTGCCTATTAGATTGCTAAATAGATTGCCGACTAGATAGCCAATTAAATTGCTGAATAGATTGCCGACTATATTGCTGACTAGATTGCCGACTAGATTGCCGACTAATATTGCTGACTAGATTGCTGACTAGATTGCCGACTAGATTGCCGATCAGATTCCTGAATAGATTGCCGACTAGATTGCCGACTAGATTGCCGACTAGATAGCCGACTATATTGCCGACTAGATTGTCGACTAGATTGCCGACTATATTGCCGACTAGATTGCCGACTAGATTGCCGACTAATATTGCTGACTAGATTGCCGACTAGATTGCCGACTAGATTGCTGAATAGATTTCCGACTATATTGCCGACTAGATTGCCGACTAGATTGCCGACTAGATAGCCGACTATATTGCTGACTAGATTGCCGACTAGATTGCCGACTAGATTGCTGAATAGATTGCCGACTAGATTGCCGACTAGATTGCCGATCAGATTCCTGAATAGATTGCCGACTAGATTGCCGACTAGATTGTCGACTAGATTGCCTACTAGATTGCTGAATAGATTGCCGACTAGATTGCTGAATAGAAATCCGACTAGATAGCCAATTAAATTGCCGACTAGATTGCCGACTATATTGCCGACTAATATTGCTGACTAGATTGCCGACTAGATTGCCGACTAGATAGCCAATTAAATTGCCGACTAGATTGCCTATTAGATTGCTAAATAGATTGCCGACTAGATAGCCAATTAAATTCCTGAATAGATTGCCGACTTGATTGCCGACTAGATTGTCGACTAGATTGCCGACTAGATTGCTGAATAGATTGCCGACTAGATTGCTGAATAGATTGCCGACTAGATAGCCAATTAAATTGCTGAATAGATTGCCGACTATATTGCTGAATAGATTGCCGACTAGATTGCCGACTAGATTGCCGATCAGATTCCTGAATAGATTGCCGACTAGATTGCTGAATAGATTGCCGACTAATATTGCTGACTAGATTGCCGACTAGATTGCCGACTAATATTGCCGACTATATTGCCGATCAGATTCCTGAATAGATTGCCGACTATATTGCCGACTAGATTGCCGACTAGATTGCCTATTAGATTTCTAAATAGATTGCCGACTAGATAGCCAATTAAATTCCTGAATAGATTGCCGACTAGATTACCGACTAGATTGTCGACTAGATTGCCGACTAGATTGCTGAATAGATTGCCGACTAGATAGCCAATTAAATTGCCGACTAGATTGCCTATTAGATTGCTAAATAGATTGCCGACTAATATTGCTGACTAGATTGCCGATTAGATTGCTGATTAGATTGCCGACTATATTGCCGACTAGATTGTCGACTACATTGCTGACTAGATTGCCGACTAGATTGCCGACTAATATTGCTGACTAGATTGCCGACTAGATTGCTGAATAGATTGCCGACTAGATAGCCAATTAAATTGCCGACTAGATTGCCTATCAGATTGCTAAATAGATTGCCGACTAATATTGCTGACTAGATTGCCGATTAGATTGCTGATTAGATTGCCGACTATATTGCCGATCAGATTCCTGAATAGATTGCCGACTATATTGCCGACTAGATTGCCGACTAGATTGCCGACTAGATAGCCAATTAAATTGCCGACTAGATTGCCTATTAGATTGCTAAATATATTGCCGACTAGATAGCCAATTAAATTCCTGAATAGATTGCCAACTAGATTGCCGACTAGATTGTCGACTAGATTGCCGACTAGATTGCTGAATAGATTGCCGACTAGATTGCCGACTAGATTGCCGACTAGATTGCCGACTAATATTGCTGACTAGATTGCCGATTAGATTGCCGACTAGATTGCCGACTAGATTGCCGACTAGATTGCCGACTAGATAGCCAATTAAATTGCCGACTACATTGCCTATTAGATTGCTAAATAGATTGCTGACTAGATAGCCGACTATATTGCTGACTAGATTGCCGACTAGATTGCCGACTAGATTGCCGACTAGATTGCTGAATAGATTGCCGACTAGATTGCCGACTAGATTGCCGATCAGATTCCTGAATAGATTGCCGACTAGATTGCCGACTAGATTGCCGACTAGATTGTCGACTAGATTGCCTACTAGATTGCTGAATAGATTGCCGACTAGATAGCCAATTAAATTGCCGACTAGATTGCCGACTATATTGCCGACTAGATTGTCGACTAGATTGCCGATTAGATTGCCGATCAGATTCCTGAATAGATTGCCGACTATATTGCTGACTAGATTGCCGACTAGATTGCCGACTAGATTGCCGACTAGATTGCTGAATAGATTGCCGACTAGATTGCCGACTAGATTGCCGATCAGATTCCTGAATAGATTGCCGACTAGATTGCCGACTAGATTGCCGACTAGATTGTCGACTAGATTGCCTACTAGATTGCCGACTAGATTGCCGACTAATATTGCTGACTAGATTGCCGACTAGATTGTCGACTAGATTGCTGAATAGATTGCCGACTAGATAGCCAATTAAATTGCCGACTAGATTGCCGACTATATTGCCGACTAGATTGTCGACTAGATTGCCGATTAGATTGCCGATCAGATTCCTGAATAGATTGCCGACTATATTGCCGACTAGATTGCCGACTAGATAGCCAATTAAATTGCCGACTACATTGCCTATTAGATTGCTAAATAGATTGCCGACTAGATAGCCGACTATATTGCTGACTAGATTGCCGACTAGATTGCCGACTAGATTGCCGACTAGATTGCTGAATAGATTGCCGACTAGATTGCCGACTAGATTGCCGATCAGATTCCTGAATAGATTGCCGACTAGATTGCCGACTAGATTGCCGACTAGATTGTCGACTAGATTGCCGACTAATATTGCCGACTATATTGCCGATCAGATTCCTGAATAGATTGCCGACTATATTGCCGACTAGATTGCCGACTAGATTGCCGACTAGATAGCCGACTATATTGCTGACTAGATTGCCGACTAGATTGCCGACTAGATTGCTGAATAGATTGCCGACTAGATTGCCGACTAGATTGCCGATCAGATTCCTGAATAGATTGCCGACTAGATTGCCGACTAGATTGTCGACTAGATTGCCGACTAGATTGCTGAATAGATTGCCGACTAGATAGCCAATTAAATTGCCGACTAGATTGCCTATTAGATTGCTAAATAGATTGCCGACTAGATAGCCAATTAAATTGCTGAATAGATTGCCGACTATATTGCTGACTAGATTGCCGACTAGATTGCCGACTAATATTGCTGACTAGATTGCTGACTAGATTGCCGACTAGATTGCCGACTAATATTGCCGACTATATTGCCGATCAGATTCCTGAATAGATTGCCGACTATATTGCCGACTAGATTGCCGACTAGATTGCCGACTAGATAGCCGACTATATTGCTGACTAGATTGCCGACTAGATTGCCGACTAGATTGCTGAATAGATTGCCGACTAGATTGCCGATCAGATTCCTGAATAGATTGCCGACTAGATTGCCGACTAGATTGTCGACTAGATTGCCTACTAGATTGCTGAATAGATTGCCGACTAGATTGCTGAATAGATTGCCGACTAGATAGCTAATTAAATTGCCGACTAGATTGCCGACTATATTGCCGACTAATATTGCTGACTAGATTGCCGACTAGATTGCCGACTAGATAGCCAATTAAATTGCCGACTAGATTGCCTATTAGATTGCCGACTAATATTGCTGACTAGATTGCTGACTAGATTGCCGACTAGATTGCCAACTAATATTGCCGACTAGATTGCTGAATAGATTGCCGACTAGATTGCCGACTAGATTGCCGATCAGATTCCTGAATAGATTGCCGACTAGATTGCCGACTAGATTGTCGACTAGATTGCCTACTAGATTGCTGAATAGATTGCCGACTAGATTGCTGAATAGATTGCCGACTAGATAGCCAATTAAATTGCCGACTAGATTGCCGACTATATTGCCGACTAATATTGCTGACTAGATTGCCGACTAGATTGCCGACTAGATAGCCAATTAAATTGCCGACTAGATTGCCTATTAGATTGCTAAATAGATTGCCGACTAGATAGCCAATTAAATTCCTGAATAGATTGCCGACTTGATTGCCGACTAGATTGTCGACTAGATTGCCGACTAGATTGCTGAATAGATTGCCGACTAGATTGCTGAATAGATTGCCGACTAGATAGCCAATTAAATTGCTGAATAGATTGCCGACTATATTGCTGAATAGATTGCCGACTATATTGCCGATCAGATTCCTGAATAGATTGCCGACTATATTGCCGACTAGATTGCCGACTAGATTGCCGACTAGATAGCCAATTAAATTGCCGACTAGATAGCCAATTAAATTGCCGACTAGATTGCCTATTAGATTTCTAAATAGATTGCCGACTAGATAGCCAATTAAATTCCTGAATAGATTGCCGACTAGATTACCGACTAGATTGTCGACTAGATTGCCGACTAGATTGCTGAATAGATTGCCGACTAGATAGCCAATTAAATTGCCGACTAGATTGCCTATTAGATTGCTAAATAGATTGCCGACTAATATTGCTGACTAGATTGCCGATTAGATTGCTGATTAGATTGCCGACTATATTGCCGACTAGATTGTCGACTACATTGCTGACTAGATTGCCGACTAGATTGCCGACTAATATTGCTGACTAGATTGCCGACTAGATTGCTGAATAGATTGCCGACTAGATAGCCAATTAAATTGCCGACTAGATTGCCTATTAGATTGCTAAATAGATTGCCGATTAATATTGCTGACTAGATTGCCGATTAGATTGCTGATTAGATTGCCGACTATATTGCCGATCAGATTCCTGAATAGATTGCCGACTATATTGCCGACTAGATTGCCGACTAGATTGCCGACTAGATAGCCAATTAAATTGCCGACTAGATTGCCTATTAGATTGCTAAATAGATTGCCGACTAGATAGCCAATTAAATTCCTGAATAGATTGCCAACTAGATTGCCGACTAGATTGCCGACTAGATTGTCGACTAGATTGCCGACTAGATTGCCGACTAGATTGTCGACTAGATTGCCTATTAGATTGCTAAATAGATTGCCGACTAGATAGCCAATTAAATTGCTGAATAGATTGCCGACTTTATTGCTGACTAGATTGCCGACTAGATTGCCGACTAGATTGCTGAATAGATTGCCGACTAGATTGCCGACTAGATTGCCGACTAGATTGCCGACTAATATTGCTGACTAGATTGCCGATTAGATTGCCGACTAGATTGCCGACTAGATTGTCGACTAGATTGCCGACTAGATTGCCGACTAGATTGCCGACTAGATTGTCGACTAGATTGCCGACTAGATTGCCGGCTAGATTGCCGACTAGATTGTCGACTAGATTGTCGACTAGATTGCCGACTAGATTGCTGAATAGATTGCCGACTAGATAGCCAATTAAATTGCCGACTAGATTGCCTATTATATTGCTAAATAGATTGCCGACTAGATAGCCAATTAAATTGCTGAATAGATTGCCGACTAGATAGCCAATTAAATTGCTGAATAGATTGCCGACTATATTGCTGACTAGATTGCTGATTAGATTGCTGACTTACTTTAAACTATCAAACTTAACTGGCAAAAAGCATCTATGCTATGAGTGGCCGATTTATGGAAATGAGAACGCTGGTAGACTTTTTTGGTGAAATTTTGATATTTAAAACAAGAAAAAAAGATCTTGTTTAAATGAGAATCTTTTTAAAAACGGTGACGGAATTGTAAATAAAAAATTAAAAGTATACTTCAGATAATACATCAATAAAAAATAACTTTATTCTGGAGTCTTACTAACACTTATATTTGGAAATTTATTAAAAAAATACTACTACAGACTACAATTACTGCCAGTTCCCAAATCCAGGGTATACAGCTGACGAGAAGAACTGGCAAAAAAGTACTATTTAAACGATAAAATAATCGCACAGAATCGACCTTAATACTGCGATCAAGACATCTTTAAACAAATCACGCTTAAAAAGCTAATAGCCGAATTTGTAATGGTCCCATACCAGTTCATTTCCGTAGCATTATAAGAAAATTATTCACGTACAAGTGATCGCTGATACGATGTGGATAAAGATATATTCAAACTCATACTCAAAATATCTTTATTCAAGTAGGTCTTTATAAAGACACTTTTGAATCGTCAATTTTTACACTACCTATTCGGAGGGCAGTCATCTACCGAGAAGAACCGGCAAGAAACTCGATAGTTGCTCTTTTAAAATAAATAATTAATACAAAATTATATTACTTACAATTCAAATAACTAAAGCATTGTTGACACTCAAGAATTAAACTGTCCCGATCCTATTGCCGACACATTAAAGGGATCTTTGTCCTCTAAATATTCGTTTATTATTATTTATTTATTTACGACCGACGCCAAAAAACACATACAGTTTTTAAGTCGTCCACTATCATTCCTAACCCTGTCATAAAAATGTCACATTCTGGTGCAGAGCTAAGGAGACGATTCATCAGGGTGATCATACGCGGAATTGGGCTTTGCCGGCGGAGGCTTGTTGGAAACCGTACCTCATCCAGCAATGGATGCCTCCTGAGCCGGTGAAAATTATCAGGGGCATGTAATCTTAGCAATGATTGCAGAATATCACTGCAATCAATACCGCCCCTGATTATCTTCCAGGCAAACTTCACTAAGGCAATTACCCTCCGGTTTAGGTCATTAAACCCTAAAATGTCCTAATAAAAAGCAGTCGAATATATAAATGGATAATAACTATAATTACTTCGGTAAAAATACGTTAGAAATGATATATTAATAATACAATACATGTGTTGTTTATCCATTTATTTATGAGATTATATAGTGACCGAACGGCTGACCGCGGAGCGATCAGCGAACAATTGTTAGTCATTAGTCTCCAGTCGCGAGTCGGTGTAGACGCGTTTCATTTTTCAAATTGAGCGTAAATAAAATCGTAAGTAATAAAGCCGAAAGTGTTTATAATCTGTGGTGAGATCGTATTTCGAGATCTATCTATAATTATCTCTATATATCTATAATTAGTAGTGTGATGTCCTTTGTAATAATTTCATATTAAATAGACGATTTATATGCGTCAAGTAAATGTCATTATATTAAGATCTTGTTATTAAATGAGGAATGAGGCCAGTGTTAATCAAGAGATGACGGTAAGCGACCATGTTTGATACCTTGGAGTATGGGACGTGGTTTGGGATGACTTGTTTGGAATGTGGATACGTAAGCCCGTGCCACCTCACGTGATCGCGGAGAAGGTGGAAAAAAAAACAAGGTCACAGTACATGTCTTTCCTTGGAATTTATTCCTATTGGAGTTGGGACACTTTGAAGGAATTAAGGCGCCTGGTGTCCCAAGAGCGCACCAGCTCTCTTTTCTCGTTTAAGAATGGTGATACAGCATGAAAATGCATTATGGGTACTCTGTCACAAGGACCGAATTGTTATTTTAAATTATTATATGTGTTTCGTATAAATAGATACTGTTAACGATGCTAAGTTCTATCTAATTGACAATAAATGTTACATAATATATCTATAAATGTATTATTCAAAGTCAAATAATTTTATTCAGTTAGACCATTTTAAATCGTCTTAAGTCTAAATGAGATTTATATCGCGACCAAGAGAAGAAGCAGGCATGAAAACTCAGGTGAATTGATTTTTTGATAATGGATCATAAAAGCTCTAAAAATTAACACTTATACAAAACCAAGCTTTAGCATAGCTTTATAATATTTTTTCTATTCGATTCTTTTCTCTTGTTATTTGTTTTTATATATTTGTAATCTTTGCAAGTGTTAGCATACTCGATAGTGACTACAATTATCTTATCATTTATAGTGTTTTCGCATTTAATAAAATCAATATATCTTAAGGAGTATGAGTCTTCATAAAACCACTATAATCTGCATATTTTTATCTTTAGAATATTTTATATGGATATGAACCATAACGCGATGTAGACGCCTAAAATTAAAAAGTAGCGGTCTGACGTAGTTCAAAGTCAAAAATTACTTCAAATAGGATTAAATACCACTTTCGAACGTCATTAAAAAGTTTGGGTTCACTTCTGGGATTAACCCACAATCGACTTAGCTGTGTGGTGGCCATTTTTTATCTTGCGTTAACATGGTTCAATAAGTTCGTTCAAGCTCACGCTCACTTCTTGCCTATTCATAAATAACGACTTTAAAGCCTTAAAGATTGATTCCCTCAATTTAGGCTGGCACCACACCTAAGCCTTTACTTAGGGCCAGTTCATGAAAATAGGTAGATCCGTCTAAATATATACACGTTAATCGAGAGAGCGACTTGTTAATAGAATAATTTAACGAGCGTTCTGATAACGAATAATTAACTATTACTAATTAAGGCTCTTGGGGCGAACTATTTTCAATGCACTTTGGTCTGTTTTGATGGCGTAAACTGTGTGGTTTCTGAAAAAGAAACTAATTTTTTTTTAAAGTGTTTATATTGTAAGTTTTAATCAAATGATCTGCAATAAATTAAATTTCTTTATTTTGTTCTGTTACTAAAGTCAAAATATCTTTTTTGAGTAAGGTAATATAGGACCATTTTGAATCGTCTTAAATCTAACTCTACGCCTGCTCGTACGCGACCAAGCTGAGAAGAAGCAGACAAGGAACTCGGCTTGGATCGTTTTTTTTTACTTTTTACTGATTCGTTTTGTATGTTAGTTAAATATTACGAATATTTAGAGGACAAAGATCCCTTTAATGTGTCGGCAATTAGCTCAGCATCGGGACAGTTCAATTATTGAGTGGCCTTACAATGCTTTGTTATTTTAATTGTCAGTAGCACAATATTGTATTAATTGTTTATTTTAATTGAGCAGCTATCGAGTTTCTTGCCGGTTCTTCTCGGTAGATGACTGCCTTCCGAACCGGTGGTAGTGTAAAATTTGACTATTCAAAAGTGTCTTTATAACGACCTACTTGAATACAGATATTTTGAGTTTGAGTTTGAAATATATTATTCAATAACAATGCGCTTGCGCACTCACACAATAAGACTTTTTGTGATGATCCACACAATAAATCTAGTCATAAAATTATACTGGTAATAAATAATTGTTACTAACATGAATTAATGAACTTTGTATGAATGAAATATTATTGTAATATCTATCTACGTATTTATTTATTTTTAATTAAAATATAATAAAAACATATTGAAATTTAATAGAAACATTATTAAAAATAGTATCAACTTAAAGTAAATGTAACTTAACATAAAACACAAAACTAAAACAAATTTAAAAAGTTGTATCCCTGTGGCAGAGTAGCCACAATGCTGGCGGCATTTCCTCGCTGCATCGCGATGCTTACACGCTAAGCAAGGAAAGCACCAGCTCTTGGATCACCGGTACTGACTTCCAGGCGACTGCTTAATTCCTTAATAAGCACCTGTGCACTTGCACCCCCAAGGTCCAATAGTCTCTACACCAGAAGGAACAAAATCAGTGTTAAAGGAAAGATTTTTATACTTTGACCCCTTTTCCTCCTGCTCTGCAGCCGCGCCAGCTTTGGTGCTTGTCATAGGAAGGTGGGACGGTGCTAAAGTGTTATTATTATTATTATTTTAGTTATTTTTTAAAACTACAGATGAAACATCTTTATCTTCTACTCGTTCTTCTGACATCCGCAGTCAGTTACAAGATTCTCTGCTTCCACACGGTCCCATCTAAGAGTCACTTCCACTTGTTGAATGGGGTGGTCGAACCGTTGCTCAATGCTGGACATCAGGTATGATTAACTGCATTATTATATTGTTCAACTGAATATATGTCTAATGAGACAAAAAATTAACTTTTTTTTTTTATAGAAGAGGGGGCTAACGAGCAGGAGGCCCACCAAGGTGAAGTCGCCGCCCATGGACACTCATGTGGCTGGGAGCTCATGAGTGCGTTGCCTGCCTTTTAGGGACTTGTACTTAAATAAATAATAAAATAAATGGTGTCGATCTGTTTTTTATTATCCAAAGAAATTATGTTACTTACATGACCAATTCATATAATTAAAGCATTGTAATGGTGGTCAGCAGCTTAATTCTGGACTATTGTCAAGAATTGTGTCTTCACAAGGATTTTTCTCATCCAAATAAAGAATATTTAGAGGACAAAAATCCTAGATAGCCTTCCGATCCGGTTGTTATGTAAAAAGTGACGATTCAACAGTGTCTTTAATAAATAAATAAAAAAAATATAATCTATATATATATAATATCTTGAATAAAGATATATTGACTTTCAGTTTACTACGTGGAATATCAAAAAAAAAACAATAATAAATACAATCCCTAATATGAATCCATCTCTGTATTCAGGTGTTATTCGCAACAACATACCCGGAGGCTGTCAAGAGCCACGCCAACATTACAATTTTAGATCTGAGTCGTAACATTGACTTCTTAAATGGTAAGTTTATTTTATTTTAAATATTCTTAGACATCCCAATATATCCAAAAAGTGATAAACTGGCCTGTTTAGGTTAATTTATGTTCTTGTGTGTTGTGCAGATCTTTTCTGGATGGTTTGCTGTATTCAGAATCATAAAATCATATGAAATAATCATAAAATACATATATTATTAATTATTATAAAGTAGGTTAAATAAATTAACTTCAAAAGGTGGCACCGGACACTGTAAAGTAATGTGCTGGGATGACGAAAAAACAATTTATTCATAAAATATTCATTAAAACAGAAGCGGGAGGTTAGAATTATCACGACACGTTTTGATGGTTGACAAAGAACTGTGTGCCACAGATGACAGAACTACATTTATTTCACAGACTTATGAAGCACATAAACACAGATTACATATTTTTGATAAAAAAAGGCTCAAATATGGTTAAAACATAGAATGTAAAAATAGGCCGATATATATTATATATGAATAAAAACATGACGAGTGTGTAATGGTGTTACACTATAATAAACAAAGTTTAATTTAATTTTGCTACACTTAATAAATTAGAAACGTGCGCACTGTAACAAACAAAAGAAACAAAGAGAAGATAACGATAAAAATATGTTTATAACGAAAGGAGTGTCTCCGTAGGGTCTTTGTAAGGCGTGGCGTCAGCATTGCCACTTCACCATTACCACTCAGTATTAAAACAACAATTCGCTGATATTTGCCAGCTTTTTAGTATCACAATAAGCCTTCGTGCAGTAACAATGCATCCATCGTTTTATGATGCTGGCATGTCCGCGCTGTTTCTCTTTCACAGACCACGTATTGGAATATTAAGGATGACATTTCACAGCGTAATAAACTTGAAGGTGTTCAACTTATTTTCTTAATCTTTAGTACAATTTAATGCCTGAACTTAATTATTCCAATTATTTTAATACTAATTGTTGTAGTTGCATCAATATATATATATATAAAAACTAGCTATCACTTTATTGTTTAATTTAATTTTTATCACATTTCTAATTTACAGATATAGATATGTCCGATCCGAGTGTGAGTAAGAAGAAAATTAAAATATTCGCCAGAAATATATCACTCGCGACAATAAAGACGCCGGTCATACGAGATACGATGATCAACGACCAGGTAGATGCTGTCGTCACAGAATGGTTTTTTACTCATACAGATGCTGGGTGAGTAATTTATTTTTCAAAATTATTAATAAAAAGCTGTCGAAAGACTGTATCATATTGTTAATATGGACAGTAGGCCATGGATGATTTGACAATATTATTATAGCTGTAATAATTTGTCTATAATTAAATTAAGTACTTATATTTCTCATTGCATCATTATATGTTCAAACTCAAACTCGAATTATCTTTATTCAAGTAGGTCTTTATAAATACTTTTGAATCGTCATTAACACTACCACCGGTTCGGAAGGCTGGCATCTACCGAGAAGAACCGGTAAGAAACTCGATAGCTGCTCTTTTAAGATAAACAATTAATACAATATTGTGCTACTGACAATTAAAATAACAAAGCATTGTAAGGCTACTCAAGAATTGAACTGTCCCGATGCTGAGCCAATTGCCGACACATTAAGAGATCTTTGTCCTCTAAATATTCGTTTACGGTATAGTATGCCTTTATAAGTGGGACTTTGTTATAAAAACGTATGCTCATACCTACAAACGATTTATGAACTTTACTAAGGCGAAAATCAGGCAAATCTTTTTTTCTCTATTTCTTGTGTTGTGGTCGTGTTTATCCCCACTAAGTGATAAAAAATGTTTATTTTTATGTACGAACAATATATTGCATATTGTTATGTTATCTATTGTCAGGATTATACTATATGACTTTGCAAATGACCAAAACACAGTAATAATTATCATAATGAGGTTATTTAGTAAATAAGTTAGATAATATATTAATTTGACACAAGTATCATTAAGGAATAACACTTACGTCTATCTTGTCGGACCACAGACATGAACACTGAACTGCGAACGTTTTAAAAAACTTCTCAAGTAGTTCAGTCAAAAAGAGGTTTTAATGAATTTACTATTCCAAAGAGGTTTTATGTTATTTTATTTCTCAACAGAGGTTTTAATAGATTAATGTATGTATCATTGTAAGATCGTATCTGCTTTGTTTATCACATTAATATACTGAGACATGCGTTTATGATTTATGATCAATTTTTGCCAACTTTATCAATAGATGTCACTATTTATTGTGTTTACCATAGTCTCAATACGAGAAATAAGGATAAGCTTGCTGTTCCCACTATTAGGATCCATAAAGTTGGTTAAAGGGCAATGTGTACGCCTCTATAACAAAATCCCAAACAATTTCTTGACTTTGTCGGTTAGTAAATTTAAAAAAGTAGTTAAACGAAGGCTTTTAGAAAAAGCATTTTATAAATTGTCAGATTATTGTGATGATGAAACGTTTGGGAATGAATTAGCTCCAGCTTACCCTTGCCTTAAAAAGTGTACTGGGATCATTTCCAAAAAAAAGTCAACCAAGCCCAGTTTCTTGCCTGCTTCTTCTCAGCATGGTCGCGTACGAACAGGCGTACAAACACTTAGATTTAAGACGATTCAAAATGGTCTTATGTACCTTAATGAATAAAGATATTTTGACTTTGATTTTGACTACAAAATTTAACATTTCAGCTACGCAGCGATCCAACAAGTGCCATGGATTATTCTAAGTAGTTATATGACTAATGTATTCCTGGAACAAATGATGGGCACTGAATGGACAACTCACACTATACCAATAGTGATCGCTGATCATCCAATTCCGATGACGTTTTGGCATAGATTACAGAACATGATGACGTATTGCCTCATGCAGATAGATGACTGGTATGACTGGCCGCCATTAAGTAATTAGAGTCCATAGATATGGTATGATCTAACACAGTCAGAGACGTAGAATCGATAAGTACTAATAAGAAAAGAATACTTAATAATTTGTGTGTTTGTTTATTATGTCAAAAACAGAAATGGGAGTGTTTTGGTGTTGTTTTTATCCCCCCAATAATATTTTACATTTTCTGTATTCCCCCATAAATAGGGGGTGAAAGTTTGTATTCAATTGGAATTTTCAAGGTATTAAATTAAATTGTGGTAAACAGGTTTTGTAACTGTGAATTTGATATCGGTTTGGCGTAAATAATAGTAATTTATATTTTCTGTAGTTCAACATAACTCAAAGGACTTACGATTAACTTAGAATTTTCCCGCTCAAAAACGCGCGCCAATTTACCACTGACACTACATGAACCTCACTTGGCGCCATTTCTATATTGTCAAACCTGTTATTAATTCTTCCTTCATCACTCTTATGATAGATAATTAAATAAATGAAATATTAAAATTTAATGTACTTTCAGGTTGTCAATACCAACGTATAAGTTGGATTACGAAGACAACTTCGGCCCCCTAGCGGCAGCCAGAGGAATTTCTTTACCGCCATTCAACGAAATATACAGGAATATATCTATCCTGCTCACGAACAGCCATCCCTCTTTCGCACCTGCTAGAAGTATTCCGCCGAATATGATTGAAATAGGGGGATATCATATTGATGCTAATATACGCGAGCTGCCTAAGGTTAGTATTAATAATAAGTTTCTATTATCTCTTATTCTAATCTGACGTAACCTTTATAAACATTCATACTAATATTATAAATGCGAAAGTATGTATGTTACGCTTTCACGTTTCAACTACTGAACCGATTTCTATGAAATTTGGATGGATAGACTAAACTTTAGGGAACATAGGCGTTTTTATCGTGAAAAGAGTGTTCAAGGGTTTGAAATAGGGGATGAAGGTTTGTGTACAAAATTCACCACAAGTCAGCCATCTATAAACCGATTTTCTAAATTCCATTTCTGTTTAAACCACGCGGACAAAGTCGCTGCCAAAACATACTAGTATACTACATTTGTATTTTAAAAAATAACAAACAAGGCTGAGTAAGCTCACATCCAGTTTTTTTTAAATTGTCTCCTTCTTGTTTTTTTTTAATGAATTGTTTACTTTTCTTTTAAATTATCACCTACACGAGAAATAGCTACGTATATCGTATGTCCCAAATATACTAGAAAAAACTATTATTCAATCCTTCTTAACTTTATTAGTTAGTTTATCCAAAGAGTATTTAATCACAGAATATAAAACAAAACAGAGTATGAGCGCGACGGCGATCACAGACAATACTAGATTAATTTCGAAATAGTCTGTGACGCTCATTTCGAAGGCGGGAGACTTCAAATGTTTCGCGCCTTTATGGCGTATCACGTGATCTATCCACCATACAGCTCTCTGAAGCGAAGTTAGCGGTTGGTCATTTATAACTTCGCGGAGTTTCATTATGTTTTCTACATATCTAAAACAAATAGATTTAAGTTAATTTGTGTATAAATGTGAAATTATTTTTCCATCAAAGTGAAGTAAGTGAACATTAATTAACATGCAAACTAGACGACCAATCAAAGGTATATTATAATATTACAATTTAAAACTATTTCCAATCGGTTCTAAACCAGA
The DNA here is from genome assembly GCA_951799465.1 of Leptophobia aripa. Classification (NCBI taxonomy): domain Eukaryota; kingdom Metazoa; phylum Arthropoda; class Insecta; order Lepidoptera; family Pieridae; genus Leptophobia; species Leptophobia aripa. The sequence goes on along the minus strand of OX637283.1, from coordinate 1,483,111 downwards.
CTTTTAAACATCTTTTTTTTATATGTTGTGAAATTACATTGCGTCAAAGAGAAATTAAATAATCAGATATTTTAAACATATTGTTTTTAAAATAAACCAAACATATCAAAATTAGATATATACAATGGAAACTTGACACAGATAAACATAATTTAATATACATATATAATACAAAATAAATCATTTACATGGTAAATTAATAAAAATTAAACGAGTATTTTTAAAGCATTTTTTGTCAAAAAAAACTAACCTTGTGCCGTTTAGAACTGTATCTAAAGCGTGTCTAAAGTCGTCTTCTGTTAAAGTACGTATGTTACACTTAACACCGATGTCCAGCTCAACAATTTTGTCCACATTATAGAATTGATCCCATAATATTGGTACTCCCACCATTGGTACACCAGCGTCTATTGCCTCATCGATGGACTGAAGCCCACCTTGCGTGATGAACAGCTTTATTTTCGGGTGACCTATTAAAAAAAATCGTTATAAAAATGTAAAGACAATCAAAATCAAAATTTATTGACATAGGTAACTCGTAAAAAAATCCTCAAAACTGGATTTTGGTAAATTTTCGTTCAAATCAAGAGCGTTGACGAGAAGAACTGGCAAAAAACTCTCCGCCTATATATATAATTATATAAATCAATAAAAAAAAACCCTTTAATAACATCGTATACGACATAGACACAATATGATACAATCAAAGACAATATGTGTCATCTTTGGTATAAATCTTTAGTTTTCATTATTTATTATCTGCAGTCACACATTCAGTTTAATTTAGAATTGTCAAACCACTACTGAACCTAACTAAAACATTAAGTTTACTGAGAAGAACCCACAAGTACATAGGACTATATTGTGATTCTAAGGGCGTTATCAAGGAAGGGCAGGGGGGCTCCCATCTGCCCTTCCTAGACATTCTAATTTGGGGGGGGTGGGGGCAGGGAGAAGCTGCCTTCATATATGATGACTCATGATAATATATGATATATCCTGAGATTGGAATCGTCATGGGAACCACAAAATATATTAACTGACCGCCCCTTGGACATTCGGCTGGCGACGCCCCGCCTCTACGCATCTCCACCTCAAGCTGATAAGAAGCAGACAAGACAATTTATTCAATACATACGTAACAAATCAGCCTGCGGGTACCACTTCTTAATAATAACGTTGTCCGGTACGTTATCCAATTCCATGTCCCACTTCCAGAACACTGTGTACGGAATTTTTGACAGTGCACTTAACAATATGCCAATTTTCTCTTGGCTCAGTATAGATGAACGTATCGTGCTACCGAAGCTCATGTATATCGCATTATTTGTCGCTTGCAGTTCCGTTTTTAATTCCTGTAAACGATTCACTATTATAACACTTAACTTATTATAATATTTAACTATAAAATAAAACGATAAAATACATTTTATGGTATAAATAAGTCTGGTCCCTGTGGCAGAGTACACCATCGCTGTGCCTTGAGCTGGGGGTCAAGAGCTGGAGAAGGTGGTTTCCTCCAGGTCACCAATACTAAAACTTAAACTATTTATATCTAACAACCGCTATTTCATTATCTAACCTGACCCTGTCAGTCTGTCTGCACGCCGGAATATAATTCAGCGTGCAGAGTTAAGAAAATTGTTAATTTAATCGCGACTCTATTCCTTTTGACTCCATGGCAATGTTTCCCAACGTGGGGTCCACGCCCCACAGGGGGACAATTTGATAATTAAGAGGGGGACAAAACTTTTTGATTTTTTAACGTTAAATATTATTGTGTGGGGGCGTAAAATTTTTAGAAATGTTAAGGTGGGGTTAAAAAGTTTGGAAAACACAATATACACACATATATATATATATATATGTACCTTATTATCAAATAATTCGTAGAAATAAACTGTTAACCTATGTATACATTACTTATGTTAGTTAATAAATAAGTAACATAAGTTTGATTATAATTCATAAACAATAATAGTTAAGTAGTTAACTTCTATTCTATTATTTATGCTAATTAGCCTAGGGTATATAGAGGACAAAGATTCTTGAAAAGTTGCGATAGCATCAGGACAGTTAAAGTCTTGAGACCGACTGATGACCTTCTCTTCTCGGTTGATGCGTTCAGAACAGAACAATACAGAAAATAATTCAAATGTGCCTTTATTGAGACGTACTTGAATGTTTTTATATTTATTCTTTAGATAACTTAGTAAATTTCAAATGTCTGACTCAATCCATGCATCGTGTTTAAATCCCTAGTGCCTGTAGCGTACAAAAACCTACGTGCTCACGAACAAAAATGTAGTCAGTGTCAAATAAATCACTTTTGACGAGTTCACATTTTTTAAATACAACCTCTTTAATTAAAAAACCTCTGCAACTTCGACCGTATAAATGACATTCAACTGAATGTTTAACTCGATTTAATAAAATCTAGTTTATTTATTACAAAACAGAAAAAGATATACGACAAAAATACAGAGGCATCCTAAAACATATGTCACAGATGAAATATGTTATACACATATAATAACAGAAACGAACATAAACACCACGTGATGTGGCAAAAAAAAAATTAACCTACCTTATTTATTTATTATTTATTTATTTAACACTTTATCGCACTTAAACACTAGAAGCAAATGACATTAACAGATGTAAGAACATATAAGAGCAACGGGCGGCCTTATCGCTAATAAGCGATCTCTTCCAGACAACCCACACGATAAAAGAATACTTAAAATATAATAAGACAGGTGCAAAGGGTGCGAAGTATACAAAAAATAATAATAATAATAATAATTAAACAGAACACAACATACATTAAAATAAGAAAAGCGAAATATATGCTAAAATATAATATGCTTATTATATAAAAAAGGAGATGTCAAATATACGGTATATTGTTAATACTATATAATACAACTACCAGTAAACAGACTGAATAAAACTTACCATAGGCAATCCCATTTCCTTTCGCAAGTGTAATCCTCCCAGATAGATCAAATTCGGTGGTACGGGCCTATTTGAATCCCATATAGGGTGTACATTCAAAAATATCATATTAACATTACTCATTAGTTCACTCATCGTCGGGAATGTCACACCCAAATGCTTCTTCGCGACAACGTTGTCATCTGTCTCCGAATCATAATACAATTTCACCATAACATAATGTTGATACAATCCATACAATTTATCATACACAGTTAGATCGTTGAACTTCTCACGTATCGAGAGTGGATACAGCAGTGGGTGTACCGGTGCACCAATCACGCTGAAAGTATCAAATGTACCACCGAACGAGCTGACTTGTATAAATGGTGCTTTGAATAATTCGGAGAAGACAACCGTGAACCGAGCGCACGCCTCACCCAAAACCAGATCAAAACTGTGTCCGCTATTAAAAAAATCGTTCAGCTCGTACATTAACAAATCAAACACTAGATTCGATGTCCTAAAAGCAATCAGCTGCTGTGAATAGATATCCTTAGCGTGTTTCATGTCATCACCGAGCGCCTTCTGCGTCAATTTATTGATGAGACCGTGTATGTTGATCTCGGTGAGGTTCACTGGTGTTTTGCCAACGGGGTATGCGGGAAACGGTGTGATAACCGTTACGTCGTGACCTTGTCTCACCAGCTCCTGGGTGAGCGGACGGAATACCAGTTGGTGACTGTAACATGGCGCTGGGAACACTGCTAAGATACGCGCGGCGTCGCAATGAAATACTATAAATGTGTATAGTAACACACGTGTGAGTTCCATGACGGACGTTAATTGATTGAAGTATTCAATTGATGTGATCTAATATGAAGTAATTTGAGGAAAAAAAAGTTTAATTGAGTTGTAGAAATATTTAGCTTAAGTCTTTTGCTATTAGCGTAAGTCTCGCAATTAGACTAATTCATGCAATTAGACTAAGTCTTGCAATTAGACTAAGTCTTGCAATTAGACTAAGTCTTGCAATTAGCGTTTATTAGGTGTTAGATGTTTCCCGATCGGTACATATCAAAAATAATGAAAATTTATTTACTGCTTTTCTCTGAGGTATTCTCTGCATTTATTGCTTGTATTAGTAGAACATTAAGCATTGATTTAATACATAAAAAATACATTTACATTAATTAATTTATAATAAATACAATATTATATAGCAACCGTATATAGCATATGTCCTTCGGGTTACATATTTCACGAAAGTCGTTAAAAAAAATATAAGAAAACTAATAATTTGTGACAAATTATAAATAATTGTTAGAAAAAAACCTTCAATAGATTACGAATACCGTACGACGCTCTGTTGTTTAAAACATTTGTGTAATTAAATTTTTTTTAAAAGGCCGTTAAGCAATTTTGTTGATCCCTTTTAAACAAAAGAGAACCGACACATATGTTCTCTATACAAACAATTACAAATATGATTAGATATTCCATTTAAATAAACTTCAATGTAATGTTAATTAGTCTTGGTCCTTCGAGCCGGTCAGTTTCGATTGAATTATCCATTTAGAAAAATTCCTACACAATAATACATCAAGACTCATTAAATACACCATTGCAACATTGTTATAAGACAAATACTATTTTAAGATATTGTGTTTGTTATTTCCGATAAGATAAAGCCAGGCTTAAATTGGTATGTCACATTTACCAAAGACATATTATTCTGTGAGTTACATATAATATTGAATCGAATGAGTGTGCAGGCAGACAAGACATGGCTTTGTCTGATTCCTTCAGGTCATTAATATACAAGATATACCTAAAAATCAAAAACTCCGAACCAACACATAAACAAATGTTAAATATATATAATTGTAAACATAATGCCAATTAACATAAACATTCTTTATATTAACCTAAAGTAAATATAACATTAAATAAATCAAACTAAAACAAATTTAAAAAGTTTGATCCATAGTAAAAACCTCACTCAACTCTGTTGATTTTTGACGATCCTAATTACAATGTTTTTGGTGCGCTGCGCAAAGAAAACGTATCTAATCTTAAACCTAAACAAAACAGAGCATGTCGTTTGTAAGATTACGCTAACGTTTTTTTCGAGAACGATACGTTTATTTAGAAAACGATCGATCAAAACGGTATCTTTAACTCGTTTTCAAAGCTGGTTTATTCTATGAGTGCCTCACTAACAAATGAAGGCTTCCAAGGGTTGGCAAGCTTAATTCTGCTTGTTATGCTCAATAAGCTTAGTTCTGTGGAATAGTTTATTGTGAGGCGTCAATCGCAGTAAGCTTTCTTAGTTCACAACAGGAGCTTATGAAAACGATGAGCTTAAAGCTACACCAAAGTCCACCAATATTGAGTGAAGAATTAACTTCTGAATTTATAATATTTGCCTTTATAAACAAACGATTTTTGTTTCCACTGTAAAGGTATTTTTTTTACTGTCAACTGTCCACTGTCACTGTCAACTGTGAAATGTCACTGTCATTTAGAAAATAGTTCAGCTAAAAATAACACGACATTAGCTAGTATTAATTTATTTATTCACACTTTATTGCACTTAAACAGTAGAAGTAGAAGATTTTAATACATATAAGAGCAACCTTCTTCTTCTTTTCCAGGCAACTGACTTTATATTAAAATATATTGCACATTCGGTCAGTTAACTACGGGCTAAGCGATGTAGTTTAACTATTTCGGTAATTGTTTTTTTAATTTCAGGACCTCAAACAAATCCTGGATTCCTCACCTCAGGGTGTCATCTACTTCAGCATGGGTTCTGTGTTGAAGCCATCAGCCATCAACGACAATACCAGAAGGGAACTGCTCCAAGTCTTCGGAAGTCTCCAGCAAACTGTTTTATGGAAGTGTGATCACAAAATCGATGATTTGCCAAAGAATGTTCATGTTAGGTCTTGGATGCCTCAATCAAGCGTACTTGGTGAGAAATCAATTATTGGTAACATGAGAATTATTAAGGTTCTGTTATGTAAGCTGAGTGCAAGAGCGACCCCAGGGCCCTTGCAATGCGGTCTTGTAGGTTTACCCGAGGTGGTTTTAGTGGGTATTACCCACCTGAAAAGCAGAGACATCAGCGTGGGGTAAGACCCACATATCCCTTTACCTTGTTGCACCTTGGTATACAAAAAAAGGGTTCTGTTATGTAAAATTCAACCTTTTCTTGGCATAATATAACCAATTTTTGGTAGATAAGAGAAGATATATTTTTCACATCATCGTATCATAGAATATCCGGTTTATTTAAATAATGGTAACAAACCCAGCATTTGGGATTGTTGATTACCATTTTTCTTATCGCAGATTTGCTGCGTTGCTGATGCTGATACTGTGTTGTTAAGCTAATAATTTTTTCCCTTAATTGATCTCTATGTACTGTGGGTTTGTATTGTTCTCACTATAACGTAAAGGTTATTTTTTATTGTTTTTTTTTTTGATTATGCACTCGCGTTTTGTTCGGTGATATCAGCCGGTGCCCATCCTTTCCCCTCCCCTGTCTTCTTCTCCTACCTTCCTTCCTTTAAAGGTCAGCAACGCAAGAGTTCCCAGCCACGTGAGTGTCTATGGGCGGCGACTTCACCTTTATGGTGGGCCTCCTGCTCGTCTGCCCCATCATAATAAATATATATTTTTTCAAGCATATGGTCTATGGCTGCAGATAATTACAACCGTACTGTTATCCTTGAGGATTTAACTGACTGGTGAAGAGTTACTTGCAAGATCCTCTCATTCATCGGCCTCGATTTGGGCACTGTGCAGTAAATGTGGAGACAAAACTTTTTTGACAATTCACAATTGTAGGTACCACATTTACATGAGTGAATTTTTAATTTCTTACTAACAGCTCATCCAAACGTGAAGATCTTCATGACCCACAGTGGTTTGTTAAGCACCATGGAGTCTATACATTATGGTGTTCCATTGTTGGCAATACCAGTGTTCGCTGATCAGCCATTCAACGCCGCGCGGTGTGTGGAAGCCGGACACGCCCTGATCGTGAGGTATTCCGTGGAAATGGCGGCGGATGTGAAAGTTGCGTTGGTGGAAATGATAAATAATGACAGGTGAGTTGGTTTTTAGTCAGGCGGTGGCGACAAAGCAGTCATAAGCAACTCAAATATATTTAATATATCTTCAGGTACTACAAGAGAGCGAAGGAGATGTCAAAATTATTTAAAAAACGTCTGAATAAACCCTCGGATTTAATAACACATTATATAGAAGTGGCGATCGAGACTAAAGGTAATTAAGATTATTGCCAGGGCTTCTCAAACTTTTGTCATTCACGACCACATACAAATATAAATGGGATATTTATTTATTTCAGTAGTTTAAGTATCATTTCTTAATTATTACATAAACACAAAATATTCTTTATATTAACCTAAGTAATATAAGTAACTTAAAATAAAACAAAACACAAAATTAAAGCAAATTGAAAAAGTTTGGTGGCAGACCCACAATGCTGACGGCATTTCCTCGCTGTATCGCGATGCTTATACGCTGAGCGAGGAAAGCACCAGCTTTGGAGCTTGTTATTTATTTATAAGGTAACAATACACGTACGAAAATATATTTAGAATTCGTTTTGAAATATTTAAATATAAAATTTGCACAAAAAAAAATTATTAGTATTTTATTAGTATTTTAGTATTATTAGTATTTTGTTACACAGATGCCAAGATCTGAATACTTTTTTATAACAGGCATTAGTTCAATCGTTTTTAACGCTAAAGAGGTTGCAATATCATTTCTATGGTAGGTCAAATGTCATCTGACTGACATTTGACACCACAATCGTTCCACGGACTAGTCTGTTTGAATATAAACAAAGATTGAATGAAATCCGATCGATTCGAAATTCAAATTATAACACTAAAGAGGTTGCATTATCGTTTCTATGGTAGGTCAAATGTCATCTGACTGACATTTGACACCACAATCGTTCCACGGACTAGTCTGTTTGAATATAAACAAAGATTGAATGAAATCCGATCGATTCGAAATTCAAATTATAACACTAAAGAGGTTGCATTATCGTTTCTATGGTAGGTCAAATGTCATCTGACTGACATTTGACACCACAATCGTTCCACGGACTAGTCTGTTTGAATATAAACAAAGATTGAATGAAATCCGATCGATTCGAAATTCAAATTATAACACTAAAGAGGTTGCAATATCGTTTTATGGTAGGTCAAATGTCATCTGACTGACATTTGACACCACAATCGTTCCACGGACTAGTCTGTTTGAATATAAACAAAGATTGAATGAAATCCGATCGATTCGAAATTCAAATTATAACACTAAAGAGGTTGCATTATCGTTTCTATGGTAGGTCAAATGTCATCTGACTGACATTTGACACCACAATCGTTCCACGGACTAGTCTGTTTGAATATAAACAAAAATTGAATGAAATCCGATCGATTCGAAATTCAAATTATAACACTAAAGAGGTTGCAATATCGTTTTATGGTAGGTCAAATGTCATCTGACTGACATTTGACACCACAATCGTTCCACGGACTAGTCTGTTGGAATATAAACAAAGATTGAATGAAATCCGATCGATTCGAAATTCAAATTATAACACTAAAGAGGTTGCATTATCGTTTCTATGGTAGGTCAAATGTCATCTGACTGACATTTGACACCACAATCGTTCCACGGACTAGTCTGTTTGAATATAAACAAAAATTGAATGAAATCCTTATCGATTCTAATTTCAAATTTGTATGACACGTTTCTATTATTTATGGATGGACATATTACCTCTTTTCAGGTGCGCCTCACCTCCGATCTATTAACAATCAATATCGCTGGTACGAATATTTAATGCTGGACCAAATGTTATTTATATGTGTTATTTTGTATTTAATATATAGACTTATTAAAATGTTCAATTGTAGTATAAAGCAAAAAAATGATTAGAATAAAATCATAGACAAATCACTTGTATTTATTTACATTTCTAAATTTAAATAAGTTTTAACGGCACGTGTGGTCGTCATCAGTCAATTCTGTGTCCATCATGGCTACGTATATCGTGGGTAGGCGCGCTGAAGACAATTAACAATGTACGATTATTATCTTCACAAATACGAACAGAATTGTGATCAACACTTTATAATGAATTGGGACACAGTGACACTCCACCGAACACGTGTCGCTTGGGCGCGATGCGAACGGATCTAAATCCTCCGATGATCGTGGATCTCCTCTGTTCCAACGCTGCACGCCAAGAGAGCCCGGAGTTCGTTCAAAAAGGAACTCTCAAAACTTTGAAGCGCCTTTAATTTTATTATTCCTGTTTGACTTATATTTTTTTTTTTGTTATCGCACCTCTTGCACCAGTCCAAATATATAATTATTTTATGGGTTGCCTGAAACAGATTGCTTATAAGGCAGCCTATTACTGTTTTTAACGTGTATGTAATAAAAAAAGCTCTGATCTCACCCAAATTGGATAACTTTACTACTTTAGGTACATTCTGTTAAGGCATAGACAACAATTTGTAAATATACACAAAATAAACACATAAAAAACTTAATACTTTTATTACTATCTACATTACAATTCTATATTTTCTAATTTTTTTAATATAGCCCGAGTTTTGTTTCGGCAGAATGGAGTAGGATCATATCTGCCCTTGTCTGCATGCCCCGACCTTGGGCCTTAGGACTCTGGTAAGTAGTAAATTGTTCCTATGGCCATTACTGGATATTTATCGATATTATTATAGAGAATTCTTTCACTTCATTAACAATGATCACAATTATGCAAAGTTAAAAAGTATTTGTCCGTCTGTAAATTTGTATTCATGCTTTGTTACCTATATTTTATAATAAAACTAGACTACATACATGGGTGAAATCAATCTATTCTGCAGTTTTAACATCACTCAATTTCTGTTTTTCAAACATCAACCTGAGCTGTTCAGTTGCCGAAAGGGGCAGACGATTATTTTCACCAAATTTGACATTAGGCAATTGGGCAATATTCAATTCGGGATTTTTGAATGTGAACGGTGTCCAGGGACCCTGTATGGATGGGTGATCTGTATACTGATATTTGCGAAGGCGAACTTCTGACACATTGCCCTGTTGGGTACGTAGATTTTCAATCCATTTCGTGATTTCAGAATGTGTTTTTTGGTTGACGCTCATCCATGCTCTATCACCATTCACTGAAATTACAAAAAAATTATCTATTAAAAAAGTATTATATAAAACTGTCATTCGCTATATATATAAGATAGTAATTTGTACACAAAAAAAAACTATTATTTTGCTGGCAACTAAATCTACCGTTGCATACAAATTAATAGAACACAATGTTTACGATAATTAATTATCTTTTTTTTAATAATAGCAACGAGATTGAACCTCCTTTTATATATACCCTATTCATATGTGTCTTATGCCCCGACGTGGGGCCTTAGGACCCTATTATATAAAGCATACTAGTAATATATTAAATAAATACTTACAATATTCTCCGACAATAACGGGTGATCTATGTCTGCGTGGTTTCAAATACACAACAACGTTGGGATTGCTTTTGGCAAACTCGACTAAATCTTGTTCTATGAAATCCCTAGAAGAAATAACAAATTTATAATAAATTAGAAGTGTTCCAAATAATAAGGCTTCATTATCTTAATCTAATATGTAAAATTCTCACTTCACAATGTTTGTTCCTTTACTTCTCCGAAACGGGTTGACTGATTCTCCTCAAATTTTCTGAGCATCAATATGCTCAGAAAATACTCAATAGTAGGTCTGAGAATCAGCCAACATCTATTTTTAGAGACATTTTTTTAATTTTTTGGCAAAACAACGTTTGTCGGTATCAGCTAGTTATAAATACAAAATACTTTATTTTGAAAACCAAATTTATAGATACAAATTTGGCCTCCTAAAAGAATGATAGATGATGGGGGTATATCTGACACTAGGATATTTCCTGTGTTGTGAGTATCCAGTCTCTTCTGAGGTGCATAAGTGGTGGTGTTTGTCTGTCTGTTTTGCATGCCATCAATAGCTTCAATGGGATAACACAACTTCGCTACTTCTCATTATGATAGAATTTAATTGTAATGACAGATCTCTTACAATTTTGTTTAAATTGTATCTCAATAGTTAAGTGATATATGGGGATTTCAAATATTCTTAGAAAGTTTGATATAAAGTAATGATTTTTGTCAAGTTCTCTATAAATATTGATAGACACTTAGATTTTTTTCAAATGAAAGTGAATAATTTCTTTTTTTTATAAAATTGTACAGTTTTAAAGCAAATTATTAAATCTAATGTTATGTAAATATATACATTGAAAAAACGTATATAGAATTCAGACAACAGAGTTAAATTAATTTAACGCTAGAAATCACATACACATCGACTTCGTTGTGACAACGGTAGAATATAGGTTAGGATAAAATTAAAGAGTGATATTTATGGACGGTCTTTAACAATGTATTAACACAAGTGAAATAATTACCTTAAACCTCGGCTACCACCATGGCTTTTACAGAATTTAAGCACTATCCTTTGAAGCTGACATACATAACGACCAACACCATTTTGTAGCGGAGCTCTAACAAAACCCGACTTTAAAAATAAGTTACTATTCGACATTGGTCTATTGGATTTTAACAGTAAAGGTATTGTGGTATGTGACACTTCTTGTCACATTTCTTGATTGTCATGTATTATAATGTGTCGTATAATTTTGTCGATTAAAACCATTATTATCATACGGTTTTATCTTATTTAACAATTTAATCGACAAAATTAATAAAAATGGAGAAATTTTTACGCCCGGAAAGGTTTGACGTTGACCCAAACAGTAATTCTTCCGCAAAGGAATGGGAGCATTGGAAACGGACGTTTGAAAATTTTATCCTGTCATGCGGAGACGAAGAGACCAAAGACGGATTGAAACTAATCCTATTAACAAATCATCTCTCCGCTTCAGTTTATTCATTCATTAGTGAGTGTACGAGCTATGACACTGCAATGAAGACACTTACCAACATATATGTAAAACAAAAAAATATAATATACGCTAGACATGTGCTAGCTACAAGAAAACAGCTAAGCGAAGAAAATATTAATTGTTATATGCGCGAACTAAGAGAATTAGCTAAAGAATGTCAATTTCTAAAAGTGGATGCCGAAACGAACAAGTCCGATAGTATTAGGGACGCGTTTATTGCTGGTATTAAATCGGATAAAATTCGCCAAAGATTACTTGAGAACCTCACTCTAACAGTTGATGAAGCGTACAATAAGGCGATATTGATGGAACAGGCTGAAACTAGCTCTAAGAGTTATTCTTCAATAAGCACTGTCCAAACGTCTCAAGATTACCAGAAATCACTGTCTGCTGCATCATATAAAAGAAAGTGTTACTTCTGTGGAGGATCTGTACATTCGAAAAAGAACTGTCCAGCGTTTAATGCCATCTGCCAGAATTGCAATAAAAAGGGACACTATGCAAATGTATGCCGAGCACCCAAACCTAACGCTGCCGTAATAACATGTGTAGAAAATGATGTCAATGAACTTGCATCTTGCATACTTGCAGCTTCTCCGGTCTCATTAAGAAAAGCTACAGTAACGGCTTTTATAAAAGGTATACGTGGTCAAGCATTGATCGATACTGGGAGTTCGATTAGCTTCATAGACGAAGATTTCTTCAAATTATGTGGTTTAAGGAAAAAGTTCTGTACACAAACTATAACAATGGCCTCAACTTCTTTTTCGTCTCAAGTAGAGGGGCAAACTTATACTACAGCAAAAATTGGTAATTTTAATTATCCAGGGATCAATTTACTTATAGTGAAGAATTTGTGTGCTGATCTTATTATAGGCCACGACATATTAGGTCAACACTCCTCTCTAGAGCTTACACTGGGAGGTTTGAAGGACCCAATTAAAATCTGCAGTGTTGACGCGGCCTTAGTACCAGCTGTTTCTCTATTTGCTAATGTTACTCCTGCATGTAAACCCATTGCTATCAAATCACGTAAATACAGTGAAGAAGATAAAAAGTTTATAGAAGCAGAAATAAACAAACTTTTAAAAAATGGCATAATTGAAGAGAGTACCTCTCCATGGAGGGCTCAAGTAATAATCAGCAAGACGGAAAATCATAAAAAACGCCTTGTAATTGATTATTCTAGAACTGTTAACAGATATACACAGCTCGACGCTTATCCTTTACCAAATATCGAAGAAATGGTCGCAACAATTTCGAAATATAGTATATTTAGTACCATAGATTTACAAAGTGCTTATCACCAAGTCTCAATATTACCTAAAGAACGTCACTTTACCGCTTTTGAAGCTTTAGGTAATTTATATCAATTTACACGAATACCATTTGGTGTCACCAACGGAGTTGCTAGTTTCCAAAGAACAATCGATTGGGTAATTCGACAAGAAAAATTGCAGGGAACTTACGCGTATTTAGACGATATAACAGTATGTGGCAATAATAAAGAGGAACACGATGGTAATTTGCAAAAGTTTATGATAGCCGCTGAAAAATATGGTCTTACTTTAAGTCGAGAAAAAAGTAAATTCTCACAGTCTTCTATTAATATATTAGGATATACCATAAGAGACCACGTAATAAAACCTGACGGTGAACGCCTACGACCACTTTTGAATTTACCTCCTCCGTCAGACTTGTCATCATTGAAAAGGATAATTGGAATGTTTGCGTATTACAGTAAATGGATACCAAATTTTTCGGAAAGAATCTATGCTCTCGCCCATACGCAAGAATTTCCGCTTAAAAAGGAATTGGTCGAAGCTTTTGAAGGACTCAAAACCAATATTGCTAGAGCGACGATTCACGCAATCGATCATAATTCACCATTCACTGTGGAGACAGATGCGTCAAATCATTCAATCGCAGCTACTTTGTCACAATCGGGACGACCCGTTGCATTTTTTTCAAGGATGCTTAATAATAGTGAACTAAACCACTCTGCAATCGAGAAAGAAGCTTATGCTATTGTAGAGTCACTTAGGAAATGGCGTCATTTTCTCATTGGCAAACCATTTCGTCTGATTACTGACCAGCGATCTGTATCATTTATGTTTGACAATAAAGTAACAGGTAAAATTAAAAATGAAAAAATACAGCGCTGGCGATTAGAACTGGCGCCATACAAATATGACATCATATATCGTCCAGGAAATAGGAACGATGTCGCTGATGCTTTTTCGAGAATTTCTGCTACTATTTCAGTAAGGTTAGATAAATTGAAAAATTTACATGAAGGATTATGTCATCCCGGAATATTACGAATGCACCATTGGATTAAATCAAAAAACCTGCCATATTCTCTAGAAGAAATTAAAACTATGAATAACTCTTGTCGAATATGTTCAGAAGTAAAACCAAGATTCTATAGGCCGGATAATGATACTACTTTAATAAAAGCTACGTCACCCATGGATAGACTAAGCATTGATTTTAAAGGTCCCGTGCCCACAAATACTAATAATAAATACGTATTGACGGTTATAGACGAATATTCACGATTTCCATTTGCATTTCCATGCGCCGATCTATCATCTGCGACAGTCATAAAACACTTAAACGAAATATTCATGGTATTCGGGTTTCCTTCCTACATTCATTCGGATCGCGGAACTGCTTTTATGTCAGCTGAAATTAAGCAGTTTTTGAATTCATGTGGAATATCATCTAGCAGAACCACTCCCTATAATCCAAGAGGGAATGGCCAAGTCGAGAGATTAAATGGTACTCTATGGAAAACAGTACAGCTAGCACTACGTTCTCGTCAAAAACCCATAGAAGATTGGGAACTAGTACTTCCTCAAGCGTTACATTCTATTAGATCGTTGTTATGCACAGCTACTAACTGTACGCCACACGAGCGGATGTTTACTCACACCAGGAGATCCTCTAATGGAGTATCCATACCTACATGGCTAACTGAGTCAAATCGTGTTCTTATGCGGAAATTTAATAGAGCAAATAAATATGAACCAGAAGTCGATGAAGTAACTTTATTACATGTCAATCCGGATTACTCTTATGTCCGCCTGCCTAATGGAAAGGAATCAACCGTTTCAAATCGACATTTAGCACCGTTAGGGCAGGATGGGCATATAGTTCTTGATGCTGATGGAATGTTAAATCAAAGCACAGAATATAACCGTGAAGATTTAAATGATTCTCATCAAATGTTTGACACTGAAGAGGTAACGGATACTGAAGGAGATGTGACACATTTAGATGATGTTCGAATAGATGAATCAAGTCTAAATCTGGAGGCTGAAACACGTAGACCACAAAGGGAGCATCGATTGCCGAATCGCCTCCGAGATTGTGTCTTAGACTAAAACTTTTTAGCATGGAAGAATGTGGTATGTGACACTTCTTGTCACATTTCTTGATTGTCATGTATTATAATGTGTCGTATAATTTTGTCGATTAAAACCATTATTATCATACGGTTTTATCTTATTTAACAGGTATATAAACTCCAAAGAGAAAATATTAAATACTACGGTCACAAATAACAATAGTACATTGAGGGATAAAATTATAAAACAGTGATGGGTCAAGTC
The DNA here is from genome assembly GCA_951799465.1 of Leptophobia aripa. NCBI lineage: Eukaryota > Metazoa > Arthropoda > Insecta > Lepidoptera > Pieridae > Leptophobia > Leptophobia aripa. Next base: position 1,467,496 of record OX637283.1, on the reverse strand, counting down.
ACTGTCAGAACTCGATGTTAATTTGTATTATGTATTATCTATGATGATTAGGGACACTGAAAATGACAGCAGAGAATTGGCATTTTACCTTAGCTCTCACTTCACATCATCTTTACACTCATTTCTCATATAATTAAGCTTTATGTCGATTATATTTATTTTTATTTTGGTCGAGGAAACTGTTAGCAGGCCCTACGCTTTACAGCTACGCCTTTTACCCTTAGCTTAACCCAATTACGTAAATTTTTGTCATATTATTTATTAACATTAGATAAAACATGTTCACACGGCGCAAATATAATTTACTTATTTGCGATTAACATTTAGTTTATTTATTAATTTCATAAACTTAAGTTGTCACAATTGTTAAAATAATACCAATAGTAATAATGTATTTATTTTAACCAATAAAACTAAAATTCAAATAATATGCGATTTAATGAAATACGCACTCGTGTAATATCACACCCAAACATTACTGTCATATGTATAGCGATACCATTCCTTGCATCAACCACATAGAAACAGAGCTATAAGATAGAGAGAGACAGATGTAGCTGAGTTGTATCACATCACCTAGTTTATAGCCGCGTTCCGATCATATGCGATCGCCTCCTCATTATATTATAACTCAAAAAGCCCAACATGTCAACTAGACGTAAATACAGCCCACTTTGGACCCATTTCGAAGATACAGGACAGAAACGGGCAAAATGTAATTACTGCTCTCGTGAAATAGCAATATCTAAGAGTTCTATAGGCAGCCTCGGGCGACATCTGAAGACGGTTCATCCTACTGTTAACATAAAAAATGTGATGGAAAACACGCAAGAAGGTAATAATTATAATTAAAAATTTGTAACATGGTCAAATAATTAAACAGTATTTCTTATAAAGTTCTTAAGTTTCATGTAAAAAATAGATAAATATTTGGTAACATCACCCCACATTATGAACCGCGCACTGTTTCGCGCAACTCTATTATGCTAAAATCAATATTTCATATTTCTGTAACATACTGATTGTCTGTGTTCCCAACTGTTTTAACAGTAGACGATCGACTGTCAATGTGACAGTGACATTTCTAAAATAAACAAACTGGGAACTCCTCAACATCAGCCAATCTCGCTGTGTTGATATTTTAAGTTTTATCATTTGAAAAGTATGCCAAACCAGTCCGATTCCGAAAATGACACTCCAAGCAAAAAATCTAAGAAATACCTACAAAAATACAAACAGGAGTGGGAACGGGAGCCCGATTTCTTAGGATGGATTGGCAGATGTCATAATCCATATGAAGCTAAGTGTAAGGTCTGCAATAAAGTGATCAATATATCATCCGGCAAAGAGGCTCTACGCCGGCACGCAACAGCAGAGAGGCATAAGAGATATTTATCGAAAGGCTATAGTGAATTACATTCACTGCATGGTAAGTGCCCCCAAAAAAAAACTAATCTACCGCGAATTTACAGATTTCTTGGTGTCTACATATATTCTGATACATCTTTACTGTATTCGTTGCCCACTCACTATTAGCGTTTACTTACTAACCTAGATTATTATGTCAATTATTTACGTTGCAGGAAAATGTGGGTCTCGTTTCGTTTTCTCTGATATCTTTCCAAATATTAAAAACTTTTCTCTTACCCAGTACCTTTAATTGTGTAATTTATAATTACAGTAATTGCTAACTTATCTATTTTTTTATATATTGGGCCTTTAAACTTTATTGTGTAATACAAACTAACTAACTGGATCCAGAGAACTAAATGTACAAGTGCAGAAGTCTTTCCTCCAATTTTGTTTTTTTTCCTTTTGGACTGTGGGGTGCACATGCTCTTATCAAGAACGTGCCTGGTAGTCAGTACTGGTAATCCGAGAGCTGGTGCTTTCCTTGCTCAGCATGTAAGCATTGCGATACAGCGAGGAAATGCCACCAGCATTATGGGTTCTCTGCTACAGTAACCAAACTTTTTAAATTTGCTTTTAGTTTTGTGTTTTGTTTTATTTTAAGTTTTATTATAACTACGTGCAGTAAAGCTTAGAAAAGGCATACATTAAATAAATTGCTTTAATATTCAACAATAAAATGCATTACTCAATTAAATAATACTCTAATGAATACAAATTGTAGCAAGCACCACAAATGGTGAATTTCTAGGAAATATTCCGCTGATATCTATTTTCTTCATCAAACAACAATATTTATTTATTTATATGTTTCCCATAACCTATATACCATATCCTATATTTAATTTGTGTATTCTTGTTTATTTTATCTTAAAGCCCTTGAAATGTTATGACATGTTCTGTCGGTTATTTGTGTCCAAAGTTAGGATTATAATTAAATAATAAATTAAGTGAAAATGAATTAATTAAGAAGTTATCTTCATGTTTAATCTTATCTTAATGATAGGGTACAAAATATGGATGATGTTATCTATTAACAAGACGTGATCACTTCGGTATAAAGTAATAAAATCATTATTCTTATACAAGCAGTTTGATTACAGCTGACAGAGACGGAAAGATTCTGACCGTAGTATTAAAAATTACGTTTACTCTCCAAATCAATAAAACCATATTTTTAATCTATTAATAGTCTCAAAAGTATATTAATACTAGCTGATTCCGACAAATGATGTTTTAGCAAAAAAAAAGTTAATTTCATGAGAATCGCTCATCCCGTTGAGTTAAGGAACGAACATCGTGACACGAGAATTTTATATATGATATTATAAAGATATTGATTGCCTTATGATAAAATTGTTTGTTGTCTTCACAATATATCGTGTTTTCTTCAATTTCAAAAGCCTAACCGAACATGTGCTTTAGAATCCAAATTTCTACGTGTTTACATTAATAATTTGGAATATATAAATTATATTAGTATTACTAACAATCATATTAATTTTATTTGAGTTTCGTTTTTTTAACATAATCCCATAGAATTAACATAAAACAAGCGTTCCGTTATAAAAGATAAATCCTACCTGGATTGTTGCTTAACAACTGTTGTTAAGTTCTTATTTTTTTTTTTATTTACCATTACAAATTATGTTATTACATTGAAACAATTAGAAATAAGTTTTGCTATATTACCAATAAGTGAAACGAAAACTTACGTATTACTGTAAGTTAAGCGGTGAGGCAACGTCGCACGGCGTCTGTTTAACATGACCTACATGACCTCGACAACATCCCGCGTGTTTACTGTTTGAAAGTGTCCAAATGGACACAACGAACCATCATCTCATTACAAATCTTTAAATATATATTTTATTTATAATTATGTTAGTTGTAATTGAATTTGTTAAATGGTAATTAGTACTAAGATGTTACTAGGTCAAAAGAGATCGTTTTCCGATTGGTTTCATCTTAATAAATGTGTCGGCCATTTTAAGTTTTAGTACGGATTTTGTCAGAATTAAACAAAAAAGAATATGAAACAAAAAAAGTACACTGCTACAATTTATTTTTGTATATTACTTAAGGATTAAGGTAATATACATATATTAATTAATAAGTCTGAATAATTAAGTATAATCTGAAGATGTTACTTGGTTTTGTGAACAAGTCTATAGTGTGTCTCATATTTGGGTGGAGACATGCTTTTCGTCACGTCCCCCCGTAAGATTACGTTAGAAATTTGGACCACTGAATTAAGCCGCTTATCCATACAACTTTTGTTTTTTATATAATATTTAATAATATCACAAATTTAAACTTATACAGTATACCGCGTTTCTTGTTTTTGATTAATATTACAAGATGACTTCTAAGGTCGTAAATAATAAAAAATACATACATTGCTTCTTTAATCCTAAATGTTCATGGCTGGATTCTGGTGTTTTTTGTACACCAATCCCAAGACCCAAAATTCGTCATTTAGGTCACAGACAATCAACCTCCTTGTCTAAAATATGAACAAAAAAAGAGATGCAACCCAACCCATTTAGAGATTTTAATTTTTTTCTTATATCTTTATTAAAATAATGATTTTTACGAAATAAATGTTTACAATTTTAAGGGCGTATCCCAAAAGACACGGAACTCTTGATGTGATTTAAAATGAAATCCCATAATCAAAATGGCCGCGATTGCCGCCAAAACATTCGAAGCATAAATAGTTGTCTATGAAATTTCTAGAAAAGAAACCTAGCAATTTATTAACATCATTATTTTTTATTTTAATTCGAGCAAATATTCGATTAATCCCATTTTGTATAAAGGATTCCGATGAGTCCGGACCGAATTTGATTTAACAATGGAACCTCGTAACTTAATCGATTTTTTTATTTATAGGACAATTTAAAATACGTGCCGTCTCTTTCACGCGATGTCAATTTCTGTATGATTCGTATTAAATATATTATTTTTTGATGCAGATTACACCTGACCAAATATTTTGAAAATGGTTATTATAATAAAGTTAATATAAAGGAGTATTTTTTCTTTCAATAGGAGGACAAAAACTATTATAAAAAATAAATATCATTAAAAAAAATATTATAAAAAATTAATACAGTCAATACCGGTTATAACGACATTGAAGGGACCGTAAAGTTGCCGACGTTATATCCGATAGTCGTTATAAGCAATACAGTACATACACAAGTATTTAAGTTTATTATCATAGTTATCTATCTAGTTTATAGTAACTAATACTTATGTATGAAATCAAGTCGGAAAAGAAATATTTTATGCTGAGACAATTAACGGATGGTCGTTATATAAGTTTCGTCGTTGTAAGCGATATGTCGCTGTTTCAGATGTTGTTATAAGCGGTTTGCTCACTGATAAGTTTACTTCGGGCGGGACCATACAGTATAGCCGTTATAACCGATAGGTCGTTGTAAACGGTTTTGAGAAGCGTTATCATAGTTTACGTGAATGATTGAAATAGTAATGTCTTTTTCGTATGAATATATAAGCATCGGTGGTTCAGTGGTAGAATGCTCGCCTGCCACGCGGGCGGCCCGGGTTCGATTCCCGGCCGATGCATGTTTTTACAGATTTTTTTTTTAGATTTAAATGAGCTTAAAAACGTTAATCTTTAAGAAATTAATACTCACTTTCAATTTGTCTTAAGTCTTTTTAAATCGACAATAAGTTACTATAATTTCTGATTAATACATTATAAATATTACCAAAGCGTACATTTTACACTGCAAAGTCTAATCATTTTTGAATAGATTTCAAATATTTGTTATTTCCCTAATTTGAATTTAATCGCAACAAAAATAAAATATTTTATACAGAAGAGATTCATACAGAAATGAATCAATTGCGTGAAAGAGACGGCACGTATCTTAAATTGTTCTATAAATAGATAATCGATTGAGTTACGACGAGGTTCCATTGATGTCCATTATCACGCATGTCAATAATCAAAATTAGCATGTAAATGACAAATATAAATACAATTTGCACACTGTCAAAATCAATTCTTGACATTTTCCAAGATGGCGCGAATGAAATCACAAAGCCAATGCAAAACAAGGTTATTACAAAAAACCTATTACATTAAATAATATTTATAAAATAATAAATATAAAATGTTTTATTTTAAATAATATTGCTTGTAATTAAAATATTGTTTGTAAATGCTGCCCGCCACGGAAGATGAATGATTGTGTGAATGTCTATGGGCGGCGACTTCACCGTTATGGTGGGCCTCCTGCTCGTTTGCCCCATCTTCTATATAAAAAAAAATATTTAAAATACATTATAACCTCAAAATTTACTGTAATTTTAACATAACATAAGATTTTTGCGTTTTTATATCAAACTTAACCTGTTTTGTACAGAAAATTCCGACTCTGACGATTCCACGACCCTGGACCCGGACAGTGAGTTGTGGGGTTTCTACGACAAGGAGCCGCGGAATCGCGCCAAATGCTCCATGTGCGGTGTTGTCATAACGAGAAATCCAGATGCATTGTACCAACATTTGAAGGAGGAGCACTCGAAGGTTTCCAAGGTAAATGTGGCATTCATGTTCTGAAGACATGCGACGCTGATCCACTTGGTGATAGTCTCTAGGTCTTTCCGATCTCGGTTCCAATTCCGATAAATCATACCTACTGATTGTGTCACGAAAATTTAATATATAAGATTGAACTATTTTCATCTATATTAATCTTTTAAACAATATTACCACAGACATTAGAATTCAATGACCGCGACGAGAATTACACAGAAATAATTTACTTAGAAAACCCTCCGAGTGAAAAGACGGAGAGGCCTGTCAAGAGAAAGAGAAGAGAGAAAAAGGACACACAATACGACGACTTGGATGACTTTGGGAAGTACGTGGTTGCACTGTTGAAGGGTATACCGGAAGAGCAATGCGCAGAACTGCAAATGTCAATTGTCAATTTGGTTATGACGGCGAAGAAGGGGTGCGAGAAGGAGGGTGAGGTGTTGGAGAGAGACGAAAGTATCGATCAGGTTAGTTATCGATGAATTAATGTTTTTGTACGGTTTAAAAATGTAGCTTAGGCTGAGAATTGGTCTCCGCGCTATTAAGAAAAAACAGACTCCCAAATGCGGCAACACAAAACTGTATGTGTGTGTGTGTAAAAACAATGGGCAAAGATTGTAGTGTGCGTGGATAACTGTGTTGCCAACTACTTGACTGGTACCCGATGAATGGGGAAAATATTGTAATAATGTAATATTAGTAAATAAAAAATATCTTAATATGAAATCATTATTATTGACGTATAGGGTTTTTTAATTATGATAAAAACCACTTAAAGTCAAGTCTCAAAGGCGACATAAAACAAAATAATCGAAATGTAAAAATCGTAACCTCGAAAAATTTGAGAATTAATTTTTTTGACATGACAAAACTGAACTTCAAGCAGTACTCCGATCCGAGACTTCAGTATTATATTATTTTATTGTGTTTATGATGATACATACAATATTTACTGATGGTATGTGATGCCTGTTTCTTTCTTGTCTCTTGTAGTATTATTTTTGCACAATTTTACAACACACACCGGCATTTTGCTTCGGTCTCCAACCTTTTTGAAAATAAATCCGAGACGTCAACCACGCTTAACGCACGTGGTGTGAATGACGCGGGTACGCCGAATATGGCGTAGGGTTTATTGCCTATTAATTCTTAATCTAAGGTATTTTGAATAAATCATACACACACACATACATTAAGTAAGTAGACATACATATTAGATTTTTTTTTAAACTATCGAATTTCTTGCCTCTCGGTTCATGCTTTCTGGTGGTAATGTCAAAAATGACGATTCAAAAGTGTCTTAAAGACCTACTTGAATAAAGATATGTTTTTATATAGGAGAGGTTAACCAGCAAGAGTTTCTTCGACTTTACCTACTTAAATATTATTGGGCTTATAATATATATATATATATATATATTCATATTCTTCAAATATTAGTCATTGCTACTGTCATTGCATCAAATAATTCGCGTTTTTTTTTTTTAATTTGATTAAACAAACAATAATGCCTTGCAGTTATAATAATTATGCACGTGTTAATTTTTAATTTCTAATATTCAATTGATACATCACTTTAAAAGTAAATGTCAAAATAATTTATCACAATCAGCTGTTGCGATGTCGGCTATATTTATAACTTTAAAGAATACATTTTTTTTTCAATGAATGAGACCGTATTTTTACACAAATTAACTAAGAGGTTATTGGTTATGTCTTCATAGGTTCAAGAATCGAAGAAGGAATCCGAAGACCCCATAATCCACGAACACAAAACGAAGGAGACACGCGAAACGAAGGTACACAACGAACACGGCTCAACAGAACACGAACACATAACGAACTTTGGCAAATATCTCACCAGTCTCATGAAATTGTTGAATAGGGAAACGAGCGCGGAAATCCAATTGAATATTGTTAATCTTATAATCGGTACAAAGCTGCAATGTTTGCGTAAAACGAAAAGTAAATTCATGGAGATACAGACTAAAGTGTTCGCTGTCAGTGAAACGTAATGAATTTGTTTTGTAAATGACAGTTATCTGTGGTAACTTGCAAGAAATGCTTAGCAAATGAAAAACAATCAAAATCCTTGGGTGCGCGGCGTAATAAGTGTAATTTGGTTTTGTAAATGACAGCTCACGCCGCTGCCGGTGAAACTTAATTTTTTCAATGACAGATCCCGAACTTGGTTATCTGTGGTAACTTGCAAGAAATACTTAACAAATGAAAAACAATCAAAATCCTTAAGTGCGTGGCGTTATAAATATATTTTGTTTTACAAATACAGCTCACTTAATTAGAAACTTATTTTTTTCAAAGACAGATCCTCAACTTGGTTATCTGTGGTAACTTGCAAGAAATGCTTAACAAGTGAACAAAAAAACAATTAGAATCCTTGAGTGGCGGCTACTTTTATGGTGTGCTTCCTGCTCGTTTGCCCTTCTATTAACAAAATTAAATAGATCGATTTTATCTAATTGCACTATTTTTACTATTTATATTATTTATATAAACAGTTAAAAACTGTTTATATAAAGTAGATAGATTTATACAGTAACATCCAATTTCCCCTTGTTTCTAAAAAAATCGTCTCTAAATCATTTTAATATGATGAGTCGTCAAATTCGTAAGAAGCGTCTTAAAGGCACATACTCCCCTAGCCTAGTGTTGCACTTATAGATAACTCATAATTGCCATATCGAAAAATAATTACCATGTTTTTATATTTTCAATATTAATTAATCTGTAATATACAAAATGTTGATTAAATCTGACTGATTGATCAGTTAATAAGCAATTTTTTAAAATGCAACAGTAAAATATAGCTCTATAATTTATGTCCATGACAATACAGTCGATTGGTAACGACTCTTGGCAGTCCCGAACCCCAAGTCCTGGGCGGATGAATTGCATCTCACTAGGTTATATTTAGATAGATAACATACAAATTAATCACATATATCTAGTTTATGAAAGCATAGTGCATATATATTTTTTTGTTAGTTCATATTATATTGTTAATTTGTATCGAACAATAAATAAATAACTACTTTTATTAAATAACTGGACTTTTCTTTGAAGTTGCTTTGCAGTCATGGTCGACCTCACCACTTGTATTTCGATTATTTATATTCAGTTAAAACTATATCTTTAAACAAAATAAACTGTTATAGTTGAGAACTAAAGATAATACTTTAGTTGTAATATTTTCTATATTAAATTAACTAATAATTACTTATATTTCTCACTGTGTCATTATTATACTTTATTATTTTGACGGGATTATAATATGCGACTTGCAATATTAACCAAAACACAGTATTAATTACAATTCTATTGATTAAAGTTAGTTAAAACAATAATTTTACAAAAGTATCATCAAAATAATACTTCCGTCTATCTAGTTCCCCAATCGACAATAGACCCGCTTACCACAGACGTTATTAAAAAAAGCCTCAAGTTAAAAAAGAGGTTTTAATGAATTTATCTTTCAAGAGGTTTTAACAAGTTCACGTATAGACATATAATTTAAAGATATGATTATACTATATATAACATATTAATATACTGATAAACGCTGTGCGATGTCAACGCTGTCGAGATGGAAACTTCCAACAACCACGTGAAAGACCGCCCACACAGATAAATAACAATGGTGGAAGTCCACCCGAGCCAAATTGGCACAGTTTTGACTCATTTGCGTGAATAAATAAAAAAGGGTGCTTCATGAGTCATGATTTGACTAATCTACAGAAATTATTGATAATTGAACCCATGGAGTATGGGAAGGGCTATGGTCTGGGATGCCACTTGTGTGGACACTTTAGCACCGTCCCACCTTCCGGTCACAAGCTGCAAAGCTGGCGCGGCTGCAGAGCAGGCGGAAAAAAAGAAAAGGTCAAAGTACAAAAGTCTTTCCTCAAACTATGTATTTTTTGCCATTTGGGGTAGAGACTTTTGGATCATGGGGCGCCTGGTAGTCAGTACCGGTGATCCAAGAGCTGGTGCCTTCCTTGCTCAGCGTGTAAGCATCGCCATATAGCGAGGAAATACCGCCAGCATTGTAGGTAGGCCAATACGAAGAATATTTTGTGTTTATTTAATATTAATGTTACGAATTTACTTTAATTGTCAATAAAAATAAAATTTAATATCTACAGAAACGGAATATCGTATAATATCATGTATAGTGTATTATTTTATTAAATTTCAATGAATCTAAGCGAATAGTGCTGACCCCGGGTCAAACTCAAATTAGAAATACTAAGAACAGGCTAAATTAATATGCAATACCGGTTCACCCAAATACGTATTCCGAATGACGATATGAGGAAATCCCATACGATATTTTAACTCTATGACGCAATATATGAGTCTGACGTTTTCGACCAACTTCCGTTGTTTCGTAACTTATGGAGACAACTTTAAATAAAAAATACCATTTCAATTGAATTATTTTATTCAAAGGGTCTAACAAACAATTTAACAGTACAAGTAAAACCTTTTTGGTGTTAATGCAATTAAAAAAAAAATCTGTATAAGCTTCTATATACTCTATGTTAAGACTGTCTATGGTTTTTATCTATGGTAATTGCTATATCATCTGCCAAAATCCAACACGATTTTAAACAGTCAGTTGTTTTTTAACTAAGTTTAGCTCTAATTTTTAAATAGAATACAGAAGGCTTGAATGGGTCAGCCCAATACTGTGGTACGGGACTTCATACATAACTATATATACTTAGGGAAATAATACAAATAATTATTTGTATTTTTTATTATAATCAAATAATACCAATAAAGTAATCAGTCTATTTTTTTGTAATAATAAATATCAACGAAACAGTTCATACAAAAATGTTTGATACGATTTAAAACTTTTAAAATCACTTTAATAAATACTAACACTAAAAAGATCTTTGTTTAGAATTTAAACTAAAGCTTTTGCCACCGCCTGGACCAGAGCCAGATAACCAGAGATCCAGTGACCGTCCCAAGTCTCCAGTGTCCATCAGTTTACACGGTTATTCAGTCCAGTTTTAACACTGAAAATGATAGTAGATTATGTCCATACATAAAAAAAAATTCTAACGATTTACCGTTTTGATGGAAAACAGTATTCATAAAAAAACTAGATTTTCATGCAGTTTTCACCAATATACTTAGCCAATCAGGAGTGTATCATATAAATGGGTGGCCCAGCTGATCTTCTCAGACCAATATATTTTGGAAGCCTCATAACAGCATTTTATGAACATATAAAAAGCACATAAAAACATTTTATTAACTCATTTTTATATATATTTCATAAAAAGTTCTTATTTGGGAGAGGGATTTTATTGTATTATATATCGGCAAGGCTAAATACTATTTGAATTGCCTGGATAAATCTATATAGCAGAACCCATGATATTTCAAATTACTCGACTCGAATAAGGTGGGCAGTATTAACAAAGATTGGAACCTTAAAAAATGTCTCAAGAGCTTCTGGTATAAAAGCATATTCGGGGAAAATATATAATTATTACTGCAATCAAATCATAAACACTACCTGCGTATTATAAAATGGTAATAAAATAAATCTTGAGAAATATATAATAATTTACCTAACATAGCTTAATGTAAGAATTTGTTTCAAAGATAAATAATCACTTTTTTAAACTATTTAAGGTAAAAAAAAATAGCACCTTATACAGAACATAGTTAAGACCAATCATGTTCTTTTGTCTTCTATAGATGGCATTTGGAAATTTAATTTATAAAAAAAAACGATACCTCAACATTACAACACATATAAAAGCTTAACCGTAAATATAAAGTCAAAAAAATTTAAGTTTTCATTTATTGAACTAAATATATGTGAATAAAGTTATTTTAATTGATCAACATTCGCGTCATAAGAACAATACCAAAAATGAAAACTTGCATTGCATAGCTGTACCAAGTACATGTATGGTAAAATAAAAAAGAACTACCAGATTCAATCCCCAATAGTACCAGACCCACATATAAATATTAGAATCGTATATAGATGCCACATACCTGGGTAGTGTATGCAATTCTAGTGTTGTATGAAGAATCCACGCCAAGAACAGTTTCTGGTGCATCCATTCTGTGAATACAAAAACAGACACCCTTAAAATATAAAGGTTACTCCTTCTTGTGATAATTGCATTACCTTTGTATTGATTACCATCTTAAATTGTAGGATCCAGTTAATCTTCTTCTTGTGCTAAAAAGAAATTAACCACTTAGTGGTTCTGTTTACGTTTTATGTTGCCGATACATTGACACATTTGGCGGGCTCCAAAGAGCCCTGGGACTGGACAGGACTGTAGGATGGGAAAAGGTAGGGATTAGGGATGCTGCGAGCGACTTCTAGACGTGGCGACGACGCCACCACGTCCACATTCTTCACTTAAAAGTATACATTACAAACTAATATTATAAAAAACTTGTAAAATTCCAAATATACTTCTTTTTTTGTACATCACAGAAGCTCTACAACAGGCCACAGACACCCGCAGCTTGAGATCAATATACTCTCTGTACAAACATATATAATCTTCCAATTTGATAACACTCGCACTTTCTTTACCGTATCGTTTAAATTTTATACTACTACTAGAATTAAGGACATGCAGTCACCGCCTCATTTATTTTCTTTAAAGCTCTTTTCCAGCGGGTAGGTGCCGTTGGGCAGCTGTTACAAAATCGAGGTCGCACCGCTGCAGCGAGACTGTATGTTACAAATAAAAATACATTGGTCTCGATAAATAAAACGATACGACTAGCAGGTCGGCCCCTGGGGGGGGGGGGCCCAACGGTTCGAGCCTCAAACCTTCAATCGAAAAATATAATATAACGCCTCATTTATAAAAGAAATGAATCGTTTCCATCCTTGCAACGACAAGAGCAGCCGGGCGCGCCGCCGGGCCGCACGTCCCGCCCGAAACTTTAAAACTTAAGTAGACTTCAGTCAAGATAAACTCAATCCTATAACAATTAGGGCGAGGCGCCAGCGCGGCAGCAACAAACATCACAGGAGCACCGCGGTCTGTTTGGTGTTACAAGGCGAAGGTGTCGAGGGGCGAAGCGCCGGGCTACGCTGCGCCATCGCCCCGCTACGCTGCTCACCCCGCGCCCGCTATATTTTTTTTTACATTTTTCTCATTTTAAAGGGTTTGGGGGGCACCATAGCGACGCGATCGCGCTACGCTTACACTTAACTACTAAAATTTCCACAAAAATAATACCTAACGCCGGAATTTAGACGCCGCCAAGTCGCAAAGGTGCGCGCGGCTATGGACGGCGAGGATCGCGTCAACAAATAAAAAACTTAGCACAAGAGAATCGGGAGTGTAGTCAGCCACCGCAGTTCAGCGACGGACTACACCCCCGGGACCTAACTAGTTACTAGTGTCTCTGGGGATTACGCTGATGCGCAGGTGACGTTGAGGATGAGTTTGAGCGGCAGAGCGTGATCGGGCTCCAGTCGGCAGCGGCCATCGCGGAACCAGTGGTTGGGCGGAATCGGCAGAGCGGTAGGATGTGGTGATGCTTCCCATTTGGCGGCGGCGTAGCGCTCATCGCGCCGCTCGCGCTCACGCCGCGCCAAGGCCATGGGCAGCGCGCTGCGAACCACGCGCCTGCGACTCCGTTGCTGTTGTGCTTGGCAGTTCATCGCGCACACTTCACTTAACACTTCAATACGGAGTTCACTTATCACTTTAGAAGTAGTTGGGCGTCCACGGAGCAGAGCGCTAATATTGCACGACTTACACAAAAACAAGATGGTTGCCGTTTCTCCGTTGACCAGGCAATTCCGCCTCTCTCGGCCTCGAACCACTGTCGATCTACGCGGATGACACGTCGAAACTCACTTCTGCTACACTTTCACGACTTTTACGTCGACACTCGCACTGCTAGCTCCGGTGATAATCGATTAATAAAACAAAATATGGACGACACCTTTCCATTATTCGCACCTTCACCTTTCGATTTCGACTACGTCACGTTGGGGGCGCTCTGAGCTTATATAGGGTAATGGCGGTGGGGCAAAGCGCATGCGCGGAGAGGGGAAATAAGGCGTTTTACATACGCTGTGATTAACCGTAATTAAATAATGATTATTATAATTACCAAATAGAATGTGATTAGTGATATAAATTTGTAAATAGTTCAAAGTCGTTTATTGGCTGTAGTTAATGAATTGCTTTTCTTTAATTATAAGCTATAATAAATTACCTTATTAAGTTTGTTACTTTCTACAATTATATACAACGGATGTACACGTTGAATATCTGGAATAAAATTAATTCTTTTAATATTTATAAAAACAAAGTCTTTTAAACGCAACAATTGAAGACAATTGTTGAATTCAAATTCAAAGTTATTTTATTGTAATGTTTTAGTTCTCCTATTATGATATAATACTAATTTATCAAAAATATTGTCAACTTGACGCCGTCATAACGTCTTAAACGCTCACGTATAATATACCTAAATAATGTTATGGGGCCTATTGCTAGGCTGGTTTGAGTTGCGTGAAAAAAACAACGAAAACAAGGAGGTTGAGTTATAACGCGACAAAATAGAGAACGCGTCATAACAAAGCTATTTCCTACTTTGTCACGCATATTAAAACCGTCTGGGTAATCGCTTATATGGCTACTTGTTATTTTTAGTATGATATAAATACGATAAAACTTGTTTGTTATTGTTAAAAACAGACGGATTTGCCGTTATCGTTTGTGACTTCTTGATATTTGACGTAATTTACTGATATTCAAATAGGCTATGGTTATATTCCAATAAGAAATTGCGTAGTGATAATACAGAAAAAAACATATTGCGTAGCACAATATTACGCAACCAACTTTAGAAGTAACGTTTCGTAATGTGTTATGAACGGACGAAAACAATGTATGTAAATCGGTCGGGTAGTCCAGATGTGGAACAACAAAGGAGTTTGCGTCACGTAGGCACGGCAACGAATAGAATTGTTAATAATTAATAATAAATAGCTTTTGTTTTTAGCAGCTGTTAAATGCCGTTTGCAGTAATGTAAATAAACATGACGCTAGTCTGCATAAAAGAGGTGAACGCCCTAATTCTATTTTAATATGCCTACTTTAATAAAACCTCTTCATAGAAAGTGAATAGTAAGGTTGGAATAGATTATAGAATATTTGGCAGGTTAACTCAACTAAAGACATGAGAACACATGAATGAGGTCATTACGTGTTATGATCTTATTTTGAAGCAAAAACAAGTGAGGTTATAAATTATTCTTTAATTTATTAACAATTTTTATTGTATATCCATCGCTGCTAAAATAGTTGATTAAACTTTGTCACGGTTTTAAAAATATATGAAATGAAATAAGAGAGATGCGCGGACCGTTTCTCCTTTGATTGAACAGCTGTCTGTCGTAAATTATTTCAAGATTCTCTTATAGGATTATTAAAATAATCTCAGGTCCTTTGACTGTAAAATCGTAACTAAGACTCATGTTAGGTCATTCTCAAGGTGAGTAAAAATTTATAAATGGAGGTTTTAGTTAATATATTATAATATAATAATAATATATTGATTATATCGCTTTCATACATGTGAAAATATTATTATGATCAAAAATAATTTTCAATTTGTGCGTCGAGCTTGAATTCCATACAATGATTTTTCTTTTCTCCATTTAACGTCTACTCTCTATAACGCCATAAAATGCACAGTCCCTTCAGTGTCGCTATAGAATGTGAATCGTCGATATTTATTTTATTTAAAGGCCATACAACTGAAATTTAAATATTACCCTTTACGATAACACTATATTTTAATAATATTGTATTGGGGTATGA
This sequence comes from Leptophobia aripa, assembly GCA_951799465.1. Lineage (NCBI taxonomy): Eukaryota > Metazoa > Arthropoda > Insecta > Lepidoptera > Pieridae > Leptophobia > Leptophobia aripa. The sequence goes on along the minus strand of OX637283.1, from coordinate 1,451,647 downwards.
CCCCAATATGTTATTATTAAAGTTCACATGGACCCCCTAATGTTTTTCACCGATAAATTGTCGACAATTTGTGTGAATTACATACTATTTCTATTATTATTATTTTAATCATAATTATTTCCATTATTAATATGAACATCATTATTACTATTATTTATTCACACTAGCTGTATAACAAAGCATCTGTATTCAGGATAGATGCAAATCATTTGTTTTAGAATGAACCTTTTCAGAGTGTCATCAGAGAAAAGGAAGATATATATTATATATATTTGTATATAAGGTACGCGTTATGTTCATACGCCATAATTGTCGAAAGATTAGTGTTTACGTGAAATATGAACCGTTATTAATGAGTTGTTTTTTTTCCCGTGAACCGGAACTTTACTTCTGGTTATAAGTCTTTGAATTTATGGTTTCCATTGTAATTCTTTATACAATAAGTATACCAGCTCCTTCCATTTGATCGCATCCAACGCAGAGCGGCGACGACCCCATCATTTCCAATCGGCTTGATCCTTTGGCTCTGCGTAGAGATGTAGGCTCCCTTTGCATCATCTACCGTATTTATCATGGGGAGTGCTCTTATGAATTGTTCTAATACCTGCAGCGGAACTCCATCACCGAACGTCAAGGCAGAATACGAAAATCCATCCGTACTGTGCTTTTTTAAGGCAATTTCTGCAGCGCACCACCTCTTTGTGGAACCAACTGCCAGCGCAGGTATTCCCGATCCGCTACGACTTGGGGACCTTCAAAAAAAGAGCGTTCCTCTACATTAAAGGCCGGCAACTCACTTGTAAGCCTCCCGGCGTTGCAGGTGGGTGGCGGTTGGCACATCACTCGAAATGAACCGCCTGCTCGTTTGCCTCCTCTCACATAAAAAAGTATACATTTTTATGTCAATTAAATATAAGATACTTGATACATATGAAAATTTACATAACTTCAACGCGAACACAATAAATGCAAAGATATGTCAGCTGTTGGGGCCAACGCGTCGTTTTACGCAGTTAAAATTTATTTCCAAATATATTTCTCTCTACAAAAAGTTCGTTCGTCCCACGCGCCGTCTGTCCTTGTCTGGCAGGGTATGTGCGAAAGGGACAGATCGGATGATGTTTCTTTTTACTCGACAGGTTCCAAATGACAGCTGGCGAAAAACACTGTGAGAGAAAACTTGATTGACTGGAAACGTGATATTAATTAGGGGTGGGATTATTGTCGGCCTATTTTTCTATGTCAGTAAAGTGTAAGTGTAAATAAGTAACTATCAAACTCAAACGTCAAAATATCTTTATTCAAGTAGGTCATTATAAAGACACTTTTGAATCGTCATTAACACTGCCACCGGTTCGGAAGGCATCTACCGAGAAGAACCGGTAAGAAACTCGATAGCTGCTCTTTTAAGATAAACAATTAATACAAAATTGTGTTACTCACAATTAAAGTAACAAATCATATTTTCAACTATCTAGACCCAGGACTTTTTAAACTTTTCGTCATTTAATATTGTGATTCTTGACCCCTACGAATAGAAAAGATATATTAATTAATATTGTTTGATGATTATTAGGTACGAACATATGAAAATATATTGTTTTAGAATTCGTTTTAAAATAAAAATCTAAAATTAAAATATTCTTAATATTAACCTAACTTATATAAGTAACTTAAAATAAAACAAAACACAAAACTAAAACAAATTTAAAAAGTTTGGTCCCCGTGGCAGAGTACCCACAATGCTGGCGGCATTTCCTCGCTGTATCGCGATGCTTACACGCTGAGCAAGGAAAGCACTAGCTCTTGGATCACTGGTACTGACTACAAATTAAAATTAATTGGTATATAAATATTTGACATAAAAATCTCTCGAACCCACAATTTTGCTACGCGTCCCCATTTAGGGTCATAACCCATAGTTGTGATCCCTGATCTATACAGTTGGTATAGAAAACGGTTGGTCTCAACTCAAAATGTTTGTTTAATATTGGTATTATTTTTAAATGAAACACCAAATTATAATCAAAGCATGTTGATTATTTAATATCTAATATATAAAATTTTCACACAGTTTTCGTTCCCTTACTCCTCCGAAACGGCTCGACCGATTCTCCTGAAATTTCCTGAGCACATTGAGTAGGTCTGAGAATCGGCCAACATCTATTTTGGAGACATTTTTTTAAATTCTTTTGTGGCAAAACGACGTTTGTCTGGATCAGCTAGTATATTATAATAATAATAATTTTGTATGAATTTTAATAACAAATTCGATTAACTTCGCCGGGACAGTTACAAATTAATGGATTGAGAATTTTATCCTGGATTAGTCTCGATGTGTTTGTATTGTTCTCACTATAACGTAAATGTGTGCTCATATTTCGCTGTAGTACCTAAATGTTATTATTATTTTTTATTTTATTTAATATAGATGGTGCATGGTGTAATCTGTGCAAATCTTTACAACCGTATTGTGAAACATGCGTGGCCATTTAAAGGCGTATAGTTTGCCAGTTCTTCTCGTCCGCTCTACACTCTTGATATGTGGCAGTGAATTTCTTTTTGAATGTATTTTAACCGTAATTTACCAAGGTCTGGTTGGCGATTAAGCTTTGACAGGAAGACGGGCTGCAGCTAACCACAGATTACAGAAGCTTAAAGTGTCACGACCATTCTAACACAGCAATTTCAATAGCCCTATTTACACAACTGTTATCATAATAATAATTTCAAAGAGATATCTAAACATTGAATGAAAAAAAACATTTTTTCGAGTTACGTATTTTATGATGACGCAAATGAACGATAAAATTATATCAGATAAAATGTATTTCCTTGTTAGTCATCTGTAAGGTGTAATTTCGAAGAAATATGAATGAATAATATATTGGACCATTGGGTACAAGTGCACAAGCGCTTATTAAGGAATTAAGTAGGGGCCTGGTAGTCAGTACCGGTGATCCAAGAGCTGGTGCTTTCCTTGCTCAGCGTGTAAGCATCGCGATACAGCGAGGAAATGCCGTCAGCATTGTGGGTACTCTGCCACAGGGACCAAACTTTTTAATATAGTTTTAGTTTTGTTTTATTTTAAGTTACTTATATTAGTTAGGTTAATATTAAGAATATTTTGTGTTTATTTAATAACATAATATTATTAAACTGTTAGTAATATGTAAGGGCTTTCTGTACCTGATCCATATAGTCGAGTATTTTTTACACATACATAAAGAAAAAGAAAGTCTTTAAACAATTAATGCGATAAAAATTTATTTGCAGAATTAATTCTGTATAAGCATCGCGATACGGTGAGGTAATGCAGTGTCTGCAAAAAAGGGGAACTTTCTAAATTTATTTAAATGTTAATTTTAATAACTCTGTAATTATATTATTGCCTACAATTTTTAATTAATAATTCAATTGACCTTTTACAAGCAATAAATGTTCTTTAAAAAAATCTAGTGAAAATCCTACTGAAATTGCGGTATTATTTTTACTGTAAGAAGCTCAGCCCGGCTCCATTACATTTATTTAAGGAAAAATCTGAAGAAATTTATTTAGACACCGTCACGTCAAGTTTTCCCAAAGATTTCCTTTTCGTTTTTGACGAGCACCTGTACACTTACCTCCATCGAAACGAAGATAAGTTTGCGGCATACACATTTGCTTGCTGGGTTAGTAAGAAATGAAGCCAGAGGTTCCTTCTTTCTTGATCTTATGTTACTCAAGACACAAGGTAACCCTGAATCCGCATGTATCCATCCATTCATAAGCAACATCCACAAACTGCAATCCAAATGCGGTTCGTTAGAATAGCAACTGGAGTTACTATGTACGTGAGAAACGTATACCTCCACTACGACCTGGAACTCCATAACTACCATAGCCCAATGGATGAAGGAAGCGTCGACCAGCTTCGTTGACAAGGTTAAAAACCAAACCGGGTAACGGGTTATGCACAAATAATAAAAAAAAGATACAAAAACTAATCGTATTGCGTTTTCTCTGTCTTAAGACAATAAAATAACGTTCCTGATTGAAAAACCCGTACGTACCCGGTACCCAAGACACACTATAAAAATAGACAAAAGAGGCCCCGACACGCCTTAATGGATCCGGATGATCCCATTACTGTTGCTAACAACACACTACATGCCGCCCACGGGGCTACAAACCCTTATAGAAGGGCTAGCTTAGCTTAGTTTAGCTGATAAGGAGTGATCCCTTACTTCAAGTGTCGCTCACTCCTCCAGTGAGCTTCCGTCCAGCCCTTTAGGCTAGTCCGTGACGGCCCAAACCGAGGTCCGAGTTTCACAGGAGACGCCCTTGCGCAAGTCACGGCAAACTACAAGTATTAACTAAGTTTACCAACAAGACCCAGCTGAGCTGTAAAGGCCTCCTGGCCAACAGAGAGATCCCCACCCAACAAAAAAATAGACATATTAAAACTCTCGATTAACTAATTTACTTAATAACTAATTATTAATATTGTTATTAGTGTCTAGTAATCATTATTTTTCATTGTCCCGCGGAAAATAAGTTTAGTTACCCGTCACACATATATAGAACATTAAATTAAACGTCATCTATCGAAATCAGGATTTTAATCAACAATCAAAAATTCTTAATCAAACAAAATTGATCTTAAGTCCACTCTACTTATTAAAAAAGTCATCTTTTAAAACGAAAGACAATATTTACCCCTATACTAATCATATTTATCATTCTCAAAATCATTTTATAATTTTTTTTCATTCATTTATATTAAATAATCATTTAAAAAATCGTATTTATCTTACATAAAACCAGTTGTTTATTAATTTACTCAAAATATATGTAATAATAACTAGCTGACCCGACAAACGTTATAATGCCATAAACATAGAAAAATCGCGTTGGAAAAACAAGGCAAATATTAACTATTTAGCGATATAAAAAATAGATTGGCCGATTCTCATACCTGCTCAACACGCTCACAAAATGTCATGTGAATCGGTCAAGCCGTTTCGCAGGTCTACGGCAACGAATAATGCGACACGAGAATTTCATATTTAAGATTTGTTGCAATTTCAATTTTCCCGTAAATATGGGAAAAAAATCCATAATACCATTCACGTCAAACGTGGGAACACATTTAAATCGAACATAATCTGTATTTCAACGACATCTCAAATAAAATAAAACCGACGAAAAAATTTATTGACATTCCTAATTGATATAAGATTTTTAGGGGCCCCATTTGACTTCAAATGTGGGAATAAAACTTAGTTTGACATTATCTACATTTATATATATCTCAAATAAAATCTCATAATATATTAACATTAGTTATCTGTGCACATCGCATGATCTACATTCGTGTTGGTCAACTCTATGTTGCTAATTGTCAAAATTGGCGCGTTCCTTTGCAGTGCCTGTAACCGAGCCGTCATAATCAGATTGACAATGTTCATTTGTAGTTTCGCGCCAATTTTATTCTGTGGAACCGTTTTCAGTAGACACGTGACGTATGCGCCGAAATTATCAACTTCCCGTTCCTCGCGTTCCGTTAGATTGTTCTTGTGTGAATATTCCTCGCGGTAACTGATTCGTCTCTTTGGTGGTTTTGTTGGGCGTGTCTGTTTATCATCATTGCTAGTGGTCGTGTAATATTTGTCATGGTTCTCTTGTTTCTGGTAAATGGAAAAAGTGAATTTTTCTATTAAAATAACAAAGCTTCAACGCTGGGAATGGAAACTGAGCCTTAACATATCAAAATAGGACACATAGGTAACTTTTTATACATTTATGAATTGTCAAAAAATATATGACTTAAATCACTACCAGTTCCCAAATTAAGGGCAAGGCAAGATGCTATACAGAGGTAGAGAGACCGAAAACAACTCAGCCCTCCACACGCCTAAGATTTACCTTGGTAAAACCAATATATTCTTTATTATTTCGTATAATATTTTTACTAATGTATTTGATATTTGTGTGAGGTCTGTTACTGTTATGTTTTCCTGTATTGAGGATTACATTCTGTGTTAAAATTGATAAAAAAAAATTGTACCCAAGAAAACAGAATCTTAGCTGATATGGAATTTAACTATCTAAACACATTTAAATAGAAATTTTAATTAATTATTTACCAAGTCAATTAAGTTGTTTTGATTTATCAGTAATGTTTAAGGAACCAATGTTAAGCCAGTAGAAATTTTTTTGAATTCAAGACGAGTGTTAGCCTCCCGAGCTTTGCACATGTCCATTGGAAGTAGAACTTAATTCCAATTGACCCGTCTCTGCCTACATCATCATAAAAGCAGTAACACTCTCACCTCTTCCTCTATATCCGGCGGATCTATATGCTTGTCTCTCTCGCACACTTTGCTGTCCAGATCCGGTGTTGTTTGTAATATTATTTTTGTATTCATAATCAGACTCACAATTTCCATTTGAAGCTTCATACCGGCTGCCTTTGGTATACCTGGATTACATTTAACTTAATTAAAATTTATCTATTGTGTCTTTATTTATTTATCTAGATATATATTTTTATCATTTACAAATATCAATAAATAAAGTTTAAATTATACAATATCCCGTTATAGTTTGAATAATGTGTGACAAGTTTATGAAGACACTGTTTGCACTCTCTCTGTCTTATCGATCTCTATTAAATCTATTCCCTCTGTGTTGCTGGTGTCAATGTGCGATGGTCTAAAATTGAATTTCAAACTCTAAATATCTTTATTCAAGTAGATCTTTATAAAGACACTTTTGTACCGTCAATTTTTACATTACCACTATTTTTACGAATTTAGCCAACGATCAGCTCATTTCAACCGAGTTCCATATACACTACAAACCTTTTAATAAACCCGTAATATATTTTCCAAAACTATCAATTTCCACTTCATCATCAATGACATTTTTTTTGGGATATTTATATTTTCTATCATCTCTTGTGCTGTAATGTCTCTTAGGTGCCTTCTTTGCTTTGGGCTGTACTTCAGTTAATACATTATTTTGCTTTGCTTCACTTATCGGATCCACTGGTTCTTCTAGGTAGATCACCTCAGTGAAGTTTTCATCTTTGTCTTTGTACTCTAAGTGCTGTAGTAAAAATATATACAATTTAATATAATTGAAGATATTTGTTTTTAAAGATAAATTCACTTCATATCATAGGCATATCATCATCTGCAATATATTTTTAAATTGTTTTTGTACAGTTTATAAAAAGGGATAGGTATCAAGAAAGATAGGACAGGATGGGATATATTTTATGAGATTAATTAATTTCAAATATTAAAAAAAATACACTATACATAGTTTATATTTTTCTCTTCAACTGCCATCAGTTAGGCTGGAATATTAAGGACATTTCGGCTTCGGAGGCCATCGCCTCAGCCAGCCCAGGTGGTGCCCAGGTGCCTCCGCTAGAGACGCGACGAGGCAGAGTTGAAGAGGAAATTATTGGCTATGTAGTTAGGGTGGTTCAAGAGCCGTTGGATATAGCCACTTGTATGCTTCCCAATTTTGGATATACATAGTTTAAAAGTAGTATTTTGAATGTGAAAAGCTAGTTAGTAGAGTGATTTGAAAAAAGTATCAACTTCTCGCTGATTATTACTGCATAATAGAATCTCTACTCTGTTAAATGGACAGTATCAATTTAAGATAAGCCAGCGTGTCTACAAAAAGACTTACTAAGACATGGATGGTACCTCTGATACTATAGTATGTTTTTCCTTCAAGTGTTTGAAAAGTGTGTCAACATCACGCTTCATCAGTACATCACACATCGAACATTTGGCTTTATTATGAGGTTGTTTGTCAAAGAAACCCCACAGTCCACTGTCAGGATCAAGTGCCACTGACTCTTCATCTTCGCTAGCAGATTGGACATCTGAAATGATCAATATAATTAATGACACACCTAATCTACAAATGCAATTTATGTCACATTAGGGTTACAATAAAATACTCCTATTAAAAACTAAGAGAACTTTTTTTTGTGATTATTATATTATCTATAGCCTTTATATATATATATTATATATAGACCTCAGGTAATAAAATATATAAAAACAGTATTGTAGACATACCAATCTACCTATATCCCAAATTAAAATATGATATACACAAAATAACATAATTGGCAATTTAACATTACAATGAGTAATAGTTATTGTACAGAATCTTTGATAGAATAGCAAATTAATGAAATTAACATAAATTTAGACCTGTGGTGTCATATCAGTACAATGCATTCAAAGAACGAGTATCTTAGTTACCTATATGATTAAATATATTTTTGATTTTGAACATACGATTATTAATTATTAAGTCTGCCACATATATGAAGTCACATGAGTTTCGTGAGTAGCACATATTTCATAGTATGATACAAAAATATCATACCTGGTTCATTCTTCGCTTCAAACGCCTGTGGGTGTCTAACGACAACATGTTTCGTTAGATTTGATACATTACCGCGGTAACTAAACTGCTGGGAACACAGTTTACACAATGCTTTCTGATCCCCAATATCATCAAAATATTTCCAAGCAACACTGTGCCTCTTTTTATATCTCATATTTTAATATATATATATATACTAGTAGATTCTAATGAAGTATCTTCTTTATCTATAAACTATAAATCACAAATTGATATTTGGTATAACCGATATGACGCGAGTATAAATGTATCAGTTAACATCCAGAAATATCATACGAGTACTCTGTAGTCTGTAGGTACGTTTCCACAAACGCCGCTACCCAGAGATACCACAGACTGTCTATAACTTATGAAGTTCTTGATACAGAGTAGAGAAAAATCTTTTTAATACAAAACAACGCTGCTCTTATTTACAATGTAAGAATTTTTTTACCTACTGTAAAACCGTTTGCGTCTTAAAACCTAACAGTAATGTAATGCGTACTAATTAATACCTAATATTAAAAAAAGAAACCTTTTTTGAGTCCACGACACGTATTTTATGATGAGGCGAATGGATGATAATTTTTCCTTATTAGTCATTTGTATTTTCAAGTAAATGTAATAACCGCTCGTTATTTACTTCTTTTTTATGCAACAAAGTGAATATATAAAAACTATAAGGATCGTACGGAAATTTAGATGATAATATCTACTAATCACATATACAAATATATTTTCTTCATTCCTAATTAATAAAAGTTTTTAAAGGCCCGATTAAACTTCAAATGTGGGAATAAAACTTAGTTTGAAATTATCTATATTTATATATCTCAAATAAAATCACATAATATATTAACATTAATTATCTGTGCACATTGCTTGATCCACATTCGTATTGTCCAACTCTATTGTGCCGTTAATTGTCAAAATTGGCGCGTTCTTTTGCAATGCCTGTAACCGAGCCGTCATAATCAGATTGACAATGTTCATTTGTAGTTTCGCGCCGATTTTATTCTGTGGAACCGTTTTCAGTAGACACGTGACGTATGCGCCGAAATTATCAATTTCCCGTTCCTCGCTTTCCGTTAGATTGTTCTTGTACGTATATTCCTCGCGGTAACTGATTCGTCTCTTCGGTCGTTTCGTTGGGCGGTGGTTTTGTTTATCTTCATCGGTAGTGGTCGTGTCTAACTTTTCATGGTTTTCTTGATTCTAAAAAAAACCTCAATTATTAGAGCACAACTCAGGAAAAGCTGAGTCTTAAGTTGGATCAAAATTAAGTATATTCACACAGGTAAGTTTATTACACTTACAAATAATAAAACAATATGACTCTACACAATAACTGTCCACAACTACACAGTTCCCTTGCTATACAGAGAGGGGATTCGGCAAGTAAGCCTTAAAAGTTTTGTATGTGTCTATGGGTGCCAAAGTAACTAGATTCGGGATTCTGACCCACAAAAGGTTTTCTATCTTCATTAAAAGAGTATCTTTCTCACCTCTTCCTCTATATCCGGCGGATCAATTTCTTTTCCTCTTTCACATACTTCGCTGTCCAGATCTGGTGTCGTTTGTAAATTTATTTTTGTATTCATAATCAGACTCACAATTTCCATTTGAAGCTTTGTACTGGCTGCCCTTGGTAAACCTTTGAAAAACACAATTTTACCAGATTAAATCAAAAATATATGAAAACCAACATCAATATCAATACCATTAAACTGTTACTATTACACTATTTAAAAGTATTACAACTTACACAAAATACACCTTTTTAACGTTAAAAGTAATGTTAAATTACATGCAAATATTAATGAATAAATGTAAAATTATACATAGCCACAATTTAACCACCCACTCAAAGTCAAAATATCTTTATTCATCAAGGTACAAAGGACCATTTTGAATCGTCTTAAATCTAAGTGATTCTACTCCTGTTCGTACGCGACCAGGCTGAGAAGAAGCAGACAAGAAACTGGCTTGGTTGATTTTTTTTGGAAATGATCCCAGTACACTTTTTAAGGCAAAGGTAAGCTGGAGCTAAACCATTCCCAAACTTTTTCGTCATCAAAATAATCAGACAGTTTATAAAATGCTTTTTCTATAATCCTTCGTTTAACTATATTTACTAACCGGCAAAGCCAACAAATTGATTGGGATTTTGTTATAGAGGTGTACACATTGCCCTTTAACCAACTTTGTGGAGCCTAATAGTGGGAACAGCAAGCTTATCCTTATTTCTCATATTGATACTATGGTAATCACAATTTTATTTTGAACAAGGCAATATTTTTGTGAAAGTACATCAAGTTTTCAAGGATGTACTGGCTAGCTACTGAAAGAATTCTTATCTCTTCACTCCCTCCCAATCTCTATTTAATGCTTACTCCCTCTAGGCTTTAGGTAAATCATCATTATCAGTTCCTGTTCCATAATAACACTAACCTTTTAATAATCCTGTAATATATTTTCCAAAACTATCAACTTCCACTTCATCCTTATTTAGATTTTTATCTGAGTCATTGCATTTTACATCTTCCCTTGTGCTGTAACGTCTCTTAGACGTCTTCTTTGCTTTGGGCTGCACTTCAATTAAAACTTTGTCTTGCTTCGATTCCCTTATCGGCTCCAATGGTTCCTCGAGATAGATCACCTCAGTGAAGTTTTCATCTTTATCTTTGTACTCGAGGTTCTGAAATAAAAAAATACAGTTAAGAATAAATTCACTCACACAAGTAACTAGAAAATTATAATCTCCCTCGGAACCAATATATATGTTGTGTCAATAACACAGTAGTTCAAATAGTCTGATCATATGCCAGACCAATTTAGGATAAGCCAGCCATATTATTTCTATAAATGGACTTACTAAGCCACAGGTACCTCTGATATTATAGAATGTTTTTCCTTCAGATGTTTGTAAAGTATGTCAACATCACGCTTCAACCGTTCATTGCACATTGAACATTTGGCTTTATTATGAGGTTGTTTATCATAGAAACCCCACAGCTCGCTGTCCGGATCAAGTACCAGTGACTCTTCATCTTCGCTCCCAGATTGGACATCTGAAATGGACAATACATTTTAATGACACACCTATCCTACACATATAATTTTACAATTACAATAAAATACTCTTAATAAGAATAAACTTGTTAATACCAACTAAGAAAAAACTTGGCAAATCAAAACCTTTTCTCATGATTTTAGCGAAAGCATACCAATAAAGCGTAGGTAATAAAAAGAAATAAAAATGATATGACAATAGTGAAACGCTTACTAGCATTAGTAATAATTATAAAATAACCTTTTTTCGATGCTTGAAAATCGTCGACGTTTACAAGATCGCTGTGTTTATATCGCAAGTGTTTCTTTAAATTGGTAATTGACGTTTTGAATGAGTACAGTTTTGAACAAAAATGGCACCTGGCATCGGTCGAGTTTGGTGCCTTATCAAAATAATTCCACGTTTCACTGGTCATAGTAATATCACAATATAGCAGTTATTTTCGAATGATATATAGCAGTAGTAATTTTATAACAGTGCTATCACGACGCTACACAGACACCTCAAAATGGCCGCCGCAATACTCGGTATTGACAAAATAACCACAAATTTTTTTAATATGAATTTGTACTGGTATTCTTTAATTAATAATTACGGAAAAAAGTCAACACGTTTTTTTTTGAAATCACAAACTCACAAATTAATAAATATATAAATCGAACAGAAAAATCAATATCGGGTCAATATTATTCGGCTGAAACCGAATAGATAAACAACTACTACTTACAACTTGTAGGCAGTGCATACGGGTTGCTATGTAAACTTTTCTTTTCTACTCCATGTGCATTTAGTTTCTGAAACGCTTCGTTATGTTTGGCCTTTAAATGGTTCGCCAATGATGAAGTCGAAGCTCTCTTACCCGTGCCGCCGCGAGAAATTTTCATATTACAAATATTACATTGCGCGTAACGCGAGTCAACATCCTTCACGTCAAAATAAATCCAAACCGATGATCGTTTTCTCTTCATATCACAAACGTTGTGAGATAGTTAATTAAGAAATATCAAGCGTATACAGTAGCCTACTATTTGAATAGCTTACAGCCAAATGTTACCGGAATAATTAACAGTTGGCGTTCTAAGAACCACCGTAATCCAAGATGCCGGAGCTCCGGCATGAATCCGTATAGACAATATCGTACAACACTAATCGATAAAGTTAAAATCTCTGAATACTAATTCAAACCACAAACAAATATTCATACTAATAACGAGAAACTAATACTCGCCCGCGGGTCTTTATTTTAATATATATTTTCTCAATTGAACGATGGTTGGCTAAAATGCGAATTTTGTAATATTAGCGTTTGGAGGGCCGAGACTGTGACTACTTTGAGTGCATTTTATAGAAACATACCTTTTGTTTACAATGGTACATCACTAATTTCGCTTTCTGTCATAATACAGTACTTGTACAGTTTTACCAAATAATCATTTTAAAAATAATGTTCTTTTTTAATTGATACGAAAGGCCACATACAGAGCACAATGGAGTAGGGTCATATCTTCCCTATGCACCGACTTGGGGACTTAGGACTCTAGTAAGTATATCAATACAAGCACTTCATATATAAAACATTATACATAGCTATTTTTTATTGATTGGTGTTGTCAAAGTAGAAACTGGTGCACTATTCTACTTAATCTCTGGTCTAATATATTTGAGTTGAACTAAGCCAGATGATTATCCAAATTAGACTTTAAGATAACTAAACAACACATATAAATAGCACTTTAAGTGTACAAAAGTAATTTATTATAAAAATAACTTGCAACTTTACCCAACACTTTATTTATACAACAGTAATAAAATGTGTGAATGTTTTCAACGAGAATAAATCTTCAATAACTTTTTACTATATCAAAATACTATCACAAACAATCTAACCTCTATTGCAAAATTAAAATGTTTTAAAGTGTATGAAATTTAAAACATACACAAGCATATATTTGGCAGTAAATAAACATTATAACGGTTATTTGTAATTGCAAATAAAATTTGTAAGACAGTAAAACATACATTTAAAACTGACGTGTCATATCAGTATGGTGTAGTCAAAGAACGAGATTATTTATTCCCGAGCTGGCTTACTTCCTTAAAGAGTTGTGTGGTACATATTTCACATTACCTAGTATGCTACAAATTGTATCTACCTGTTTCGTCCTTCGCTGGAAGCGCATGTGGATGTTTACGGAATATATGTTTTGTTAGATTTGATACAGAAGCGCGGTAACTAAAGCTCTCCCTACACACTTTACACAAAGCCCTTGAATCCCCAATATCATCAAAATAATTCCAAGCAATACTGCTTTTTTTTTTATAACTCATTATTTAAAAAATATATACTAGTTAGCACAACAAACACTTTTACGCTTCCTAGTTTCTGTTAAAGTATCTCTTTCAAGTATAAAACACGAAATTGGTTGTGTGACGCAAGTATAAATGTCATACGTATTACTCTGTAGATACGTTTTAACAGACGCCGCTAACCAGACATACCACAGACTGTCTATGACCTATGAAGGTTTTGATACAGAGTAAAAATAAAAATATTTTTTTAATAGAAACAACGTAAGTAGTTTCACTACCTACTGTAAAACAATAAAAACCTTTTTTTACAGTTTCTCTAAGTTATTTAAAAAAATCATTTTTAGTGATGTTAGCGCATTATTAATGTAATAAGTATTTATTTCTAGTATATATATATTAAATAGTTGAAAAGCGAAATTGATGATAATCAAAAGCAATTTATCGTGGGTTGATGAAAAATGAAAACTTTTTAATAGTGCTGTACAGACACTGATTCATTATATATGTAAAAATATCAGTATCATTATATCATTGGTAAACATTCAGTGTAGATATTTAAGTTTAAACTAATTACTTCTATATTTACAAAAATGCATCCATAATATCAATAAATGACATTGTTTGATGATTTCGAAATTATAAATAGTCCAAAGCTGGCTGATGTTGTGCACTTTGTGTACATAGTTCTACAGTGCTTTAGGAAAAATGGAAGGATTTAGGGTTTAACCACCATATAAAATACGATTGAACATGTTTGTTGCTTCGAAAGGCCCCGAAAAAATGACATTCAGACCATACAGATAAGAGAGACTAGTGTAATTTTTTGTATTAGGATACCTTTTAACTATGAAGTCAAGCAAACTATACATACCAAAATATACAACTATACTGAAATAATAGTTACCTTTCACATTTCCACTGCTTTCTGTAACAATAAATAAATTATAATAAGGATATAAATAATTATTCCGCATCCTTTATAACAACTTTATCATTTTGTGTTTTTGTTTGACGATATTGTTTTGTATTTTACAAAAACAGAAGCGTTCTCTTCTGTCACTCTTTAAAAAGCCTGACTGGCTCCGATTTTGTTTTAAGTGAAACATATCAATATCATAAGAAATATTCAAACAGTGACAAATGATTTGATATCGGGTGTAAATGTGAAAATAATATAGATTAACATACTTATGCGTTTGCACCAATCATCTAGGGTGTCCAAAACTTCCATTGGTGGCTCTGAGGCAAAACTGGAAGCATAATCTGTTTCTTGTCTGGCCTATGGAAATCACAAAATGATAATATATAAAGCTCAATAGCTCAAGTCTATATAAACAAAATATCTTTGCTTTACCATGAGTGGGTCTACTCCCGAAAATTCAAGTAAAATCTCCTCTAATTTTGATAGTGGCGCAGGCATATGTCCACCAGTATTTTGCCCCTCCCAATATTTTTTTATACGAAGAGCCTTTGATTTGGTGTCTGATCGCCAGTCCTGCCAGCACTATAATAGAAGGCCTGTATTTAATCAGTGCTGTTTAAAGTTAAGCCTTTAGCTCTCTACTTGCACAAGTAAACAGAATGAAGTATGAGCATACTTTCCACCATTTTTCTGGGGTCTTAGTGGAACCATAGTCAAATGAATTCAGCTGGCAGGCCAACTCTTTTAATATTCTGTCTTTCTTTCGTGCACCCGCAGCACCTGCAACGCGGCCTTGCGCAAAATCAGGATGCTCCATCATAAATTCTAGCAATACTTTCCTTTGCTCTTGGGTAACCCGAGTTTTCTAAAAGTGTCAATTATTAATTGAAAATTATAAAAACATCTGACAGACAAATAGTTCGCAGAATTACCGTATTCATTTCTTTTAAAGATAATACAATTTAAGATAACTTAGCAATGTAATATTTTTTAATGTAACACAAATCTGCAAAACATAAAGTTACAAAAATAGTAAACACAGCTTTTGATGAATTTATACGTAATGTAAGCACTAAGCACCACAGAATAAGTTCAATAAAGTGTTCTGTGCACAGTTCACCACGAAATGATACCGATTAACCGATAAACTCAAATAGCTTCTTTAATATTTCTCGTCTTAATAAAAATTAAATGACGTATTACTGGTGTCGCATGAACCGTGTCAGTTTTTTTAGATGTTATTGGATTGATTGATACTGGATCTCTCTCAGACCTTTATTTTTGGATCCCTCGTATACTAAGATATATGAGAGAAAGTTAAACACTGGAGTGCTCATTTCGATACCTATTTAACTAGTTCAACACTCTTTAATGGGTATTCCGATAAAATCCACAGCGAACTTTTTATACAGGTGACTTTAGGGTGTAAAAATATGTCCTACGGACCTGAGCAACTCCGCACACCGAAATTAAAATTATTAAGAAAGACAATAAAAAGTAACCACAAACCTATCTGACAATTGACAACTGTCATTATGAGTCCTTTCGTAAATAGTAATGTTATATTTTTATTTTTACAATCAAATCAAATGTGTATTATAGGATCTCAGTTAAGTTATATATGAAATGTCTAACTAAAATGCAAAATTAACAGCTTATTTAAATAATTAGATAAATATTTTGTTTTCATAAATACAAATTCCGACATTAATAAAACCCAATTATGAGGCGAGAATTAATATTCATCTTACTGGCCATCATAAGTGTCTCAAGTATGTGGTCATTATTGAGTAATGTTTTACATATGACTGTGAATAATATGCTGTTAGATACTGTAATTGGCGTTGTGGGTGCTGGTAACTTCTCCTATTGGCAATTGGGCCACAGTGGGCCTCTGCGGGTTGAGTTGACATCTCTCAGTGGGGATGCTGATCTGTATGTTGCTGATAATTTAAGGCAAGTTTTTTTAACACTGAAATTGTAGTATTTTATTAATTATTAGCTATATGTTTCAAAGGAAATTGCAAGCTTGAGGTATACTCCCGGAAACAAGATGTAGATGTGGGGAAAATTAACATATGGTATATAAAATTAATATATGTACCAACCATGAGTATAGTTCAGGCTAAAAAAACTAGTAAAGAATAGGTGTATTTGTTTTTTTTTTCTCCTCTTTAACTGCCATCATTTGATGTTGAGTACTTTAACATAATTTGGCGATAATTATTACTCATTTTTAAATTTTTGTTTATTGTACATTTGTGAAATATTAACGTTTTCAGACCAAGTTTTGAATTTGACCGGCACAACTTCAGCTCTATAAGCTGTGGCGTTGATATTGTCAAAATTCCAATGGATTTTCCAAGACCTATCGGTGAGTAGGTTCCCTTTTTATTATGAATAATCTTGGCCTCTATTCAGCGATTGGTAACGGTTGTACTGAGATTTAAAAAAAAAAAAAAAAAATTTATGATTTATAAACATGATATGAAGAAGGTGTGATAAAAACAGAATTAATATACAGTATTTTGTTGTGAACTTTGTTTTAAATACCTTAATTAATATATTTTGCATTTAATATAATTATTGTAAACTAGCCAAAAACCATTTTTTTCATTTAAAAAAATATATACAATGCAAGTAATTTGTGATGTTAGACACTGTTAGTACTAAAACCAGTGGCATGCCTAGGGCATTATGATAGGGCAAGCCCAAAATTTTGAACTAGTGCTATACACTTTTTACCAAATCTTTATTTTCCATGGTTTCAAATCCCTTATTCACCTTTAAAGTGACAATAGTTGTAATCCAAACAAAAAGCATATCTGTACTAGACAGATATATTGCTTTGGCATTGAAAAAAGTTGTTGCTTATTAACTTGAAAAACCCAATTATTATCAAAACAGGTTAAAATATTGTAAGTTTTACCAAAAGTTTGTGTAAAATACACAAGTTAGGAGTTAGATTGGGCGACATTTGAAGTCTTCAAAAATCTAAAAAAGTCTAGTTTTAACAGTGGAATGTAACATTAAAATAATCCATTTATATTGTTTATAATAATTATTCAAAGTCATTTAATATTTTAATTGTATAAATTATTTGAATATAACACAGCATAATACATGTAACGTCAGTTAATGTAACAAACTCAATAAATGTATTATTTGTTAATGTAATAAACTCTCTAAGGGGTCGAAATCAACTGGCATTGCTTGGTTTAGCTTGTATTACATACAATAATTTTTCTCTCCGTTTAACGAGCACTCTATAACCCCATTAAAGGCTTTTCAGTGTCATTATATAGAGCTTATTTATACTGTAGTTAGAAGCTGTCATTGTTTTGTAAAAGGAGAAATGCAAGTTAAAAAGACTGTATTTAAGAAGTGAAGATAAATTTCACATTATTTACAGGGATAGGTGTGTTTGGGTATGGAGCCCATCCTACGTCAGCTTATAGTATACACATTTTCCTTGAACAATTGGACCCCGATGGAGTAATATTTAATGAAGTCAAAATTGGTTCGACAGGTGTGTTCTTTTCTGCTTGAGTATAACCATAGACAATGTTTGTCAACCTCTTTTGCTACTCTATACTGCTTTCATAATAGAGCAACATTCTAGTACAAGGTTTTTAAGTGTTTCGCAGCAAGTTAATAATAGTTTCATATATAGGATAGGCTTGTTGTTCCCACTTTTAGGGTCCATAAAGTTGGTAATTCATTTAAAGAGCAATGTGTATCCTCTAGCCTCTATAACAAAATCATCAAAAAAAATGTTGAATTTGTCAGTTAAACCCTTTGTTCTAAAAGCATTTTTTAAATAGTCTGACAATTTTATATAATATATAATATATGATGAAAAAATTTGGGAATGAATTAGCTCCAGATTGGCCTTGCTTCAAAAAGTGTACTGGATCATTTCCAAAAAAAAAACAACCAAGCCGAGTTTCTTGGGCGTAGAATCACTTAGATTTAAGACGCTTGAAAATGGTCCTATGTACCTTAATGAATAAACATATTTTGCCTATGTATACTAAGTGGGCATCGGACACCCAACCATGGCGTTTATGTAAAAAATTGAAATGAACCTTTCAGACTGATATATAAAAAAAAAACATTTAACCAATCAAATAAATTTGATGTATAGTAAAATCTGTTAATATTGTTTTTCAGACCCGAAACCAAAGGGGAAAATTACCACCGAGAGGGCCGAAGAGAAACCGCGTTTTTTGAAATTCCTTAATTTCTTAGATATGGTCTTTGATACGTTGATACTATAAAGCGGCATCTGTGTTTTAATTGTGACGCCACTAAATCTATCTATCTAGGTGGCGTTTTGTAACAGTTTCATACTGTCATTGATATTTATTCTGTGGCTCTGTTGGTTCGGCTGAGTGGGATCTGTGGACGGGGGAAGTTGGGGCTAGCGTCCCTTTTTAAATCACTGTTATGTTCCAATACGGACGCGTCGGTCATATTTTGTACGGTTATAGATAATTTTAATCTCGCGCTTCTGATTTATAAGAATATTGACATTTTATAGCATTAGATATTGTCTATGCGTTTGAATATGGGACGTCAAAGCGGGCCACATGTGACAAACGGAATGTACCATAGACTAGAAATTGACATTGGCAATACTGATGCCTAATGATTTGTTTTTTAAATACCCGATCGATTTGTCACATTTGAAGAACGAACTGATACTATTTTTATATATTTAACGTGGCATACGTGGTCGTCATCAGTCAATTTCGTATTCATCATGGCTGCCGAGCTATCATGGGTAGGTGGGTGAGGAGAATTAATAAGCACGTGTTTAAGATAATTAATAATGTACGATTATTATTTGCACAAATATGAATAGAATTATGATCGGCACTTTACAGTGACACTCCACCGAACAAGTGTTCGTGGATCTCCTCCGTCTTAAAGCTGCCCAGTAAGAGAGCCCGGAGTTGCGTCAGATTGAGGAAACGTCAACCCGCCATTGTCATTCTTGACACTCCCACAACATTGATGCGCCGACATATATATATATCGAAATGGTCATGTGTCAAATATTATTGAAGTGCAACCTTCATTGTGCCGACAACTGAAAAATAAATAAATAGAATAATGTTATGTCAGATGTAAAAAGGAATATGAATAATGTTCTCTTTTGGTGTTTTATAATGTTGCTTCGATAAAATTAAAACGAGTTTGCTACGGTTTATTTTTACTAATTAAAACTTCCACACGTGCGCACTCTTTAAATATGTTCCGAGTTGAGAGTTTTGACAGTCAGTCAGTGTCATGCCCAAGACAGAACCACAGACGGGCAGCACGTGCGCCGGAAGTCACATGACCAAGCGTGAGCTATATAATAGCGTATTGTAGTATTCTGCATCTTGCAAAATATACAATTTTTTTCCCGCGTCACAACTAGTAAATAACGTTCATAGTTATATTCACCCCCCATTTAACGTTAAGTCAGATTTTACGGTTTTTTTTAATCATAAACAAATTATATTTATCTCTCGTGTTTTCTGCAGATTGTTTTATATCGATTATGTTATGGATCGTACAGTATTCTAGTCTATTAAAGTTTTTCGTGTTTTATTTTTTACTGTAAAAAAAAACTCAATCAATAAAAACACCTTACAGTAAGTTACATTTATTTAAACTATGAACACAAAACTCGCAATATACTAAACACTACATTAATATGACAATAAATAACATACGAAACATATAAAATCAGATCTATCATAGGGCTTTTATACACGAGCAGCATGAGTTCTACTGATGATGAATGAATTCCTAATTATGACAGTAAAAAACTTGTATTTGTAATTATAAATTGAAAGATTATAGTAATAAAACAGTAAAAAACAAATAATTTGTGGTGGTTTGTGAAGAAAAAAAAATGCTCACCTCGATCTCTTTTGATAAATATTTCTTGAACCCACAAAAAGTGTTTCTTCTTTGGAATCCATTTTACAAATGACTCCTTTACTAAGAGAGCAGACAACGGGTGCAGTTACCTGTGCCTTTGGTAACATGCCACTCGTGTAAAAGAGCCCATACTCAAGTTTAACAAAAAAAATGAGATCTTAAAAATTTCACTCATAAAACACTCGAGACAAGCAACAAACAATCTTGTTTTTATCACTTTAATTTTGAATAGAAAAAATTTAAACTTACATGTCTGAACCAAGCGTTAGTATAAATATGTGCGATAACCTCCCAAACCCTGGTGGGTTTCAGGTCAAAGTATTATCCGCTAATATTAAATATTTGGTTATAAGTAATCATTCCACCTTCTCGCTCTTCTTACATTTAGCAGCGAGTTTAGTTTTGCACTCTTCATATATTCCATCAATGTCGAATGCCGCTTTGATATTGTCTTTGGAGAATAGGAATCTGAAACGATATTTATTTTATTAAATCTGTCCCCAAACATTGTATGTGATAATAAAACTAGGTATACACACAACAATTATATGTGAACTTAAAAGAATTTTTAATGTAATCTTTAACAATAGGCTAAAGGCTGGACAGGTGTGAAACAGGTACCGAGTTAATTCTATGTAACACAATAGTGTGACAAAGATGGTAGAATAGTAGTCTATGTTAGAAAAACTATTATTAAAAGGATGTAGCGTAAAGGTAGCTTAGAACCAGCAGTCGGACATGACACTTTTATATATGACCTGTATTGCTTAATAATACAATCAAAAATCTGCTCTAAAGCCAGAACAATGTTGGACTGGACGACTAGTTTATTACTAACCTAACCTAACCTGAATTGTGTTCTAATATAATATGCTTGATTTAAAGAAAACGTGAGAAATTATTAGGGGTTGGAAACTAAGCAGAAGGATGAATTAAAAAATTTTGTGTGTGGCTTAATTTGTATCACCTTATTTTTACAAGTAACGTAAGTCTTTCAAATTTTATACATAAATTCTTGACCTGTAACTACAGTAGAATTCACTTATCAGCTTATAGCGACAAACTGGATTTAGCGCCTAAAAAATTTACTCAAAGTGAAAATACTCACTTCTGTAATTTCCCAGTATGGTCAGCGTGGGGCTTCCTCATTTTCTCCTCTCCCTCGCTGAACAAAATCAATGTTGGCAGCTGCCGAGTGGTTGGGCCATCTTGTACTCTGTACTTAATTGCTGCTTCTGGGTATCTTAAAAAGAAGATAATCTTCATCATACATTTATCTTCTTTATTTACTTATCGGCTCTCAAACCACTCTTAACTACTTAGCCATTAATTTACTCTTCAACTCAACCTCGTCTCAAACAGAGACAAATCATTTAAGGCTGGGCACCAACTGGCCTGGCTTAATATTCCAGCCTAACTGATAGTAGTTGACGTCAACTGATGGTAGTTGAAGAGAAAAAAAAATTACATATTGTTACTTGTTAAGCATTATCTCTGTACAAACCTTCCGACATCAATTTTTCCAAATTTAAAGTTATCCAAGCTATAACTGGCAGACAGCTCAGAAAACACAGGTGCAAAGTTAACACAAGCTGGATGCCATGCTGCATACAAACAAACTATCCAGGTAGTGTTTTTGTGATGCTTCAGCTCATCTTCAAATATTTGAGCTCCTCGGAAGTAGGTAATTAGTTCTGGACCAGAATATGTAGGCTCAGGAAGAAGTAGAGCACACAATATGAGTATAGCACCATATGGTATACCATACCTGAAAAGATATTATGTTTGCAATAATATTGTTAAAATATAACTTCAGAGTATAGATTAATACATTGCTTTGTTTTGAACACAGCCCAAGTCGCAGAATGTATATTAGGTTTAAACAATTTAATTGTAGTGTGATGCTAATTATCTATAAATGGGCCCCAAAAGAATCTCTTCGTAATTAGATTAAAGAGATAAATATTCTCACAGTAGCTACCCAGTATATCCTTGAAAACTTGATTCACAAAAATACTGTTATGTTCAAAAAAAATTGTGATTATCATAGTCTCAATACGAGAAATAAGGATAAGCTTGCTGTTCCCACTATTAGGCTCCATAAAGTTGGTTGAAGGACAATGTGCACGCCTCTATATCAAAATCCCAATCAATTTGTTGGCTTTGTTGGTTAGTAAATTTAAAAATGTAGTTAAACAAAGGATTTTAGTAAAAGCATTTTTTAAATTGTACAATTATTATGCCGAGTTTCTTGTCTGCTTCTTTTCATCTGGTCGCGCACGAACAGGCGTGGAATCACTTAGATTTAAGACGATTCAAAATGTCCTTTGTACCTTAATGAATAAAGAAATTTTGACTATGATTTAGTAACTTAAGATAACATCTCAAATAAGCTGAATACACATTTATAAACAATAAAATAGCACAACGTCATGTTTATGTAGTTAATTAAGAATTAAGATAAACTTATATTCACCTGACATCTGCATAGAACCACAAAATTAAGTTTGCTATCTTCGTATAAACGAAAGATGATGACAAATAATTAACCATTGTGACACTACCAGCCTTCCTCGTTCTTAACATGACGACAATAATTAGGAAAAATAGGATTTCCGTCTCTCGGCTATCTAATTCGCAGTCGGCGTTTGGAAATAAAACTTCACATGTAAAGTACGTCCGTTTAGCAATAACGTAAGATACACTCAGCATGATATTCACCCAATAATACGGTTTTAATAATTGTTTAAAATCACTTTTGAATGCCATGTTTGCGGGATGAGATTTTATTTTGAAATTTATCAATGTAGCTGCGCCCCGAACGGGATTATATATGCAAATGTCAAAATTATAACAAATTTTGTGACCAGTCAAGTACAGACTACAGATAACACAAAAACTGACTTTATCATCGTGGTATGTGACACTTCTTGATATGTATGTTGTCATGTATTATTATGTCTCGTATAATTTTGTCGATTAAAACCATTATTATCATACGGTTTTATCTTATGATAATACCCAAACAGTAATTCTTCCGCAAAGGAATGGGAGCATTGGAAACGGACGTTTGAAAATTTTATCCTGTCATGCGGAGACGAAGAGACCAAAGACGGATTGAAACTAATCCTATTAACAAATCATCTCTCCGCTTCAGTTTATTCATTTGAGCGTACGAGCTATGACACTGCAATGAACACTTACCAACATATATGTAAAACAAAAAAATATAATATACGCTAGACATGTGCTAGCTACAAGAAAACAGCTAAGCGAAGAAAATATTAATTGTTATATGCGCGAACTAAGAGAATTAGCTAAAGAATGTCAATTTCTAAAAGTGGATGCCGAAACGAACAAGTCCGATAGTATTAGGGACGCGTATTAAATCGGATAAAATTCGCCAAAGATTACTTGAGAACCTCACTCTAACAGTTAATGAAGCGTACAATAAGGCGATATTGATGGAACAGGCTGAAACTAGCTCTAAGACTTATTCTTCAATAAGCACTGTTCAAACGTCTCAAGATTACCAGAAATCACTGTCTGCTGCATCATATAAAAGAAAGTGTTTCTTCTGTGGAGGATCTGTACATTCGAAAAATAACTGTCCAGCGTTTAATGCCATCTGCCAGAATTGCAATAAAAAGGGACACTATGCAAATGTATGCCGAGCACCCAAACCTAACGCTGCCGTAACAACATGTGTAGAAAATGATGTCAATGAACTTGCATACTTGCAGCTTCTCCGGTCTCATTAAGAAAAGCTACAGTAACGGCTTTTATAAAAGGTATACGTGGTCAAGCATTGATCGATACTGGGAGTTCGATTAGCTTCATAGACGAAGATTTCTTCAAATTATGTGGTTTAAGGAAAAAGTTCTGTACACAAACTATAACAATGGCCTCAACTTCTTTTTCGTCTCAAGTAGAGGGGCAAACTTATACTACAGCAAAAATTGGTAATTTTAATTATCAAGGGATCAATTTACTTATAGTGAAGAATTTGTGTGCTGATCTTATTATAGGCCACGACATATTAGGTCAACACTCCTCTCTAGAGGACTGGGAGGTTTGAAGGACCCAATTAAAATCTGCAGTGTTGACGCGGCCTCCGTACCAGCTGTTTCTCTATTTGCTAATGTTACTCCTGAATGTAAACCCATTGCTTGCATAAATACAGTGAAGAAGATAAAAAGTTTATAGAAGCAGAAATAAACAAACTTTTAAAAAATGGCATAATTGAAGAGAGTACCTCTCCATGGAGGGCTCAAGTAATAATCAGCAAGACGGAAAATCATAAAAAACGCCTTGTAATTGATTATTCTAGAACAGTTAACAGATATACACAGCTCGACGCTTATCCTTTACCAAATATCGAAGAAATGGTCGCAACAATTTCGAAATATAGTCTATTTAGTACCATAGATTTACAAAGTGCTTATCACCAAGTCTCAATATTACCTAAAGAACGTCACTTTACCGCTTTTGAAGCTTTAGGTAATTTATATCAACTTACAAGAATACCATTTGGTGTCACCAACGGAGTTGCTAGTTTCCAAAGAACAATCGATTGGGTAATTCGACAAGAAAAATTGCAGGGAACTTACGCGTATTTAGACGCTATAACAGTATGTGGCAATAATAAAGAGGAACACGATGGTAATTTGCAAAAGTTTATGATAGCCGCTGAAAAATATGGTCTTACTTTAAGTCGAGAAAAAAGTAAATTCTCACAGTCTTCTATTTATATCTATACTAATAATAAGACAGTAAAAATCAAAAATCTGTACATTAAATATTTTTCCAAAAAACTGAAAGGAGGCAATTAAAGAAGAGTCATAGAAACCAAAAAAACAATTTTTGGAATTCTTGTCTGTCTGTCTGGTACGTTATAACTTGAAAACTATTGAACGGATCACAGTTGGATTACATATAATTGGGAGCGTTGTCAAAAGTTTATTTTGTCAAAATCGGTTAAGAGAAAGAGAAGTTATGGTCAATTGAAAATTTACTTCAACCACTGCTTCAAAAATTTTAAACACTTATATTGATTGATTAGTTATATATTGTTTAATATGTTCTAATATAAGTTAATCTTAATATTAAAACTTATGAGAGGTAACAAAAACAACAAATAACGCAGTGCGCGCGGGCGCGGTTGAAGAGTTGAACAATGTGCTCGATAGATGGCGTTGATACAATAAAAATAGATTAAAAATAAAGCCAAAATAAGGTTAAAATATAGAACCGGAAATAGAATCTAAGATCAGAAAAAAGAATAACAAAAAAAACACGAACAGAAAAAAATAAGTAAAAATATATATACACATGAACAAGTGGAACTATGTGAAGTACGAACATTTTAGTGTGTGTGTGTGCGTATCTGTGTGTGCAATGGTGTTGCTGTGTGGGTGAGTGTGCGAGGTTGAGTCTTAGTTTTTTTAAAAGAACTTCTACTTAGGCCAAATATATCCATCGCGGTATTAAGATGCTCCATTATGTAATGACTACCATGCACTTCAAACTTTCATTAACGTTTTACCCTATGATTATTTTGAGTGAACACTACCCATACAAACAAATAAAAGGAAACGAGTGAAGATACGTTTATCGTTTGTCCGCATCCATTTTTCCACCTACATCCTTAACGTTAATGAGGCTTACCTTTTATTATTTGGTCAAGCTAATAAGTAATAACCTCAAAAGTACGTATTTCGTACTCATAACTTTGTAAGAATTTTCTTTCAACTTTTAACCGCTGAGGAGTTTTACCTTCCATCATCAGCTCATCCACATAAGAAGATGACTATCAGAATATAAAATTGTCAGAATAGTAATTGTCTGTACGTTAATTTGAAAGTTGCCCTCGATTTCCCCGAATCATCCGATCCTGTAAAGCTACATCATCCCTGAGTAACACAGGCTATATATAATTCCAATTGTAACAAGATTTTAGCCCGTGAAAGAAAGCCCTGTCGAGATCATTAAAAAACGCTATATACTTAACCAAATTACACGTGGGCGAAGCCGCGGGCGGAAAGCTAGTATTAGGATATACCATAAGAGACCACGTAATAAAACCTGACGGTGAACGCCTACGACCACTTTTGAATTTACCTCCTCCGTCAGACTTGTCATCATTGAAAAGGATAATTGGAATGTTTGCGTATTACAGTAAATGGATACCAAATTTCTCGGAAAGAATCTATGCTCTCGCCCATACGCAAGAATTTCCGCTTAAAAAGGAATTGGTCGAAGCTTTTGAAGGACTCAAAACCAATATTGCTAGAGCGACGATTCACGCAATCGATCATAATTCACTATTCACTGTGGAGACAGATGCGTCAAATCATTCGATCGCAGCTACTTTGTCACAATCGGGACGACCCGTTGCATTTTTTCCAAGGATGCTTAATAATAGTGAACTAAACCACTCTACAATCGAGAAAGAAGCTTATGCTATTGTAGAGTCACTTAGGAAATGGCGTCATTTTCTCATTGGCAAACCGTTTCGTCTGATTACTGACCAGCGATCTGAATCATTTATGTTTGACAATAAAGTAACAGGTAAAATTAGAAATGAAAAAATACAGCGCTGGCGATTAGAACTGGCGCCATACAAATATGACATCATATATCGTCCAGGAAATAGCAACGACGTCGCTGATGCTTTTTCTTGCTATAGTAGCAGAAATTCTCGAAAAAGCATTCAGTAAGGTTAGATAAATTGAAAAATATCCATGAAGGATTATGTCATCCCGGAATATTACGAATGCACCATTGGATTAAATCAAAAAACCTGCCATATTCTCCAGGAGAAATTAAAACTATGAATAACTCTTGTCGAATATGTTCAGAAGAAAACCAAGATTCTATAGGCCGGATAATGATACTACTTTAATAAAAGCTACGTCAACCATGGATAGACTAAGCATTGATTTTAAAGGTCCCGTGCCCTCTAAAACTAATAATAAATACGTATTGACGGTTATAGACGAATATTCACGATTTCCATTTGCATTTCCATGCGCCGATCGATCTATCATCTGCGACAGTCATAAAACACTTAAACTAAATATTCATGGTATTCGGGTTTCCTTCCTACATTCATTTGGATCGCGGAACTGCTTTTATGTCAGCTGAAATTAAGCAGTTTTTGAATTCATGCGGAATATCATTTAGCAGAACCACTCCCTATAATCCAAGAGGGAATGGCCAAGTCGAGAGATTAAATGGTACTCTATGGAAAACAGTACAGCTAGCACTACGTTCTCGTCAAAAACCCATAGAAGATTGGGAACTAGTACTTCCTCAAGCGTTACATTCTATTAGATCGTTGTCATGCACAGCTTCTAACTGTACGCCACACGAGCGGATGTTTACTCACACCAGGAGATCCTCTAATGGAGTATCCATACCTAATTGACTAACTGAGTAAAATCGTGTTCTTATGTTATGCGGAAATTTAATAGAGCAAATAAATATGAACCAGAAGTCGATGAAGTAACTTTATTACATGTCAATCCGGATTACTCTTATGTCCGCCTGCCTAATGGAAAGGAATCAACCGTTTCAAATCGACATTTAGCACCGTTAGGGCGGGATGGGCATATAGTTCTTGATGCTGATGGAATGTTAAATCAGAGCACAGAATATAACCGTGAAGATTTAAATGATTCTCATCAAATGTTTGACACTGAAGAGGTAACGGATACGGAAGGAGATGTGACACATTTAGATGATGTTCGAATAGATGAATCAAGTCCAAATCTGGAGGCTGAAACACGTAGACCACAAAGGGAGCATCGATTGCCGAATCGCCTCCGAGATTGTGCCTTAGACTAAAACTTTTTAGCATGGAAGAATGTGGTATGTGACACTTCTTGTCATATTTCTTGATATGTATGTTGTCATGTATTATTATGTCTCGTATAATTTTGTCGATTAAAACCATTATTGTCATACGGTTTTATCTTATTTAACAATCATAAAAAACATCTCTATCTATAAATAACAAATTTAATTATTTGATAAATTTAAAATCACATATGAAGTTAGAAAACACGACTTTTGGCCACAGAATTTGCATCGTGATGCGTTTAAAAGTCACGTTCATTTGTGGGTAAATAGGTGCCAAAATCTCGACTTACATCCGGTACCCGGTATAGGCAAGCATTTAAAATCTATGGTATCTCGCCTGTTAATAAAGATATTATTTATTCATTTTATAAACTACACCACACTTTTAGTTGAGGTTGGGTGAGCTGATTTCATTGGAGCTCCTCTGTCTAATTGATTTTAACGTTCCAAACAGGTATCTCCGTGTAGGGTCACACATATAGAGGCGCGTAAGCTGTACGCAGCTGTGCGTGTGCTCACATTACTTCCCGCCCGCAAGATTTCATTAAATATTAGTTAGTAGTGTACCATCAGTTAAAGGAAATAAACGTGTTGATTGGGCTCTATTGTCTATTAATGAACATATAGACACACTACTCAACACTCCGCTTGTCTAATACTTTTCTAATATCGTCTACAAAGGACAAACATCGGTTTTCGTGTGCCATTACAAATAATGTTTGAAATGTTCAACGATAACTTTCTTGATTCAGACATTTCTCGTGTCCCCTCTGCTTCGTTCAGGTGTAATATTAAATCAAAATCACTGTTATAGCATTTTTGTGTATTATATAGTATTAAGGATATATCTTATATTTTACTTCTCTATTTGTGTTAAGTTACTTCTAATTTATTGTGTTTTACCCGTTCTCTTCTTGTTTCTGCACTTGTGACTGTGTATATAAATAACATATTTTATCTGTGAAACATGTTTTATGATGCCACAGAGGCATCAATTTTTTTTTGTATCTTAGTGATGTGTCGGTTTCGTTTACGTAAACTAAATAAATAGTTTTTTTTAGCTACATACGCGAAACACTCAATAAAACATATGTAAATTTTATTCAAAATGTGCTTAAATTAACGTTACAAAATATGTAGTATATAATATATTAGTATATGTTTAAAAGCAATGTAATACTATATTACACATATATATTTCCTCTCCTCTAGCCTCTTTGACAATTATGCTGTTATGTTTCCCCTGTATTTCCGATCCAATGTAAGTTATAACACATAAAAATATCACAATTAATGCCCGCCATCTTGGGTCACTAATCAAATGTATTGAATTTTTTTTTTTAATTTGCAATGGCGGTCATGACGTCATTTGACAACAAGCTTAAGACCACAGACGGTCGATTTCTTTTACACAAATTTGTAAAACGCCACTTTACCTATATTTTTCATTAGATGTTAAAAATTTATTTTCTCTCATATGTAAACAATTTGTGATACACAAATAAATTATTAAAAAAAAACTTGGTATAAAATAA
Source organism: Leptophobia aripa (assembly GCA_951799465.1). Taxonomy (NCBI): domain Eukaryota; kingdom Metazoa; phylum Arthropoda; class Insecta; order Lepidoptera; family Pieridae; genus Leptophobia; species Leptophobia aripa. The sequence goes on along the minus strand of OX637283.1, from coordinate 1,421,586 downwards.
ATGTATCACAGATTAAAAAGTATATCTTTGTGTTTAGTCTTTGACTGGCACAACTGTATCCTGATAGATGTTATTGATCGAAAGCATTCTCACCTCCTCTTGTGACGTCACGTCCGGTCGCTTTGGTTCTGCAATTTTTAAATTATTGAATTAGTGTTCCCCAGTTCTACATTTAGAACTACTTTATTTTTAAAACTACTTTACTTTTAGAATTACTTTAATTTTAAAACTCATTTACTTTCAGAAATTCTTTACTTTTAAAACTACTTTACTTTTAGCACTAATTTTGTTTTGGATCTAATTTACCTTTAGAACTAATTAACTTCATTTTTATATTGTCGCATTAGTTAAACGTGTGTGTGACTTAAGTGTTTTAATAATTACCAGATTTGTCTCTGGTAAGCCAACTGAATAGTATCGCGTGTACAGCCGCGGCGAAAAGTGCGACGCCAGCCAATATACGGAATGATCCTCTACCTCCCGCGCGACTGTACAGCTGACCACCTATCAGGGAGCCCAGTGCGAAACCTGGGAAACGTTATATATACGATAAAAGTATTTAACACTACATGAATTCGTTGCGTATATATCATGTACAATATTTATTTAAAAAAAATGTTCTTTGTTTTATTATAAGATATTTATATATTGAGATAAAAAAAATAGTAAAAATATTTAGGGGTGAAAAACAAATGGCGAAGATATTTTTTTTAATACTCTTCTAAGCATATATTTTACCTAAAGAAAATATACGGATATAACAATAAAGATTATGTTACACGGTCAACACATATACCGGCTGATTTAAAAAATATATATTTTGATAGTCTCGAACTACTAAAATACTACTCACACGACTACTGTTTGTGCACCCGCGAATAAATAAATATCTGGATGGAAACTTTCCAGTCACGTGACATAAATGACAGATACATCAAAGTAACACAAAGTATATAGAGCAAATCGTTCTTTAAAAAGAGAACACACAAACGAATCCCGAATTCAAAAATTCCACCTACCCACAATTCGGAGGGTATTTTGTTTACAAATATTGGCTGATTGAAATCAGTATCGAAGCTTCACCAGCGGGACCATGTAGAGCGATAGTTAGATTTGAAAGTACACATTTGGGGAACGTCAAGTGATGACTTGGGGACGGTCAGCGTGGTGTGAGTGGCAGCACTGAGCAAATACGTCACCCGGAAGTGTCTAGATTTATTGCGAGGGTGGGGAGGGGAGAACCGGCACGTTTGACGATTGGGGGCGGACACTTGTGAATTGGACAGTGCAGAGGACGGTCGACACTTCGAAGTTACCGCGTTCCAAGACGACGACTCCCGTTATATGTATGGGATTGGTGATCAAAATAACATGGTTTGAATTTTGAAAATGTGCCTACGTCTTATACATCCCTCTCCCTCTCGCACCGTCCTCTCACTCGCACACCTCACGTTACATTACCACGCTAAACCATACGTTCCGTTCCTTTACACATCCTAAAGTAAACGATATAAACCACCACCAAAGAAGTAGTCCGAACTTACCAACACTGTCGTCCATGCCGGCCACGACTCCCTGTACAGTTGCCGAATAGCCTTCGGGCGCAATGTGAGCCGCGTAGCCGACTATGCTCGAATAGCATAACGCGTACGTGGGTCCTTGCATTATGCACTACAAAATACTTTATTTCTAACGCCAGAAATTATAGATACATTATACGTGCTTATGTGGGTATGTGTGTAGTAGAATTCGGATATAACGACATTCAAGGGAACGGTGATACTGTGTCGTACTAAACGGGTGACGTACGGATTGTGTATGAAAATAATGCGATACGAATACCAAACTTGAGTAAACGTTATAGTCGCTAAAACCGATTAGTCGTTATAAGCGAAGTCGATATAAGTGAAGTCGTTATAAGCGAAGTCGTTATAAGTAACGTCGTTATAAGCGAAGTCGTTATAAGCGAAGTCGTTATAAGTGAAGTCGTTATAAGGAAAGTCGTTATAAGGGAAGTCGTTATAAGCGAAGTCGTTATAAGCGAAGTCGATATAAGTGAAGTCGTTATAAGCGAAGTCGTTATAAGTAACGTCGTTATAAGCGAAGTCGTTATAAGCGAAGTCGTTATAAGTGAAGTCGTTATAAGGAAAGTCGTTATAAGGGAAGTCGTTATAAGCGAAGTCGTTATAAGCGAAGTCGTTATAAGTGAAGTCGTTATAAGCGAAGTCGTTATAAGTAACGTCGTTATAAGCGAAGTCGTTATAAGCGAAGTCGTTATAAGTGAAGTCGTTATAAGGAAAGTCGTTATAAGGGAAGTCGTTATAAGCGAAGTCGTTATAAGCGAAGTCGTTATAAGTGAAGTCGTTATAAGATAAGTCGTTATAAGGAAAGTCGTTATAAGGAAAGTCGTTATAAGCGAAGTCGTTATAAGCGAAGTCGTTATAAGGGAAGTCGTTATAAGCGAAGTCGTTATAAGTGAAGTCGTTATTAATGAAGTCGTTATAAGATAAGTCGTTATAAGTGAAGTCGTTATAAGCGAAGTCGTTATAAGTGAAGTCGTTAAAAGGAAAGTCGTTATAATGTAAGTCGTTACACGGGATGGCGTTATAAGCGCTGTGTCATGTTAATAAATGCAATTAAATATGTCTACCTCAATAAAAACAAGATGCCATGGATGCTGTATGAGTGATATGGCAATCATCCTCACACCATAGCAGAACAGGCAAAACGTTAAGCACGCGCCGTAGCCCCAACGTTTTATTATTTTGCCTGAAATTTTTTTCTAAAAATGAGGGTAGGTTACGTACAATCAAGAGACCAATCAACGGATACGCATCCTGTGTGTACCTTAACGAATAAGGATATTTTGACAGTGACATTGACAATACATACCCGAAAAGAAGAAAAACAACACCTCCCCAATAAAACTCTGTCCGGCAACAATTGTACCCTCTATAAATTTAATATTCGATTTTGATCCGGTCAATTCGGCCAGTTCCTCTAAAAACCTGTTGCAAAACTTGGTGTCAAATAGAGTAGAACTGAGAGTCGGATATAATATAAATAGGTATGCGTGTACGCTTAAACCACTGAACCGATTTCTATGTAATTTGGTACGGAGATAGACATAAGCTACTTTCCATCACGAAAAAAGAAGTGGAAGAAGTAGTTAAAAAGAAATCATTTATAACTGACACTCAGTTAAGGCCTTGGGACACTTGTAAGTAAGTTCTATTCTATGGGTACCCTCAAAAATATTGAGCGGTGACAATTTAACTCACCAAAACATATAATATATAATGAAACCGTCAAAAAATCCCGCCACGACCGCGAATATTATGAACACGACAACTTTGGGCATTTTCAAAATTTTCCTCAACGCTTTCCCAGAGTCCGTGGGACTCGTTAGGGTGGGTAGCTGCAATTTTAAAAAAAAACACAATTCTACCATTGTTCTAATATAGAAGAATTATAATTTTTAAGTGATAAATAAAAAGTGGTTTTATTACATAATTTACAATCGTGCAAAAAATCCGTTTTAAATCCACTAAAAAGGTTTTAATCGAACGTTTCATACACGCACAAACAAAATTAATTATTTCTTACGATTAATCTTTCCTCCTCACTATCGTCTTTCAAATCACTTCGATAGAATATAATTATTTATAATTCTAGATCTAAATGAGCATATCTTTCCGATTTTACTTAATTTAATGTATGTTTTGTTTTTGTATTGTTATTATTTTTTTATATACTTCGCACCATTTTCACCAGTCTAATTGCATTTTAAGTATTATTTTATTGTGTGGGTTGTCTGGAAGAGATCGCTTATTAGCGATAAGGCCGCCCGTTGCTCATATGTCATTTGCTTCTAGTGTTTAAGTGCAATAAAGTGTAAATAAATAAATAAATGTTTGTTTAGTTTAAACTTGCTTTTATCCTATATTCAATGAGAATCTTGTTACAGATATATATAAGGATAGAAGTGTCTCCGTAGGGCGTTTTGTGAGGCGTGGCATCAGCATTGCCACATCACGATCACCACTCATTAAGCAACACTTCTCTGATATTTGCCAGGTTTTATTTTTCACAATAAGCCTTCGTGCAGTCACAATGCATCCATCTTTTATGATGCTGACATGTCCGCGCTGTTTCTCTTTCACAGACCACGTATCGAAATGATAAGGATGACATTTCACAGCGTAATAAACATGAAAGTGTTCAATTAATTAAATGATGGCTGAACATAATTATTTATTGTTATAGTTGCGTAATATATAATGTCTATATATAACACCAAATACTCACAGTTAACGCTCTGCAACTTGCTAAATCTACACAAGTAGCCACAAAAACTATAATAAATGCTGGAGTGAAATCCTTGTACGTCCCAGAGACAAGATCGATCAACCAACCACCCAATAAAGCGGTGATGCCATAACCAATTGTGCCCCATGCTCTCTGAATACCGTACTTCGAGCCCCCTTCGGGTCCTGAAAGTTTATTGCTGTAAAGCAAACGATGATTTTGGTGTGTTGTTGTCGGATTAAAAATTATTCACCTTTTAGATAGAATCATTGGTTCAACACAACTGTATAGAAAAAATCTTTATTTTTTGTTACAATTATAAAATTTTACGCCAAGCATGCTCCATCTTTAAAGTTGCACACACACTCACCTAAAACATCAAAGCAGACCGCATCACCAATACAGTTGGCAACATTAAACCCCACTGTCCCAACACTCATCATAACCACAAAACCCCAAAAAGTCACTGACGTATATAAATATGTATTGTTATCATCAAATCCGACATCGGTTTCCCGCGTAATTCCCAACATCGCATCGTAGCAGAGCAAATTGCAGTCATGTATCGGAACGCACGATGTCCCGCTCCCACCACTCTCAATTTGCATGTGCAAGAGCGAGCAAGACGTATTTGTCACAGCACCGTCTATGTACATTGTGTTTATATGGGTGGAGTTGGATAGATAAACGTTAAATATGTTATCTGTGGAACAGTTCCAGTGGCAGTTGTACTTGTCAAGTGTTAAACTATCTGTGGTGGTGAACGATTTCAGATAGATCGTATCGTTCAAGTTATATATAGACTCAACAATTCTCTCCGGCTCATCGGGCACTGGCAGAAACCATAGACAACAATAAGAGCCAGACATTATTATGATAAGGAGCATAAATACTAGTTTTCTTTGGTTCTGTAAAAGTATTACCGTGTTATAATGTAAATTTAAAAAAAAACGCTTTTACTTAATTATATTTTATGATACTTTAAGCAGTAGTCTTTTACACACAAATTCGGATCATTGATTCTATAATATCCAGTGCATTATGTCGACGCAATTTAAAAAATAGTCCAGTGGTTATATGTAACAACTCGCGATTGAGTTATCGATATGATATTTAATTTGATATACTTAATATGCTGAGTCCTGTAAAGGCCTCAAAGCCAACAGCTAGATCAAAATAAATGAATTTATATCATAACAAAGACAATGAACCAAAAAAAAACACAAGAAACCCTTCAACGCCAGGTGACAAATTCCAAAATAACGTATTAAAAAAGAGTTTTCTTTTTACGTAACACAAAAAATGTTACTAAATTATCTCACCGGCAGATAGTCCACGAGGTAACCGACCATTGGTTTAGCAGCAGCCCACAGGAATGGTAGGACAGCTGTTACCATTCCCATCACATCCGCGGACACGCCCAACTGACGACCGAACACATTTATCTGTGGTAGGATCGGTCCCAAAGCTGAAATTTTAAACTATACAATGAGTGATATTTTTTTCAAAAACAAAAATAATACTTAATTAGCCTTTATTAATAAACAAATTTAAATAAATGCCAAAGGTTTGTGGCAGAGACATAATGCTGGTATTTCATCGCTGAATCGCGATGCTTATGCGTTGAGCGAGAAAAGCACCAGCTCTTTGGTCACCGGTGCTAACCAAGCGCCTACTTAATTCCTTAATAAGCGCCTGCACTTGTACCCCAAGGTCCATAAGTCTACTCCAATGGGAGTATATGTGGAGAAAAGCACCAGCTCTTGGATGACCGGTAGTGACTGAGGGCTACTTAATTCCTTAATAAGCGCCTGTGCACTTGCACCCCAAGGTCCAAAAGTTTGGGTTACGGGTTTGGTTAATCGGGTTATAACTCGATTTTCCAGTGAACAATCAAAAATATTAATAACTAAAATCATTACCTGTGCAAATTCTTACATATATACTTTTTAATAATAACTCAAACTCAAAATGGACGACTGAAATTCATAATTTCGCGCGTTCAATGACATCTTAACTTCAGTAAAACTCTTTGGTATAAAATTTGGCGCGTTCACGATAAATGAATTTAAAACAACTAGTTTAAAATTATCTTTATCTATGGACGACTGAAATTCATAATTTTGCGCGTTCAATGACATCTTAACTACAGTAAAACTCTTTGGTATAAAATTTGGCGCGTTCACGATAAATGAATTTAAAACAACTAATCTAAAATTATCTTTATCTATGGACGACTGAAATTCATAATTTTGCGCGTTCAATGACATCTTAACTACAGTAAAACTCTTTGGTATAAAATTTGGCGCGTTCACGATAAATGAATTTAAAACAACTAGTTTAAAATTATCTTTATCTATGGACGACTGAAATTCATAATTTTGCGCGTTCAATGACATCTTAACTACAGTAAAACTCTTTGGTATAAAATTTGGCGCGTTCACGATAAATGAATTTAAAACAACTAATCTAAAATTATCTTTATCTATGGACGACTGAAATTCATAATTTTGCGCGTTCAATGACATCTTAACTACAGTAAAACTCTTTGGTATAAAATTTGGCGCGTTCACGATAAATGAATTTAAAACAACTAATCTAAAATTATCTTTATCTATGGACGACTGAAATTCATAATTTCGCGCGTTCAATGACATCTTAACTACAGTAAAACTCTTTGGTATAAAATTTGGCGCGTTCACGATAAATGAATTTAAAACAACTAATCTAAAATTATCTTTATCTATGGACGACTGAAATTCATAATTTCGCGCTATCAATGACATCTTAACTACAGTAAAACTCTTTGGTATAAAATGTGGCGCGTTCACGATAAATGAATTTAAAACAACTAATCTAAAATAATCTTTATCTATGGATGACTGAAATTCATAATTTCGCGCGTGAATAAGGAAACTAGTGTGAAACATGATAGTTCAATGACATCTTAACTACAATAAAACTCTTTGGTATAAAATTTGGCGCGTTCACATGACATTTACCATAGATATGTCTCTATGAAAACATTACTATCTGATAGCGTTAATCCAAACATCGTTAAGATAAATGATAAAAATCATCCTAATTACACAAATTAACTGGCTATAAAAATGATATATTTTATGAGTTATTTTTATGTGATGTTATAAAGAAAAAATTCGTGAAACTCATTCCATTAGAATAATCCTACAATTGTAGCCTTGGCTCATGAAATTCTTTAACTGCAATCGATTTTAATTTTTATAGAAGAGGGGGCAAACGAGCTGGAGGCCCACCATAAAGGTGAAGTCGCCGCCCATTGACACTCACGTGGCTGGGAGCTCGTGAGTGCGTTGCCGGCCTTTTAGAGAGTGGCATGCTTTTGTCTTGTAATTGTAGGCTGGCTGGTAATATTGAACTTTTTTACCCACAGCGCAAGCTTTTAACATTAACATTTAATTAACATTTCTTTTTGTGATTTTAGATTCGTATTACTGCCTGAAAGAGATAGCATTTTTTTGATAAGCCGCCTTTTGTCCTCTGTTTCTTAAGTTTTTTTCTTATACATTAGTTTTTTGAGTGTGTCAATAAAGTATTGTTGATAAGCTATCATTGGCTAACATTGGTGTTATAAACTACATCAGTGAAACCTCTTTTTCCAAATGTCGGTTAGAAATCAGAGCCCGCACGTCGGAAACTGTAATGGCTCTCCTTGACCCCGGACACGTTCACGTGTGAAATTATTTATATTAATAAAACTGTTCAATACTGTGATACGGGATACTTTTTATGAAAATTGTTGATTAAAATAAAGTGTAAAATGACTTTTTAAAACATCAAAAAGCTTGGGAATTAATCATGTCATGTAATATAATTTCATATGAAATCATTTGACTACCTTCCGAACCGGTCGTAGTGTGAATGACGATTCAAAAATGTCTTTCTAAATACCTATTTGAATAAAGGTAGTTTGAGTTTGATATATAAGGAATAGGATATATATATATATTGTTATGCTAATTACTAAAAACATAACCAGGGCTTGGTATAGGAATACATTGACTTTGGTACCGAATTCTTTGACTAGGTAGGAGTAAAGGTTTTAATTCTTAGTTAAAGACTTTAACAAGTTTTTTTTAATAACACTGAGTTTAAAGTCAAATTAAACAATTTATAATAGTCAAATGTAAATACTTAACAATAATCACTCAGATTCTATTTTGGGTTTATTTTATTTTGTGGGTTGCCAAAGAGAGCATATTAGATCATATATATATGAGCAACATTTGTACGGGTGAGCTGACTTCATCGGGACTCCAACCAGGGTTCCAACCAGGTCTCTCCGTTTGTGCAATACATTTCTAATATAATACAAGGACAATTACGTGTGCCATTACAAAGAATGTTTAGAACGTTTAATGATAACTTTCCCGATTAAGACATTTTTTCGTGCCCCTGTGCTGCGTTCAGGTGTAATATAGAATCGAAATTGAAATTACTATTATAGCAACTTATAGAATTTTAATTTTTTTGTTTTTGCTTTTCTTCCCGTGGCTTTTTGTTGTTTCTGTACTTGTGACTGTGTATATAACATATTTTATCCATATGTTTTAAGATGCCTCTGTATTTTTGTCATATATTGTGTTCTGTTATTGTATCTTTGTGATCTGTGTCTGTGTCTTATAAATAGATGATGTTAATACATATGTATTAATATCATCTACTTCTACTGTTTGAGTGCAATATAGCGTGAATAAATAATATTTTTTTTTGATGTAAGAGGAGGCAAACGAGCAGGCGGGTCACTTCACTCATAATTATTATTAAGTATCTACATTTTTGTAGTATTGAACATAATTTTTATATGTATATATTTAGTACAATATATTGGCAACTATCTTAATTTAGCCTTTATTTTATATTTATTTAAAATTCCTCTGTTTTAGGAAATATATGTAAAATTTTCATAATCATTCATCACACAGGAGTGTCAACTGAAAATGACATTATCAGGTCGTTAATTTAATGTCACTCCCCTAGGTTAATTCAGTTTGCTAGGAGGCGTGACGCGTGATATGTTAATCCATGAGATAAAATATACTAGTTGGTTATCCAACTATATGTTTTTAACAACCAAGTTGTTGAGATTTTAACATGATTAGATAACTTAACCTCACTCAGAATTTATATTACCATTAACTACTAACATAGTATATTCTAAAGAAAGATTTGTATAATTGTAAAAAAAAATGATAAACCAATGCACTGTATTTTTTAATACTTTGTATAAAAATATTCCGATTCAATAAACATCAAACAGTTATTAAAAAACTAGATTGTTTTATAAAGCAGTGAGTATTGTAGCCATAGGAGTAGGCTTTCATAGGTAGTAGAACCAATATTGCTATATGCGCAATTAAATCTTGTATAACATACAAACAGATAGAAATAGTCCGAGGTAGAGACCCCTTTAACACTTCTGGAATGGCACGACTGCCCAATCCACCATGTTGGTTCAATGTGTATTCAGCTTAATGATATAATTAAGCTAATAAATCAACATCAACTCTGTGGCGTTCCAAAATTACGATTATTTAAATGATCTGGTCATAAAGCAGAAATCCAAAGTAAAGGCCGATAAAAGATATCTACATTGTTTATTTAATGAATTATTTGAAATTAACTTACCAGCGAAAAAGAAGAAGAAATGATTTTTAATTGGCAGAAGAGTCTTATCTACCTCCAGCTTAAAGATAACTACATTGTTTATTTAATGAATTATTTAAAATTAACTTACCAGCGAAAAAGAAGAAGAAATGAATTTTAATTGGCAGAAGAGTCTTATCTACCTCCAGCTTCATAGTTATATTTTTTCGTCAAGTAATAAATACTAATATATATTGCGCTCACAAGGAATTACTCTTTTTCAACTTGTTATCATATTAACCGAAATATACATCGTCAAGTTAATAAAATGGCTCAAATACTTCTGATCAGCGCGTCAAACCAACAAATACTAACTCTCAAAAAAAGAAGAAATAATATTATTTGTTTACACTTTACACAATACAACGCTTTTCTTGACACTCTTGAGAGTGACTACTTAAAACAGAAAACTTGACAGTTGACCATCTCTATTATATTTTAATTCATGAACTAACGAACATAGATTATACACAAATATATTTGTTTAGTTTGACACTGGCAATATAAAGTCACACTAGTAGTGGACACAGATAATATAGAATAACTCGATGTATATGAGTCGTGGTAAATATTATTAATCACAAACAATTAGTTAGTATGTTTGTTAATTTACAAAATGTCTAAATCAACTCAATAACTCTTTATCGGTGTTATTTAATTAAGCCATATTCTTCATATACATTTTCTACTTACATCAAATAAAAAAAAATTAAAACTTGCAATTCCTACATTCACAAAATAAATAAAATGGTTCACCAACATTAAATTATTTCATTTACTATTTTAACATGGTTTCTTTGATAAGTTCACTACTAAATGCACTTTAGTAGTGACAGATACAAATTTACTCTGTGGTCTAAAACAATGACCGAAATAAAAGAATTGTGAGTCGATCAAAACGCTCCAAATTTGAATTTCATATGTGAAATGAACTTTCAAGAAAATATATTTTTATTTTACTTGAAGTTTTGAAAGTAAGGAGGTAAAATGGAGGACGAAGAAGACTTTGTAGGTTGTGTAAGCTGCATGAGTACAAACGATTTATGCGACCTATTTGCTATTTATAAAAATAACGATGAAACCTACGCGCAAATGTTTGAAACATGTTTTGAGTTTAAGGTTAATATCTAGTTTATTTTGCCGACTAAAATATAGTTTGTTGAATGCGTACATGCCCTGTTATAACTTATAATTTCCAGATATCCAACGATTTTAAATATATATGTGCTGTTTGTGTTGATTCATTGGAGAAGGCGCTTTTTTTCAAGAACCAGACTACAGAAAATATTGGAATGCTTCAAAGTATCAAAAGTGAGTTTTATTTCAATTATAACATAAATTCAACTTGATAATTGTATTAACAAATAAGTCTGTGTATTGTCAATCTAAAGGAAAAACTCCATATAATTGAAATTTATATTTTATAAATAATAAAAATATCAAGTTTTATCAAAAAAGAACCTCATTAATATGTGTGGGTTGCCTAAAAGAGATTGCTTGTTAGCGAATATGGCTGCCCGTTGCTCTTATATGTATTAACATAATCCACTTTGACTGTTTAAGTGCTTTATTAAAGTTTTATTTAAAATTACTTTTATTAAAGTTATACTCGGTTGGTTATACAATAATTCTCTTAAGTATTTCATGTTATATGGTGTTTAGATCATTTTAGTCACTTAACATGACTATATTTGATATTTAATAAAACTATTAAAAGTGTAGTAAAGAGATTTTGAGGTTGACAAAACCAATTCTTGACCTCTATACAATTGATTTCGGAAACAACAAGTGTACAAGACCGTAATCAATAAAACTATTTTGTTTTAAACATATTTCATATTACCATCTCTTAAATATGAGCTGTCATTGGATTAGGCACCAGGAAAGAGAGGATTTGACTCGTTGACTTTCCAATTCAGTATTTCCTCATACAGTAGGGGAAGCCTCGACTAGGAATTCTGGCACTACCTTTTTGATTAAGGAAAAAATGTCTTTGTGCAATGGGTTTTATCAAATGGTACTCGCATTTCAGATGAAGAATATCTGGATGAGACTATTTTAGAGGAAGGTGCTGGCTCATCGACAGGCCATTGCAAAAATTTGTGCCACAAGAAGAAATTTGATGGTGAGATGAAATTTTTTACATTTGAATATAATATATATATATATATGAATAAATAATGTGCATACAATATAGATAAAAATACAATTGTATTGTATTGTATGGGAATAGCAAAAGAGGATTTAGATTTAGTATCTTTTTATTAAATTTGATTTATCAATATGTCAGTGTCGGTTAAGTTTTATTTGAGGGCAAATTTTATGTGAACAGCAAGTGAGGTGAGCCAGAGTGGCACCCCAGTGGGGCAAAGCGAACGACACGAAGGCCTACTTATAGATGGGATGGCTTTTGTAATGAAGTGACACAGTACATTTTCAACTTTTTTTTAAATTGTGTAAAAAAATAACATCACAGCGAAACTTAATACGCGAATATTTTGTTGTTTTTGTATTATAAATAGAAAAACTTAAAATATTATTATTAGTGTCAAAATCTTTTTTAAGTGTTCTCTCCTCCTTCACTTCTCTCAGATGACCTTGACGATGTGGTAATCGAAGCCCTGGACGAGACGACGTGTATCTATTGCAACCTGGAGCTATCAAATCCCGAGGAGGTCAAGGATCACGTGACCTTGGTCCACGGTCTGGAGCCGAGGACTGGAAAGCAAGTCAGGGAGTGTAACCTGTGTGGCGCCTCGCTTAGGGATCTGCCCGATCATTTTAAGAGGTATGTTTCACCTCTGTGGGCAGGGACATTGTGGTGTGCCGCCTGCTCGTTTGCCTTTTCTATAAAAACTTATATATAAAAAACAATATAGGTATGATGTGTATACACTAGTGGCTTTTGACCGCGGCTTTGTCCGCGTGTGTCTTTGAGTACAAAGAAAATTTGGAAAATCGGTTTACAAATGGCAGAGGTGTGGTGAAAATTTTATACAAATTTTCATCCCTTATTACAACCGCTTTTTTTGGCGATAAAAAGTAGCCTATGTCCTTCGCTGAAGTTTATCTCCATTCCAAATGACATCGTGGTCGGTTCAGTAGTTTGAGCCGTGGAAGCGTAGCATACATACATGCGAACTTACTTTGGCATTTATAATAGGGGCAAACCGGGCAAACGTTGGCGTGTCGATTCATTATTAATAATGTTTGCGGACAATAATTGGCATGCCGATTTGCTCATTGATTAATGTTCGCGGTCAATCGATGGATTAATGTTTTGCTCAAATTAATGTTCGCGGTCAATCGATGGACTAATGTTTTGCTCAAATTAATGTTCGCGGGCAATCGACTGAATAATGTTTTGCTCAAATTAATGTTCGCGGTCAATCGATGGAATAATGTTTTGCTCAAATTAATGTTCGCGGTCAATCGATGGAATAATGTTTTGCTCAAAGTAATGTTCGCGGGCAATCGACTGAATAATGTTTTGCTCAAATCAATGTTCGCGGGTTATCGTTGGCATAATGTGATAATTAATGTTCGCGGGCAATCGATGGCATAATGTTTTGCTCAAATTAATGTTCGCGGTCAATCGATGGACTAATGTTTTGCTCAAATTAATGTTCGCGGGCAATCGACTGAATAATGTTTTGCTCAAATTAATGTTCGCGGTCAATCGATGGAATAATGTTTTGCTCAAATTAATGTTCGCGGTCAATCGATGGAATAATGTTTTGCTCAAAGTAATGTTCGCGGGCAATCGACTGAATAATGTTTTGCTCAAATCAATGTTCGCGGGTTATCGTTGGCATAATGTGATAATTAATGTTCGCGGGCAATCGATGGCATAATGTTTTGCTCAAATTAATGTTCGCGGTCAATAATTAACGTACGAATTACTTATCAGGTGTCACAGTGGCAAACACGAGGATCGCGAGTACGCGTGTCACTTTTGCGATAACATGTACGGCAGCAAGAAGGCTTGTTTCACACACCTGAGGATGAAGCATGGCCGTGAGTACATTTAGAGGTTGACCGTGACCCACGTGGCACGCAACGGTCACCAAACAGTTTCACAGTCATTTTTTAATCGATACATTGTACCTAAGTACCTGTTGTTACGCGACCGAGACACACTTGGGACCTAGTTGGATTCCCGTTCCTGTATATTGTGCAACGAGGTATAAATCAAACACAAAATATCTGTATTCATGCCAACTATTAACATTAACTTGTACTGCTCACGAATACCGATTCAATTTAAGCTAGCCTTGTTCTCTATATCGAGTGAGATGAATCATTCATTGACCTAATATCGAGTGAGATTCATGATTCATTGACCTAATATCGGGTGAGTTTCATGATTCATTGACCTAATATCGAGTGAGATTCATGTCACAATGTGTGCGCCTCAAAAGTCAATTTAATCATAGCCTAAAGAAAAGCTTATAACAGTCGACTTCTACTGTTTCGGAACAAGGTGTGAATATACAAGTTTCCAAGTAATTTACGAACGAATAGAAACTGATAAAACCGTTAGGTAGGTGCTAGTTAAAAGAGCAGCTATCTTCTTGCCAGTTCTTCTCGGTTAATGCCTTCCGAACTGGTGGTAGTGTTAATGACGATTCAAAAGTGTCTTTATAAAGACCTACCTGAATAAAGATATTTTGACGTTTGAACATATTTTTATGTGAATTGTTTATTTTAAAAGAGCAGCTATCTCTTGCCGGCTCTTCTCGGTTAATGCCTTTCGAACCGGTGGTAGTGTTAATGACGATTCAAAAGTGTCTTTATAAAGACCTACCTGAATAAAGATATTTTGACGTTTGAACATATTTTTATGTGAATTGTTTATTTTAAAAGAGCAGCTATCTCTTGCCGGCTCTTCTCGGTTAATGCCTTCCGAACTGGTGGTAGTGTTAATGACGATTCAAAAGTGTCTTTATAAAGACCTACCTGAATAAAGATATTTTGACGTTTGAGTGTAGTCTGACGTGTAGAAAATTGCGTTTGCGCGCATTAGCAATTTGGCGGGGCTGACGAACCCGAAGTCCCCTCATTTCCCCTAATACCGACTTTCCCTTTAGTAAAACTGTGCAACGATCATTCGCCGAAGTATTCGTCGCGCGAACGAAAGAAATGTCACCTATGTGGCAGAGATTTTAGTCAGAAACAGATTTTGAACAATCACCTGTGGAAGGCGCACGGGTTTGAGGTTAGAGTGACCTTGGATTGTACATATTTTAGTTAGTATTTAGGTACACGAAGATAGTTTTGGGGCGTAGCAAAGGTTTTTGGTCTCTGTGCAGGGTTTTTTAAGGTTTACAATTTAAACGATTTTAGGGCATAAGGCCCAAAAATACTATTGTATGAATAGTATTGGGATTGTTGACAGACTTCTTTTTAAAAGTACGTTATTATGTGCCTAAATGTTTAATATACATAGAAATAAATGATTTTCCGAGTTTAATTGAAAGGGATGTGACAATCTTTTTTTTTTTTGTTTATTTCCTTTTAAGTTTTTGCGCCCGGATAAGACTGGAAAAGCTTTGAAAAATGTTCACCAAAATGCCAATGCAACCCGTGAAATGGATAAAATAGGGAAGCTTTCCTATTTTCAGGTGGAAAAGCGTAAGGCATTCTTCTGCCCTCTATGCACCGAACGTGTGAGTTATGGCTCCAATTTTAGCGCTCACCTCTCGATTAGTCACAATGTTATTGAGCAGGTTGAACATTTGGAGTTTAGTTCGATGGACGGTGAGTATTGTAATGACTTGCAGCGTGAAGGGAACACCCTTAAAGCCCGGCAACCCACTTGGGCTAAACTTTAAAGCTGTGTGTTTAAAGCCCGGTTTACACTTTGCGTAGTGTGAAGTTATAAGTGATAACTTTACGCGACAAATCTCAAGTGTTAAGTAACAGTTCCATCTCCGTTTACACAGTGTTTAGGAAGAAGCTCAAAGTACTGTCCGTTGTGCAAAGTGTCTCTAGACATGTAAGATGAACAGGGCTTAATATTGAGACAAATAATTAAAGAGATTTTTCAATCAATACGCCTTTTGAGATTGTAAAGAAATGTCTTGGCACTTTGTATAAACATTCATACTATGTATTATTGTACGTATTTTAAAGTATGTTGTTCCATCCACTTCATTTTCACTTGGAGCTTTACACTGCGCACTTAACACACAGATTAGTACAGACGAACTGCGAGAGAGGGGAGTGAATGGGTACAAGAGGGGGGGAGGTTGACGCACTTGAATCTATTCAGAGGCGGTTTTTTAAAATTTTGTGTGGCCGTTTCCACTTAAACTCACACAGAAACACCATTGCACACACACACACACACACTTAAATGCACACATAATATACTGCACTTGTTCATATGTATATATTTTTTTTTTTCTGTTCGTGTTTTTTTTGTTGTTGTCTATTTTCGATTGTATGTTTTGACCTTGTTTTGGCTTTGTTGATGATCTATTTTTGTTGTGTAAGCTTTTTGGAATAAGCTGTATAGGTTTAAGACATAAAAAAATAAAATAAAAGATTTACTTCCAACATATAAATCTCGGCTTAACAAATTTTTATTAGATGAGACCTATTAGATTTAGTTTATCTGTATAAAATAGTCAAACCACTCCATCAACACGGAACACCTCCACATAATTCCTTTTCACTGCAGCACACTCACGAGACTTAATCTTACTTTTTATACGCCCACGTCTCGTCTTTGCAAATCGTTTAACGGTCCTGTTAACAGATTGTGTCGACTTTATTGGGAATGTGGACGAGTCGGTTGATGTTTTTGCTGGCTCTCTACTTACCTTTCGTAGAGGCATTTTGAACACCCTTAAATAAAAATAAAAAAAACCTTTGAATCCTGGTAGTGGTCACATGTATGTGGTATCTTGTTCATATTATTATGTATTGTATTTTGTTATTGTCCCAAGTTCCCATTTAATTTTCTTATGTGTAAACCTAGTTTTATTATCTCATAAGTGTATTGTTTTAAATGTATTTAGCACATAAGATGTCTGGGGACAGATATAATAAAATAAAACAGCAAAAATAGACCTTGATTCTATTCACTCGCACTAATCAATAAGGACTTAACACTTCTGTTCACACCTTGATTACTTAACACCTGCACAAATCACACGCAGTGTTAACTTAACAGTGTAAAGTGTACACCGGGCATAAGCCCTGTGTAAGTAAAGTGTACACTTTACACTTTACTTACAGAGCTTATGCTGTGATAAAAACAATGTTTATTTAAAGCTAAATGAGTCTTGCCTTGCTAATATTAAAAAGTAACTTTCCAAGTCGAATATAACGCTTTCAGATTTCATTCTGTACAAGAGCGCTATACAGGAGGAGACAAAATATCGCTTTCGCAAGACAACAGCGAGTAAACAGACTATAGAGGGTGTTCGCTCACACTATATGTGCAGCCAGTCCGGTATATATGTGTACCAGGTATATTCAATATGTTTTGTCCAATGTAAACATAGTTATTAACCTGCGCGCACACAACGTATATATATATATATATATATATATTTTATTTAGGCCTAAAATAATTATTTGTCTGTGATTCTTTTAAATGTAAGTGATAAGTTATTTTTGATGATTTTTTATTGTTGTATATTTATAAATTATCTCTAGTGTAGACAATAGACTTGCGGTGATAACTAACTAAATGATGATCGGTTATCGTAGCGGGAGCGGATAAATACTGAAATAATAGGGGTTGGTGGTAAAAGGGTGAAATATAGGGGGGGGGGGGAAATGTTTTAAGGCTAAACAACCCTTATCACTTTGTGGTATTAAAAATAGATGTTGGCCGATTGTCAAGCCGTTTCGGATGAGTACGGGAACATTGTGACACGAGAATTTTATATATAAGATTGACCCGTCCGCTGGTGTATGGTGTAATGAAATGCAGCAGATCATTACCACCCTGTATATACACAGGACTTTATACAGACTATTTAAACCCGGCGAGTTTCTTGCCAGTTCTCCTTGTACCCTGACTTGGGAACTGGCTGTAGATAAAATGGTTTTATAAATTGAATTCAGGGTAAGGGTAAGCGTCCAGCGCCCGAGAGGCAAATATACAAGACGGGCAAGGCGTGCCCGGCGCACCTGATCGTTACGGAGACGTTGGACAAGGTGCTCGTCACGTTTTACAAGACCCACGTGGGCCACGGGCGTGAGTATGGGGTGTTTGGGTTTGTACGCGAAACGTGTACCTACGGGGTGATTTAGATACGATTAAAATAGAAGCCATTCGTGTAGTGTGTTTTAAAGTTTATTTGATAAAGGTTGGTCATTTTAAAGATTAAAAGAGGCACACACGTTTTAAATTAAAGAAATGTAATATACAGGTTGATTTGAAAGGGCAGATTTTGTAAATTTAAGGGTGATTAAGTCATAGTCATAGTATATAGGGTTATTGAAAAATACTGTTTTATAAGCAAGGGATGACATTTTATTAAATATCGAATACGGAAAGTACATATCTACACATATAATAAGACAGTAAAAATCGAATGTCTGTACTTTAAATATTTTTCCAAAAAAACTGAAAGGAGGCAATTAAAGAAGAGTCATAGAAACCAAAAAAACAATTTTTGGAATTCTTGTCTGTCTGTCTGGTACGTTATAAGTTTAAAACTACTGAACGGATTTGAACGCAGTTTTAACAGTTGGATTACATATAATTGTATAATTATGGGAGATATAATGATATAATTGTGGGAGCGTTGTCAAAACTTTATTTCGTCAAAATCGGTTAAGGGAAAAATAAGCTATGGTCAATTGAAAATTTGCTACAAAACTTTTAAACACTTATATTGATTGATCAGTTATATATTTCCTAATATAAGTTTTAATAAAACTTATGAGAGGTAACAACAATAATATGAATTATTGGTACAGCGTGCCCATACTATGAGCCGCGCGAGCCGAAGCGCATCAAAAGCGAGACCGAGTCGTTGATTTGCGACACGTGCGGCGCCAAAATGGAGTCCGCCGAACACTTGCACCTGCACGTGACCACCCACGGTCTGCACCTGTACCCCTGATGGTGTTGTCATGAGGCAAGGGCACACTTACGCCGTACTAATATCAGAGACCTACACACACACGCAGTCTCCAACATAACACGCTGACACACACAAACAATCTCTCTCACACACACGCACAGTCACCAACATAAACACGCTGACACACACATAAACAATCTCTCTCTCACACACACAGTCTCCAACAAAACACGCTGACACACACATAAACAATCTCTCTCACACACACACAGTCACCAACATAAACACGCTGACACACACATAAACAATCTCTCTCACACACACGCACAGTCACCAACATAAACACGCTGACACACACATAAACAATCTCTCTCTCACACACACAGTCTCCAACAAAACACGCTGACACACACATAAACAATCTCTCTCACACACACGCACAGTCACCAACATAAACACGCTGACACACACATAAACAATCTCTCTCACACACACCCACACACACAAAGTCACCAACAAACACGCTGACACACACACACACACTAAACACTCGCGCACGCAGCTGTAGTAACTTGTAAACAATTGTGTATTTCAATTTTAATTAAGTACTTATTGCTTCTTAATGATGAATGCAGTTTATTGTCGGAATAGACTCGAATACTCTTTTCTTCTTCCTCTCGTCTTGCTTTGATAGAAATTTTGATTTGATTATTTTTCAGTTGTTCCAAAATGTCGATGCTAAGAACGATCACAATAAGGCGGGAAACACAACCTCATTATTATAAGTTTTTAGCTTAGAAGCAATTTATGTTAGTTTATTTGTAATAAACATGATTTTATATATTTTATTGGTTTTAATTGTGAACCCAATTCTCATTTACTGTAAGCCTGATTTTCAAATTCAATTTTGATATTTAATACAGCTTAATAGCCTTTGATAATCTTTAAGTATTTTTTTATTTTCGCCTTTTACATCCGACCTTAGTTGCACCACAGACAATATTTCATATTTGAAATCCTGTCCATAAATCATAGCACTACAGCGAATTGTATCTGTGGGCATGTATATTTGGCGGCAAAAGTCGGCGAATGTTATATGTCAATTTTAGGTTATTTGTTAATGTTAGTTTGTGTGATTTGTAATGAAATAAAACACTATAGAGAGATAGTTTTTTTAAGTAGAATTAAAAAAGAGACCAGTATTGCCAATTTAAAAAGTGAGAAAGGGAAACAAAATAGCTCTAAAGTAAGGCCTCTTCGCGCGATATCTTTAAATTGCACGACAAAATGAAATCAAACCGGCTGACTTCTCATATCGCGGTGGTATCTGAAAAAAAAGGTAATTTAAGTCACAATCAATTTTTAGAAATTAACGAAATTTTAAAATCTCAAAAAAGACAACACTAACCTAAATCCTTTTCCGACAATTGGGGCATGTCTGATTCCTCTGTAGCCAGGGCAGCACGCATTTCGTGTGAAACATGTGCGTGCATGCCAACGACATAGTCTCTTCGTCTCTGAGGATCACCTCAAAACATATCGAACACTGTTCTAATGTGTTAGATCTCTGGCGACTAGAAATTAAAAATCATTTCAAATCATACCAAGCAAAGTATTCGCATTTCCCACACCTTTAACTAAAAAAAAATGTTATTTCTTAATAATTCCATTTAGCCTAGAACACAAGCATTGTTAGGAATTCGTAAAGGTGCGGCCTCATGCCGTCTCGTGGCCAGCGACACAACAGGTCACATGATCCCATCTACAACGAGCATGAAGCCATACCTTAACACAACCCGCATGCATATAACAATGAATATAACACGTGATAAAAAAAAGCGTTTAGAAGCGTTCAATGGACTATCTGATAAAAGAGATTTTCATCAACGCAGCGGGTTTTTAGAGCCTGAAACGTCAAAATTTGGCAACATATTCTTAGACTTGGCATTAAAGATCACACTTTGAATGGCCCGAAGCCAATAATTCGTCGTATTAAAATAGTTATGTTAAGGAAATCTTAAGAAACAAAATAATCTTTGATATCAAAAAAATAAGAATTGAACTATAAAAACAACAAATTTAAGTTAGCTTTAAATCTGTCACAGCCAAAATATCTATAAATGTATACTCTTATTTCATAACTAGATCTAATAATAGTTTTATTTTTTTGTTTCGATTCAAACCTAATGTGTGTTATATGCAAAATATGCAAATTAAAAAAAAATCCTATCACCTATGTACTATGTATTGTAAATAGATTTTCCTATTCCAAATAACCTATTTGAATAAAAGATGCAATTAAAATAAAAGGTGTTAAATTATCACATGATTTTAAAAGGTGTTAAATTGTCACATGATTATTGATAAGTTAACAATAATTTAAAACATACTTTAAATACAATTAGTAGTGTTAAGACAAAACAGGAAAGTTTCTTACTAAGACTCCCTTCCCTTTGAAGACACAGATTTATTTCTGAAAAAATAATCTCTACTATAACATTCGTTTTGTATGTATGGTATTCGTGTGTGATATTGTTACCGAACAGAGCAATATAAAAACTTATTGAAATCTTCCAGAAGTTATGCTCATGTGCTGTGCACATGTGTTAAACATGTTTAAATAAAACTGTTTAATAACTGAATTAAATATGCAATGTATTAATTCGATGTGATAAATGAAAATTAATGAAATTTTTAAGTTTAATGACACTTACAATGGACCTAGATTGTGCATATTTACACTTAAATCATGCAAAACATTTCTCGACTGAGGAACTTGGTTATCAAACACATTCGATACTTCAAATGATATAACATCTTCATGATAAACAAAATCAAAGTCTGAATCGTTTTCAGTGCTAAGCAATTCAGAATCGGAATCATATACATTGGAATCATTATTATCTTCATCAAAGTCATCTAAATCGCTAGTTTGACTCATTACAACATCATCACTAGATTCATCATATTCAGGTTCGTCTATGGATAATTCCACATGCTGATCCATCTCAAAGGATTCTAAGGACTCACTATCAGATACATTTATGGATGCATCAGTTTCCGATTCGTTAATACTAGTGTCTGTTGTTGTTATGTAGTCGCTGCTGTTGTTAAAATCACTGGAGTAATCCATAATGCTGTGTGCAAGCAAATAATTAAAGCGAACGGTGTAGTTAATAAGCTGAAGCAATTAAGCAAAAATATGAATGTGTAAACATGTGATAGCTAGTTATTTCACTCAAATTAAAAATGTTTATGATGGCACATTACAAAACAGCAAACGGTGATCTAAAACTAATAAAGTTTATATAAAAGATGTATAAAACTAAGTATAAATATATTATTAAATACCGTTAATTCATTCGATTTTCAGTTATTTGTGTTTAATTGACTAATTGTTAATATTAAACAAACACAAAATCGTATGAATATTTAAGAAACATTTTCATTAGTTTTTTTTTTAATTCAATAAAATTTTTGTTTTTTTGTTTTATCGGATATTAAAAATTTGTTTCAAAATAGTATTAACATATATCAAGGACAAAGGAAGCGAAAGGTATCCACTTGCAAATTCATTTTAAACAATTTTTATCATGTTTTAAAACTATTTTTAATTATTTACTTACAATGGCTGGGTGTGTTGGAACTGCGTCGAAGAATCAGGTGTATTTCTGCCAAAAAAGTAGTAAAGAGCTGCCCCAATACCAACACCAATTCCAACAGCTGCCCCCCAACCTAAACCACGATCGGTGCTGCTTGTTTCCGGACTTTCCGAGTCTTCCTTGCGAACACTCATAACTTTTATTTCGCCAAAAAAATAGAAAAAGTTAATAAGGAAAATTGGACATAACGCAATATGCAGTTCTTAAATAAATTTAATTTTGCCACTTTTGATATGTTATTTTCAGTTGTACCAAAGACAACTAATAAAATTTAATTAGTGTTGCAAGACCTAATATTTTATTAATATAAAATGTGTTATTGATTATTTGTGTGAGATAGTCTATTCTGAGAATTTATAATTATATATATTATATGACCAGTGTTGACATTCGTATAAAATTAAAATTTTATCAGATGAAAAAAATATTTTTTATTACCATATTTTGAAAGAAATGTGCGGTTGCAGTTACCAGTCGTTTCTTCCAATTGTGGGTTAAACGTAAGCTAAACTTTATTATCTCAATATATTGTAATAAAGAATTTATTTTTAATATAGTATTGAAAAATCTGTAGGATTTGGGAAACTAATAAATTTCAACACCCGTACACTTTTCATCTGTATCAATGGTTGGCAACACTAACCTATCTGTCTTACGTCTATTCTCTATGCCAGGGGAACCACGTACGGTTAATATCATGTCACATACACAAAAAAGTCTTAACTCTGACGACTGAATCATTTTTAAGTGAGCAGTTAAGCAATTGTAACTTGTCTTTAGGTATGTATTAATTAGGTATAAATTATTATCAATTTGTACTGAAAAAAATTATTAACTTATTTATTAAATCAAAGCATTTCCCATTTATTAGAAGGCCATTTTTCCATTACTAGTATGAATTCTTGCGTTATTATGGTAAAGATAGATTCACGCTAGTTAACACCATGCAGTATTAAACAGTTACCATAATATTTTTATTGTTAATTCGTTACGTCTACACCTGTGTCGGAGATCACGTCAAATCAGGAGGCCATCCATTTTGATATTTTAGTGGTTCGTTTGAAAAATCATCAATCAAAGCAAAATCGGTTTAATTTAGCAGTACCTTCTCTAAACGCTCTGTTAGCACCACGTCGGAACTAGTATTCTTAAAAAAATAACTCGATTTTTCGGTGAATTAAAAAAACGAATGAAAGTCGACAATCGTCCTTTCTCAGAATCTCTGAACAAAGAAGGTTATATGTGCAATATGCATTATATATGTTAACCTTACAAATAAATTGTATTATTATTAACGAAGAGCAATTGTTATGTTAAAAAAAATGTGATTATCACAGTCTCAATACGAGAAATAAGGATAAGCCTGCTGTTCCCACTATTAGGCTCTATAAAGTTGGTTAAAGGGTTGGTGTACGCCTCTATAACTAAATCCCAAACAATTAGTTGACTTTGTCAGTGAGTAAATTAAAAAAAAGCATTTTATAAATTGTCAGATTATTTTGATGATGAAAAAGTTTGGGAATGAATGAGCTCCAGCTTACCTTTGCCTTAAAAAGTGTACTGGGATCATTTCCAAAAAAAAAATCAACCAACCCGAGTTTCTTGCCTGCTTCTTCTCAGCTCGGTCGCGTACAATCAAGCGTAGAATCACTTAGATTTAAGACGATTCAAAATGGTCCTATGTACTTTAATTAATAAAGATATTTTGCCAATAAATTATTCAAATTAATATTTCCCTGATTATTATCTTTTTCATATTTACATGGCAATGTATTGTTCACAATTATAACGACAGTAACCTCACCCACACAGCAACATCCTAACATTACATTTATATTCTTGTTTTTTTTATTCTTATACACACTGCCTTACCTCTTCTGTTTTAATCCTATTTTAGCCGCTTTTTTAAATTAAAATTTTAATCTTTTGTTAGATATTAGTTCGGAGGCGCAGCTGGTCACCCTTTTTTATAGGAGGGGAACACTTTTTGAGCTAGCCTCGGACGCGTCGGTTATATTTTCTTCATTGATAATTTAAGAGAGATTTAAATTCTTCTTCAGCTTCTGATTTCTATGACTTTGTTATTGTGCTGTTTTAAGAGAAATAAAACTGTAAATCACTTTTCAGAAACCATGGACGGGTTGTTGAAAGGATTTATATTCGGGATCACTATTTTATCAGCTGTTGTGTACGTGGCCGTCGATACATTCCGCCATAGGAATGTTCCGCAGCAGCATCAGGCACATGGAGAAGGCTATCGTAGACAACGCTAACAACATAGCGGAGTACTTATACATACACATATATATTACTGTGTATTAAGAATGTGTGTAAGAATAAAATGCACTGTTCGCAACAATTGAATTTGTAAAATATTTAACAAATATTCTATTTTTTTATTTCAAACCTATATACAGCTTATTTTATAAAAATAAAGCTAAAATAAGGTTAAAACATAGAACCGGAAATTTAATCTAAGATCAGAAAAAAACATGAACAGAAAATAATAAATAAATATATATATATATATACATATGAAACAAGTGTAGTATATTATGTGTAGAAGAGCATTTAAGTGTGTGTGTGTGTGTATTAGTGTGTGCTGCTGGATTAATTAAAAAATAAAGTACGCTTTATAGTCTACCTATGGCTTTAAGTGAATTTTCTCCGAATCTGCACATCAACAGGATCTTCATGGCACATCCTCCAGAGATCTATATTGGCCCGGAGGCCTTCAGACTTCAGACCTCAAAACTTGGAGCCGATCGGTTTGACTTATGTTATACCAGTTGCATAGATCACATGACATTTTATAGGATAATTTTGACCCCAAAAAAATATACTCATAAATGCATTTATTGGAAAAAACAATGAAAAGCGTACATATTAAATGATTTAACATCAATTATTGCTTCTTTTAAAACACAACGATTGTCATGGACTATACATGGATATTTTCATATCCATACGTTTCAAATGAAGCATTTTTAACTTATCCGGTTCGTTTTGTTCAATAACCTTTTATTGCCAGAGTTCTAAGCGAAGGCTGGTCATACACGCTTCATGTACCGACGGCCTACCAATTGAAAAGTGTTCGTAAGCGGCATTCGGTTAAAACACGATTTTTTTTTAAAATGAAAATCAACTCTCAAATTTCCGTCTGACAATTGACATTTGCACTAATTCAAAGCTCGCAAACACTTGTTGTTATAATTTGTTTGTCCATTCACGCATTCACCAATTCATAGGCCGGCAACGCATTCGCCGTGATGTTCACAGACAATAATGTCGAACGGGATGCCAGCTGATGTTATAATAAACAATTTAATATGATTTTGGTGTTGAACGAGCTGAATTTCGGCAGGGACACCCGCGCCTGACCACCTCATAAAAGATCCATTTCAAGCGTTAAAATTTTAAAAACCTAACTTTGTACTAACACTAAGACACTAACCATAACGTTATTCAGTCCGTCGCATTCTTTCATAGAATCAAATTGCCGGGTTCGCACTCAAAAATACCGATCCACCCGATTAGAACCCGACTCTCACAAAACGCTTGCGGAATATTGAAAACGTATTTATTACACGTTTTAATCGGGTATATTAGAAGTGTGTATAGACTGCATCGAATAGTTTTGAGTACGAAATCGGTTCTCGATGCGGGTAGTCACAACGTGTGCATACCCACACAATGTATGACACAAAAAAATTTTTATTCCAAACGGGAATACATATTGCACAGCGTTTAGCGTATATAATGTATGATTTTAAACGCGACAAAAAAAAAAACAGGTTTTTTTTTTCAAATGCAACGTGTCCAGTTTAACGATACATTATAACACCACACTGTGTCACGCGGGTTTACTCGCGC
The DNA here is from genome assembly GCA_951799465.1 of Leptophobia aripa. Classification (NCBI taxonomy): domain Eukaryota; kingdom Metazoa; phylum Arthropoda; class Insecta; order Lepidoptera; family Pieridae; genus Leptophobia; species Leptophobia aripa. The sequence continues at coordinate 1,395,008 of OX637283.1, read as the reverse complement.
AGTTTGAGAACGTGGTCCTTGATGGCGCCACCGTCCCCTTCAGACACGAAGCGTTTGCGACCTCTGAAAAAAAAAAAACAAAACACGTATTTTTCGTGTTGTATATAACTTAGCACATCATGTTTGGGGACTGATTTAATGATATAAATAGATGAAGTATGACGGCGCTTCAATGTTTTGAGGGTGTCAGGAAACGTCTAGAATGAAAATGGCGGGATGACGTAGCCTCACTCTGACGCAACTCCGGGCTCTCTTAGTGGGCAGCTTTAAGACGGAGGAGATCCACGAACACGTGTTCGGTGAAGTGTCACTGGGTCCCAATTCATTATAAAGTGCTGATCACAATTCTGTTCATATTTGTGAAGGTAATAATCGTACATTGTTAATTATCTTCAACGCGTGGTTTTAATTCTCCTCGCCTAGCCACGATGACGACCACGTGACCACGAAAAGTAAACGAGCGGCCCGGTACTGAGTTAGATTGCTAGCGAGCGATTATTATCTCTGTCCTTGTCACTCGTAGGCGGATATGGCGACAGTTGGCCGACGACAGCTGTCGCTGTGTTTCGTGGTACGGGAGGGCAGTCGCAGTTGTCAACATCTTGAATGTCGTTATATCCGGATTCTACTGAAGAATATAATTACCGTGTGGGCATACGCTTGAGAACAGTCTCGCCCAATCGGAACTTGTGCTGGCACCGCTCAACGAACCGATCCAGCATAATGTACGCGAGCGGAACGTCCAGCACTATGTCGCTCATGTCTTCCAGCACTCGGAGGAAGCCCTGGAAGCACACACATTGCATTGGGTCTTTCTTTCTTCTTCTATTATGTAAGCAAGCAAAATGAATAATAAAAAACGACTTCACAAAACTCAAATAACCACTCCCATACAAAACTCAAATAACCACTCGCTCACACCATTGAAATAACCACTCGCTCACACAATTGAAATAACCACTCCCATACAAAACTCAAATAACCACTCGCTCACACCATTGAAATAACCACTCGCTCACACAATTGAAATAACCACTCGCTCACACCATTGAAATAACCACTCGCTCACACAATTGAAATAACCACTCCCTCGCACCATTGAAATAACCACTCGCTCACACAATTGAAATAACCACTCGCTCACACAATTGAAATGACAACTCCTTTACACAAGTCAAATAACCACTCCCTTACAAAACTCAAATAACCACTCCCTCACACCATTGAAATAACAACTCCCTCATACAACTCAAATAACCACTTCCTCACACAATTGAAATAACCACTCAATAACACGATTGCATTGCCCATTTCCTCACACAATTGAAATAACCACTCCCATACAAAACTCAAATAACCACTCGCTCACACAATTGAAATAACCACTCCCTCACACAATTGAAATGACAACTCCTTTAAACAACTCAAATAACCACTCCCTCACACAATTGAAATTCCCATTCAATTCCCGTATACGTAAAAAGCTACCGCGAGCAGCCCGCACCGCGAACCCCCCCGCCTGCCCGTCACTCACCCTGTCCATCTGGTCCGGAGTCACGATGACACATCGCCGCAACTCGGACAGAAAAGTGCACAGTTGCTCCTCGACGCCCGCGTTGATCGTTTCAACCGCCAACAGCACGGTCTGCAGTTTAAACTCCAAATTAACATCAGGACACTCTTCCATCAGCACATTACCACCCGTGGATGGCATCAACCGGAGAAGAACCGGCAAGAAACATGACTGATCCAAATAACACAAGCATTGGCTACGCAAGAATTAATAACGATGCTATCCCCGATACAAGGATCTTTGTATTGTACATATTTCAAAACGTCACAGAAACATTAATTCATACAAATTCACAATTATTTTTACTGCGTGTCCGTAACACACATAAATAAAACACAATAACAGACTTCACACACACACACACACAAAAATAATAAACTAACCTATTTATTATTTTAAATTCAAAATTTAAATTAATATATTATTTCTCGGATAGATGGCTTTACAATAGTTATCAGGTAATTAGGTACCCTCCGATTTAAAGTTTTGTCTAATTACTCAAATATAGCAATATTTTTAACTCAATTTAAAGTAAAACTACCCTCTCTTCCATCATTTATGGCCCATGGGCATATTTTTAACTTAATCACATAGTAAATTACCCTCTCTCCCATCATTTATGGCCCATGGGCATATTTTTAACTTAATCACATAGTAAATTACCCTCTCTCCCATCATTTATGGCCCATGGGCATATTTTTAACTTAATCACATAGTAAATTACCCACTCTCCCATCATTTATGGCCCATGGGCATATTTTAACTCACAAAAAAAGCAAACTACTCTCTCTTTCCACCATTAAAGAACCATGGGTATATTTCTCCCTTCATATATTTAGGGCTTCCCCTATTTTGGATTACATTGATTTTTTTTTATAAACTAAAAGGCTTAAGTATTTTTACCTCATACACCAGCTCATGATGGAAGTGAGGCACCTCCAGTGCCTTCACGCAGCGCATGGCTTCAGCGAGGTCTGATGATGTCAGATACTCCCTCAGGAGCAGCTGTATTTGACGGATGAGCGATTTCACTGGCCTGCAATTTTTATTGAATTGATTCATATGAGGCGAGCTTTTAACTGTAAGGTCACGGATCCTAGCTTTTTCTTTATACGCAAAACACTTGCTTTTTTAAACAAATACAATATTTAGAGTACAAAGATCCTTGTATCAGGGATAGCATCGTTATTAATTCTTGCGTAACCAATGCTTGTGTTATTTGAATCAGTCATGTTTCTTGCCGGTTCTTCTCGGTTGATACCTTCCGAACAGTCAAAATATCTTTATTCATTGAGGTACATATTGACTAGTCTTAAATCTCTAAGCCTGTTCGTACGCGACCAAACTGAGGTTGGTTGATTTTTTTTAGAGAGTGTTAAGAACCTACTTGAATAAAGATATTTTGATGTAGTTGTCGATAAAATATTTAAAAAGTTAATCGCAGTTTCACTACACTAGATGGCGCTCAAACGACTCACCTTATACCACCACCAACACCCCAGATATTGTCAAGACGAACGAGCCCGTGCTTCATAGAGAGAAGAGTCTCCGCTCTCTGGATCGTTTGCCTGTAAATATTATCAAAAAAAAACTATTTTTAGAAATAAAAATTAAATTCAACAATATAAATGTGCGGCATACACATTTGCTTGGTGGGAAATAAAACCTTCTTCTTTCTGCTTCTTTCTCCATCTTCTTAATTGTCACTGGACCCTGCCGACTGTGTCCACAGGTCGGACCTTTTTTTATACAAATTTGCTCAGACAAATGTGAGCCCTCTGATTAGTCAGCCAATCGGAGCGGGTGAATTTCGGCCAATCACAGAAAAGGTTCAAAGATTGACAATTTGTTATACCCTACCGTTGACGTTATACCTTAACTATTCTTTATAAAATATTTCATATAAAAACATACAATATTAAAACTTTCGTTTAACTAATTGAAAATATTAATAATGTTATTAGTGTCTAGTTATCACTATTTTTCGATGTCACAATAATATATATATATATATTTTATATGTTAATCACAAAGCCTACATCATATTGTGTCACACGTACCTGGCCGGCGGATTCAATTCAATTTTGGACATGTTCTGTACAAATCTCGGCGGGAGACAGTCGTCGGCGACGCACCTCGCGATGAAGTTGGACAGGATCACCGAAGCGTCCGGGGTGTCCAGGGTTAGGTCTGGCAACTTCTCCAATAGCCTCTCGAAGGCTGAAAAGAAATCATGAGCGACATCTAAGATCCGAAATTTACCTCACACATCAAATATACGTTCATATCATATTGTTTTTGATTCTTATATAATATGTTGGCTTACTTTTTTACTATATGTTGAAATATTTATGCAAAATGGGCTTTGTTTTTATCTTTATTCTGTGTTTTTGTGCTGTATGGGTTTGATTAATAAAAAGAGAAAAAAAAACTCTCTCAATCTTTACAGAAGTGGGTATTTCATAAAGACGGTTTTGAATCGTCACTTTTTACACCACTATTCGAATGGGATTGGTCCTTCGATACAGTTATTTGTTTTTTAAATTGCAAAAGTTAAAATACAAATGAACTAGGAGCGACATCTACGATCCGAAATTACAGACACGCCTGGTCCTTCGATACAGTGCAGCCTGTTTAGTGATTTCTTCGAAAACCTCAAGTTCAACCTCAATGTTCACATTTGATCCGATATTAATAAGAAGCGTTAAAACAGGCCTTCATTCAGATCATATATACAAAATACTCGTGTCACCATGTTCCTCCTGAACGGCTTTTTTTTCATAGAAGAGGGGGCAAAGGTAGCCAACCATAAAGGTGAAGTAGCCCCCCATAAACACTCACGAAGCTGGCAGCTCGCCAGTGTGTTGCCGCCCATTAAATGTAAATGGAGGGATAGGAGAAGAGGACAGAGGAGGGGAAAGGATGGGCATGGCTCGAGCGATTGTCATGAAATTTTGTGAGCATATTGTCTGAGAATCGTCATTGAAAAATACAACCCCACATTTCTAACCTTTAATCACCAAGCCCCTTCAGTAATTCTAATAAAAGAAACCTCACCATAGCTAATATCTTTTGTGGAGAACACTCTTCCATACAGATCCGATATGAGAACCGACGCCATCTCGCAGTGGGAGGGCTTGTGGTCCAATGCGATTTCAACTATTGCTTCACATATCTAGAAATACAAAAAATTACTATATTTTTTAAACTAAAAACCCCAAAATACCAGCCAGAACTGGACAACTCTTCTTTTTCTTCTTCTAAGAGTGCCACTACAACAAGTGGCTCTTAGTACATTAAATAAAATCGTTTTGTTTGTATTTTAATAATCTAATAACAGAAGCTATTCACAAAACGAGTGCATATTTGAGTCTAGCTGTTTTTGACATAAAGATAAGTCATGCATAGAGTACAGAAATTTATTGGTAAAGACAATTCACATGCCCACGTTGTCATAGTGCTCAACTGTGTTTCTAAAACCAACTCAGTGATATCTACGATCGAGTTACAATCAATAATACACAATATCTAGTTTATGTGGTCCTTCGAACCAGGTCTTACTTAATCAAGTACCCTCAATTTTGTGTTGTGCACATTCCACAAATACCGTACAAAAAATTACTTTTTTTTTGAGAATATGTCATATTTTTCACTCACCAAATGACTCCTCTTCGCCGTAACATACTCCAAGAAGTCCTCGGCTGCAGCATTGGTGTCACCATGTTCCAAGTACTCAAGAATAATAGGCTCCGATTTACGCTGAAATATAATTTTTTTTATATATTATTTTAGAAGATAGTTAGGCGGGTCCGGGTGACTATAGAATATCGAAATAAAGACAATTTTATTTTGAAATAGGAGGCCTCTAACCCCAGCCCCCTTTGCCCAATCTCACTCTTATTTTAGACTCCTATTTTTTTATATATAGCCGATTTTTTTTGTGGATATCTCAAACCAGTTTATATTGGAACCCTCGTTCTAAGCTTAGATATAAAAAAATGGCGTATAGTCAAGCGAAAGCTGATACAATTATAAATAAATAAAAATAAATTGTAAAGAGTGTGTAAATTTTTGCATTCAATTTGTATGTACGTCCATTAGCCAACGAAACCGGTAGAATACTTCATCAGAAAACCGTCTACTGTACGTTCTATTAGCATTAAAAAAAGGTAAAAATAAACTAATCTTAAAATATAATATACTTGGCAGACAATAATTTCCCCCACCATTTTCTCATCCGCGGCGCGTGTTGCTTAACTTCGTCAATCGATTGCGTATGTCAAGACGCGTCTAGCAACATAAACATTGCAACACCGATTACATCAATCTACGCATAGTGTGGTATATGTGAGAGGCTGAAGCGATTTACGACGACGTTAATTTTTTTATATTATTTTTACTAGCTGACAGAGATAAATTATTGCCATATACATTAAAAAAATGCGATCCAAAATACGGGTCGATCGTAGAAGAGTGAAAAAAATTTAAATATCTTTACTAAGGTTCATAAGACTAACACAATCAACCTGAGAAGACACAGAAACTCGGCTTGGTTGATTTTTATTTTTAGAAATAACCCCAGTTCACTTTTTGAAGAAAGGCTAAGCTGGACTTTATTAATTACCAAACTTTTTCGTCATCAAAAATAAGTGCGTGTGACGTTTTGTATTTAGTTTGTGGACTGGCTAAAGTTGGCACTGGCGTTCTTGGCCTTCCCGCCAATTCGATATATCATACGATTGAGGCACAATAGACTAACAATGTAAGCGATTATAATAATATATATCACATAACTGTATATATCTTCTCATTATTTATTGTGAGTTGACTAAAAAAGGTAGAAATTGTCAGTCAAAAATATATCTAGAATTAAAAGTAAGTAATTAATACAGATCGAATTTATTTTAAATGTATTTGTAATTTGTCAAACTTTACCATTTGTCGACCGTCAAACATATAAAACTTTTTTCGTAGATTAAATCGCTCCCGCTTATGTCATGTACGCTTGACCGCTATACGGAGGTCAACAACCCAGCGAGGCGCGGCTCGTATCTCGGTCGTGGCAAAATTATCACTTTGTATACAAATATCAGCTGGATTTATTTTAAGTTATATGATAAGTATATTTTATGGCCCACACGAACGTACCTATAAGGGGCGAGATATATACCATTAGCAACTTTTGCACGCGACTTCGTCTGCGTTGTAGACACAAAATTAATTTGGCAAATCGACAAACGGCTGAGTTCTGGTGAAATTTTAATATTAATTTTCAGCCTAATTTCATTTTATTTAAACACACTAATTATTAAATAAACACAAAATATTCTTAATATTAACCTAACTAATATAAGTAATTGAAAATAAAACAAAACTAAAACAAATTTAAAAAGTTTGGTCCCTGTGGCAGAGTACCCACAATGCTGGCGGCATTTCCTAGCTGCATCGCGATGCTTACACGCTGAGCAAGGAAAGCACCTTCAGCCTAGGTCCTTCCCTAAAGTTTAATCTATCTCAATACCAAATTTGTACCAATATGTGCATAGCATAGTATGGATTAAATCAAAATGTCTTTGCTGTATGCTATACAGCAATGCAGCTGGTATAACATACATGTGTATGCTATAATAGTCGAAATCTCTATTCACTAAGGTATATAACCATTCTTCAATCTAATTCTACGCCTGTTCGTACTCCAAGAGAAGAAGCAGACAACAAACCTATAGTTTTTTTTTGTATGTATGTAGTTGGTCAATACATTAGAATCAACCAAGTGTTTTGTGACAGCAAAGCCTACTCACCACGACCTCCTCAGGCTCAGCTTCAACGATCACCTGTTTGAACTCGATATCACCATTGGTGATCGCCTCCGAGTCGTAGTTCGGATCGTTCTCATCCTCGGCGTACTCTTCCAGCACTTCGGAGCCCGGCAGGCCCCAGACACCCTTGCCACCAGCACCACCTGAGGCACAAGTGAAGCCATGAAATGAAAATAGCCCTAAATCCCAAACCCAAGTACAGTGTAAAATTTATATAACGGCACTGAAGGGACTGTGCATTTTACGACGTTATATGGAGAGAAGGAAATCAGAATGGAATATTTATTTATGTATTCACACATAACAAGATGGAATACAAGCTAAACCAACCAGAGCCAATTGATGTCGACGCTTTAGAGCGTTCGTCGTTATATCGAGTGTAGTGACATGGCCGACTGTAATTCTTCACTTAAATGAAGGCATCGTACTCTTATTTTGTCCAACTAAATCAAATAAGCAATAAATATTTTTTTATAATTTAATAAGGAATATATTAAAGATAAGAAGGTATGAGTCGCCAGATGAACGATCCTTGCGTGTTATGCAAGGCTCAGTAGCCATTTAAAAAAAAAGCCAGTCCAATAGGCACATCTTGTTTTATTTTTCAAATGGATTATTTTATCCGCCGGAAAGTAAAAATATACACACACTCTGCCAAAAGACCACGCTTTGTGATAATTTGTGTGGCGATAACGCTACTGCGCAGTTAGTTGTATTAGTCACGAAAACAACTGTATGCCCACACGTTTTGAAATTGTGGTATAATTTGAAAAAATAAAAAATAAACGTAGAACACAATAATGACCATAAATTAACATAGAACCTAAGCATGCAGAATTAGAAAAAAATATATATAAAAAAAAACTTAATTTGCAAAGTAAAGGCGACTACAAAGAGGCTTACTTTTTGGATTTAATATTATTAGGCCAACTGATTTTGACATTGCTTTTATCACTACGGGCATAGAAAAGATCAATAATATTAATCTATGAAATATATTTCCTTTTATTAATTTGGGTAGTAATGCTTTGTATTACCTACCTAAAAGTAGGCGTTTACTTAATTCTTTTTGACTAAGTTAGATATTATAGTACATGAAAAAAATGTTTAAATATTCCCTCAGTGATAAGCTTTATAGCCCATTAAGAAATTAAAGAAACCCTGTACCTAATTTAAGATTTGATCATAATGAAAAGTAGATATACAATATTAAAATTGTATATCAACGGGGATTGCCTGGACGAGATGGCTTATTAGCGGATAAGGCCGCCCGTTGCACTTATATGTATTAACATCTACTTCTACTGTTTAAGTGCAATAAAGTTTTAATAAGTAAAATCATGGTCATCCTATTGATTACAAAAACAAATTCTATAAAAATTTCACCTTGGGGCCTTGCAAGTAGAATTATCACACCAATATTTATTTCTTATTATTGATATACGTGGCTTTAACAAACTAATGTATAGTTCATGAATTTTAAAATGTTCTCTTTGAATATTTTATTTCAATCAGTCTCGATTATTGATGAGAACAGATCACAACATTTGATTTATATCAGACTGCTTCAGAACTGGTGCAACTCTGTGTAATGGTATATCTTACAATATCATAGACGCTTTATGTTAGATATAGTTAAATCTAAAGAAGACCTTGTAAGAGACCGATGTTAGTTATCTATTTAATCCAACTTGTATAACTGAACACAGTTCCGCTACTCATATGTTCATACACTTATGCAAATAGTAAAATTTTATTTGGGATCTTACAAGAAGGCACTATACTATCTTAGTTAAATAAATGTATTATAACTTAAATATTTATAATTACTTAAAATGATAGTTTTACAATATTTTTGAATGATCAAATACACAGTCACAATTACAGAAACAAACAAAAAGCCATGGGAAGAAAAGCAAAAAAAAAAAGAAAAAAATCTATAAATTAAAAGTTACATACCTTAATACAAACACAAAAGGAGATGTAAAATATAAGATATATATTCTTATATATTATTATTATTTTAGCAACATTCAAATAATAGTTATAAATATGTCAATGTTTTGAGAAATAATAATAAAATAAGTATCCGATCGTAAATATCGTATTATCCGACATGACGATAAAATCAAAAGTTAAGATCACGTAACCTATATTAAATATTGGTTTTATAGACCCAATATCAAAGTTAATTTTAACAAAGTATGTTGTCTTTCTAACACATTTATAAAACGAAACTCATTAATAAACAGTGGAACTCTGTTGAAAGTTGTTTAGAATTGTGTAATAAGTCAAGGTACATGACCTACGCCAATCCCTTTAAAAGGGGCGAGTCTAGTCTATAAATATAAGCATAAATGCATTGTATATCTTACTGCGTAGATGTGTTTGACCTTGAAATTGCCGCAAACCTATTTCGACCACCGGTCTCTAGTAAACAACCCTCTTGCAACTCAATTCACACTGTACCGTAGTGTTCTCGAAATTTCTTTTGCAATATTTTCTTCAATTATGTATATAAATATACGATTTACCTTTTTTAGGCAGGCCTCTGCCATGCCCGTTCCTTGGTCGGCGGCTATTCTTCCAGCTGCGATATTTCGGAAGCGGTGTGGCAACGTTATTTCCTTCCTTGCTGTTAGTACGGGCCAATTTCTTGTTTCGGCGACGCACACGAGCAGAAATGGAGGCAGCGGCATCACCAGCGCCTAACTCTGCCACCGGCTTCTCGTTTTCTTCCATCGCCACGTTTTCCGAATCGGACACAACGCGTTCAACTTCCATTGTGGCGACAACGCCAACCGGCTTCGGTTGAGAAAACGGAGAAAGCGCAGTCAAGTTTCGCGAATCCACTAAGATTCCACTAGGAATTAAAATAGTATAAGAGATTTTACAATCGGGAAAACTATGGGAACAAAGAGATTACGGCGCAATCGGAACACGCGTAGCCGAGACGGAGACAACTCTATAATATTTATTATTTAGGCTTATTTGTTGTGAGAACCCACTGATGTGAAGTTAGTAAAATAACAGACACACAGACTACAGACACATCAAACATACATTGTCCACAGATAAGTCCACCCGCAAATTATTCCGGTATCCATAGGCTTATCCATAATAATTCGTATTAATATTCAATTATTTTATATCAAAATCAAACGTTCCCCGTTATTTTCAGATAGTCTAAGTCTAATATATTTTTATAGTAATGAGTCATTTAATACGCTGAATTCTGTTTCCAGTTAATTTGACAGATTTGTGACTGGTTTGACAATTTACATCAGAAGAGTATTATTTAAATAAATTTATTTTCTTACAAAATACAACTTTACAAGAGTAACATAACATTAGAAAATGAAACGACGTAACACAGATTTTATCCAAAGATTTTGCTTATTAAATTCTCAAGAAAATACTGACGAAATTGTGTGGACATGTAGTAGTTCTAGTGATAGTGAAAATGATGCTGATATTAATAGTATATTAAAACGAAATTATTACAGAACGCGTAATAGAAAGGCGTGCAATAAGTTGTTGACTAGTAATACCTCTAATTTAAATGTTTTAATACCAGACGCGTCCCAAGAAAATCGGGGTAATAATAACACTTCACCGATTCTTAAGCCCAGGTTATCAAAAAATATATTAAATTTTGAAAGAAACAGCTCCCTACCTGTTAATACTGAAACCCCTAAGTCACCTATTTTACTTCAACGAAAGAATACACCACAAACCAGTCCTATATTAGTCACAAAATTCAAAGATAACAAAAGTCCAAAAGTGTGTAAAAATTTATTTAGCACAAATTTAACAAATCAGAAATTGAAACGTAACATAATGAAACAGTGCATTTCACCTACACAATACAAAAGAAGCGGTGAACCCCACAACTTTGTTAAACATGAACCTGATGACAACTCTGTAAATAGTGAAGCAAGTAAACAAAAATTAGTAGAAAGAACTAAATCATACTTTCAGACGAGCTTAAGTACAGATTCTTTGTCTCAACATTCTATCAGTGAATATTCTACACCTAAAAATAGTTCAAAAACCAGTGATGAAATTGAAATTATAGATTTCACACAGGGTTTGCCTATACAAATAAAACAAGGTTCACCAAATACACACATTGTAGAAAAAAGCAAAAAAGTGAAATACAAAAAGGATGGTTTAGCATACCGTTTGGATATTTTATTAAAAAAACAAAACACCACCATTTCGCTATGGGAGCATGAACAGTATCTGGCTAATAATTCAAATTTTATCATGCCCCAGGGAGCCTATGCAGCATTTCGGATAACAAAAGTTAATTTCAAATTTGGCTGTCTTTTATTATTGGCCGTAAGTGACAAGGATGAGCTGTTTACAATTTTAATTAGCAATTTACATATGAAACAAAAAATTGCCAGCGATATGATTTTAAAAGTATACAATCCTTATAATGTGTTAGATTTCAATGATAAATGTAAATTAATTGTTAATGTAAGTAAATATGTATGTGAATCATTTGATTATTAAAATTGATTTAAAAAATCTTACTGTGTATTTACTATAGTAATGGGTGTCGTAAGTTTTTCTGCAGTTCAATTAATAAAAATCCTGAAAACATTAATAATAAAAATATTGCAAGCATTAAATTTTTTTATTATTTTATCCTCCTTCCAGGCAACACTAAAATGAAATATTGACTGAAACAATGAGCATCGATTGAGTGATCTATTACTTGTAATGATACTATATTTCACTATATACTGTAAGGTTTATCTCATATACAGGTAACTTCATACGTAAACTTTTATATTATAATTTTATTCAGTTTTCCATACAATATAAGCAGTTCATAACTGAACGTAATTTTTCGATGCTACAAGTTTAGTTAAAACAATATCTACCGTATCAAAACAAAAAAAAAACTACTAAAAATTAAAAATAGCAGACTTTATTTCTACCATATGGTATTATTACAAAAGCTCAGCATCTGGCAACATTGTTTTAGTTTTCTATATCTGACTTTGCAGTCGATATTCTTTACAATTACAAGCTTTTGTATTCAATAATAAAATAATATATTTAAGTAATGATTCGTAAGTTTTAAAAACGAATGATACATGTGGTTTGTGTGTGATTGTTAAGTTTATTGATTGGCGCTTTAAAACCTTGCCTGCGTGATTTTATAGGTAAGATTGCCTTCTCATACTCAATTGCTGTATAAAGTACATTTCGGCAAGTCAAAACATATTCTGTAAAGATAAAAGTTAACCTTCATTGTAGCGTACAGCGCTTTTGTTATTCAATTGATTAAATATTCGTTACGATAAATTTTATAGTGTGTACCATATTTCCATTGTAAATTTCATTCATACAAACCATATATACGTTACGGACTTTCATGACAGAAGCTCATTAATTATAACACTTTTAAGTTTTAAGAAAACTTTAAACATACTCGATTAAAAATAGAATCCAATTGCAGTCTACTTAGGAACTCTCGTAGTCATGTAAGAAGTAACTGGAGTTCTAGAATTGGGCTTTTTTAACACTATACAAATATAAATAAACATACTAGGGAAAAAGCTACTTATTAATCAGAGATGTCTAGAAATTTTATTAAACGTAGTTTAGAACCTAAGTAACGGTATTTGAAGGCAGATCCATCATATGATCTCCAAATATATTACAAGCTTATCTATATTAATAGGTGCTTTTCTCGCTCAGCGTATAAGCATCGCGATACGGCGAGGTAATGCCAGCATTATGGGTACTCTGCCAGAATGACCAAACTTTTTGAAATCATATCAGTTTTGTAGTTTACCTTTCGTTCGAGTTTATAGCATTGATCATTTGAAAATATATAGATAGAAATCCTTATAAAAAATGCAAGAAATTTCATATATTTTTTTAATACAGACGACAAAGTTGGTGCTTGTTCATTACATTATTCAACTGCGAAGATATGACTCACTGAAACTTCATAAGAATAGATTTATTGAATGGTGTAATCTTTTGATGGACACGAAGATTGTGACGTCATCTACACATTCGCAGATTTGTCGTTATTGAGTGAGATAACGTTTACGGCCTTCATAATATTAAGAAAATAGACGAAAATATACAATATATTATATACAGCCGTTTCTAGCTCAATTAATATAGTAAAGAGATATAAATTTATGATTCCCATAAGTTAACTATGACGTAACAAAATGGCGCCGAATTTTTTTTTTCAAATCGTATAATAATATAAACAAAACAAATTTAGTACGCGTTTCCAGTATCTATTCGTTTACACAATTCAGACGTGATGGTCTATGAATAATTCACTTTTAATTTTTCATTCGAGTCTTTGTTTGTTTTTACATTTATAACAGTAATACGACGTGTATGTTTACATTATACGCGCGTAAAGAAGCTCGTATGAAGTATACAGCTTTAATTCACAAATCGTCAATTTTTAAGCGTGAGTAACTTAATATAAACACTGTAAACTAGAAATAATTAAAGTCAAATACCATAATTATTATATTACTAGTTTTCCTCCCGCGGCTTCGCCCACGTGTAATTTGGTTAAGTATATAGCGTTTTTTAATGATCTCGACAGGGCTTTCTTTCACGGGCTAAAATCTTGTTACAATTGGAATTATGTATGGCCTGTGTTACTCAGGGATGATGTAGCTTTACAGGATCCGATGATTCAGGGGAATCGAGGGCAATTTTCAAATTAACTGACAATTTTATATTCTGATAGTCATCTTCTTATGTGGATGAGCTGATGATGGAAGGTAAAACTCCTCAGCGGTTAGGAGTTGAAAGAAAATCTTACGAAGATATGAGTACGAAATACGTACTTGTGAGGTTATTACTTATTAGCTTGACCAAATAATATAAGGTAAACACTAAACCTAATTAACGTTAAGGATGTAGGTGGAAGAATGGATGCAGATTGCAGACAAACGATAAATGTCTCTTCAATAGTTATCTTTTACTTGTTTGTATGGATAGTATTAACTCGAAATAATCATAGAATATAACGTTAATGAAAGTTTAAACTGCGCGGTAGTCATTACACAATGGAGCATCTTAATACCGCGATCTAGGTTGATGACGAATTTCATCAACGTCATCTATCGAGCACATTGTTCAACACTTCAACCGCGCCCGCGCGCACTGCGTTATTTGTTATTTTTGTTACCTCTCATAAGTTTTAATATTAAGATTAACTTATATTAGAACATATTTAACAATATATAACTAATCAATCATTATAAGTGTTTAAAAGTTTTGAAGCAGTGGTTGAAGTAAATTTTCAATTGACCATAACTTATTTTTCCCTTAACCGATTTTGACGACATAAAGTTTTGACAACGCTCCCAATTATATGTAATCCAACTGTGTGCGTTCAAATCCGTTCAGTAGTTTAGAAGTTATAACGTACCAGACAGACAGGCAAGAATTCCAAAAATTGTTTTTTTGGTTTCTATGACTCTTCTTTAATTGCCTCCTTTCAGTTTTTTGAAAAATATTTAATGTACAGACATTCGATTTTTACTGTCTTATTATAAGTATAGATTTCCTCGCGAGGGAATGCCGCCAGCATTATGGCTACTCTGACACAAAGACAGACTTTTTATACATTTTCTATTTTACATTTTATATATGTTAAAAAATAACTTTTAATCTTCTTATCTCTCTCTTCTTTCCTCCAACTTTAAATTTGTTCTGTTTGGAGTAGAGTTTTTGCTCGTAGGATATAAGTGCACAGGCTTATTAGAGAATTATGTAGGCGCCTGGTTAGTACCGGTGAACCAAGAGCTGGTGATTTTCTCGCTCATATAAGCGAGTAAGGAAATACCAGCATTATGTGTTAGAGAGAAAGTGTATTCTCCATAAACAAGTAGATATTTAAATGGAGGCCATATCCTGATATTATCAAAACGAACTAAAAAGCAATAAATATATTGCATTTCTTATTTATTTATGGGTATTCCATAAGGACTAAGCATTTTAAATTTATTTTTTTTCGTCTTCAGTTTCTATAAGTCGACCGTATATAATTGAATAAAAAGAAGAACTATTAATATATGTATTAAATTAAAATATGTATCTGTGTAAACTTTGTATAAAAAGCTCGTATATTCTAGCGCGCCTTGATTTTTAGCCCGTAGCTGCCCGAAAGGCAATAAATATGAGAACGAAAAGAACTTAAAGTGCTGGATAGATTCCGATTTGAAGGTATTCCAGAAGGAAAAATTGTTTTAATTTTAATAAACATTTTTAGCACCTACGCCTTATGAGCCTTCAAGATACCGTACCTCTTATAAAGGTGCCTGACCAGGAAATCTTCTTCTGCAGATGTCCATGGTCCATGGCACTTTACCCCAAAATGTCCTGTTCCATGTTTACAAGATTAGCATTTTGTTACAGACAGAGATGGATGTAATTTATCATCGCTGGAGAGCATGTATGGTCATACTACTGTCGTATTTATCTATAGGTATGTAAAAAGTGTTTATTTTTATAATCTCTCCTTAATTCGATCTAGAAATCTACAATACATCGTCTGTCAGTCAGCCGAGAGACGTTTGATATGTCACCTTACTGCTCATTTAATTATTTCAATTGTCCTGTATACTAATTTAAATGCAACAAATGGTAGCATTGTTGCGGGCCTAGCGCGTGAGGCAAAGACGATAACGTATTACAATCGAAAATATATAAAATATTTGTGTATTTATTAAGGTGGCCTAGAACATTTTTTTTTATTGGTTGGCTAATCGTGTGGTTTTAAATGATTGCTAAACCAACTCAAAAACTAGTTTAATATGTTTAATTCACACCATAAAGCAAACAAACATAGAAAGAAGGCTTACACTTCGGTTATGCTCGGTGATGCTTTTGGTGTATATATATAAACATTTAATATATAAGCAGATAATATATATTTTATTTTACTATATATACCCAGACATCTTATGTGCTAAATACATTTGAAACAATAAACTTATGAGATAACACAAGTCGGTTTACACATAAGACAATTAAATGGGAACTTAGAGACATAATATTGTAATTAGGTATAAATAAACCGAATGAAGGCTTGTACGTAACAAAAGTTGGCTGAATCATTCTTTTTAATTTAAAGGCAATAATACAGAATAAAATGTACTTAACAATATACTATATTATACATATAATATGTCTTTTATATATCACGTTCACAAATGTCAGTTTATTTATATTCACTTTAATGAGGACAAAGATCCCTTTAATGTGTCGGCAATTGGCTCAGCAACGGGACAGTTCAATTCTTGAGTAGCCTTACAATGCTTTGTTATTTTAATTGTCAGTAGTACAATTTTGTATTAATTGTTTATTTTAAAAGAGCAGCTATCGAGTTTCTTGCCGGTTCTTCTCGGTTAATGCCTTACGAACCGGTGGTAGTGTTAATGACGATTCAAAAGTGTCTTTATAAAGACCTACTTGAATAAAGATATTTTGAGTTTGAGTATGTTTGAGTTCACTATTATAAGAAAATGCGTACGTAAAGCTAAAGCTACGTAATTTTCTATTTACCAAAGCTTAAAAAGCAACACCATTTTATAATGTTTTGTGTAATTTCAGCGCACACGATCGACTGCTTCAAGTGTGTGTCAATGAATGGAAAGTTTTCAGCCTGCGACGATCCGTTTCATAACAACCATTCCCTGCAAATGTTGGAGTCACCGTGCATGGGGGGCAGGAAGGGGAGAGATGGTCTCTTCCCCGCCACGTCGTGCATTAAGATTGCTGGTGTTTTTGGTAAGACACACACGAGATTTATGCAGCGATTGTCTTTTTTTTTATAGAAGAGGGGGCAAACGAGCAGGAGGCCC
Organism: Leptophobia aripa; assembly: GCA_951799465.1. Taxonomy (NCBI): domain Eukaryota; kingdom Metazoa; phylum Arthropoda; class Insecta; order Lepidoptera; family Pieridae; genus Leptophobia; species Leptophobia aripa. The sequence continues at coordinate 1,377,744 of OX637283.1, read as the reverse complement.
ACCATAAAGGTGAAGTCGCCGCCCATAGACACTCACGCGGCTGGGAGCTTGTGAGTGCACCACTCACTCACCACTCGCCCGGAAGGTCTCACTCACCGAACGAAACGCGAGTACAAAATGAACAAAATCCAATTGCATCACTTTACGCCGGTTTTCTGTGAGAGAGTGGTATTCCTCCAGCCGTGCCTGCCCATTCGGCTGCAACTCTAAGTAACAGCATGGCACTCCCACACAAAAAAAAATTATATGTATATATAAAAATGTAATTTTAGTTTTAGTGGCGTAAAAAGTGATTGTTAATCGTGATTGAAATAAATAGTTTTTAACTTTTGACATTGACAATTTGACAGACTGACACATTCCTGTGCAGATACACACATTGTTTTGACAATTAAATGTTTTCTTATTGGTCTATCAAATTTGTCCGATGGTGGGCGGTTTATTTTATTTCTTAGACCCATACGGTATATCAAAAAAGTTTACACAATAAAGAATAGATAAAAAACAAAGCCAAAATATGGTTAAAACATAGAACAAGAACATAAATCTAAGATCAGAAACAACAATAATAAAAAAATACGAACAAAAAATATATATACATATGAACAAGTGGTGTATATCAAGTGAGGAACGAGCATTTAAGTGTGTATTAGTGTGTTGTGCTCTGTTAGACCGAAACAAACACACGCACTAACACACACGGGCACAAACACTAATATACGTTAATAATCTTTTATTTGCCTTGATTGCGGTAAAAAAGAAAGAAAAATCATATAAAACCACACGATTAGCCGACCAACAAAAAAAAACATGTTCTTGGCCAGCTTAATAAAAAGCAATAAAAAGAGATTCCGTATATTATTAGAATTGCGGGGCATTAAACTCTTGAGTAATCACTTTTGACAGTTGTTAATTTTTTTTCACACACATTTCACTACAATCAATGTATATTTACTATACAAAGATTCCAAGAATATCATTTATTTATTTCAGTATAAAACGGTACATAATATAAACAAAGACACACACACATACACACCACACGCATATTTTTTGTTCGTATTTTTTTTATTATTGTTGTTTCTGATCTTAGATTTAATGTCTTGTTCTATGTTTTAACCTTATTTTGGCTTTGTTTTTTTATATATTCTTTACTGTGTAAACTTTTTTCATATGCTGTATGGGTTTAAGTAATAAAAAAAATTAAAAAATACCAAATGATGCAATAATTATAGTCGCTTCTCTTACCTTCAAGGGTCGCTTACTGTGAGCTTTCGCTCTGACCTTCAGGCTAGTACCTCCCGGCCCAAGCCAAGGTCCGAGTCTCACAGAATAGCCATGTGCTAGACACAGAAAACCACTAATCAATGCTGAGCTATGCTCGCTTGCGAGATCTCACTCCCAGAACATAACCGCTGCAACCAAGCCGAGTTTCTTTTCGCGTTCAGGTGTAGAGTTTGATTTGAGACGTTTTAAACTTCAGTAAGGACTGAAATAAATGGGTTTTGATATATACATTTCTTCCGTAGACATATAACGTGTCATGTTGTTTTTTTTTTTTTTTAATTTAAGATGACACAGGCGAATCGATAACGGTGCGCGGCTGCGGTCTTGACTCTGGCACTGCCACGACGGACACTGAAATCATAAGAATGTCGCACTGTGGACGCTTTTATTATAATGACAGGTGAGTGTGCGTGTTGTGACATGTGTCAAGGTAACCCCACAGATAATCCGTAGGGCATCCCCAATTCGTAAACAATATCCGACCTCAAACTTTTTTATAGCCTGTTTTTTTTATTTAATTTAACCCCTATACCGTAAATGATTACAAATAACCTTTCCGGGATAGAGAATTTTATCATTAATTTGTTTTGTTTCTTTTAATTGTTGATGGCGGTTAAAATCATTAACATTATATGACTTTTGGACTTTGGGGTACAACTGCTGTGTGCTGGCTTTTTAGGGATTAAATAGACGCCTGGTTAGTACCGGTGATTCAAGAGCTGGTGATTTTCTCGTATAAGAACCGCAATGCAGCGAGGAAACGCCAACGTTATGGCTACTCAGCCACAAGGACCCAACTTTTCCAATTTGTTTATTATTCATTTTTTGTTTTATTAATTGTATATTAAATGTATACCCTAAGTATGTTTATATGTAGATATTTTATTAATATAAAATCATTAATTTAAAATAAAATTAAAACAAATTTTAAAAGTTTGGTCCCTGTGGGGCAGAGTACCCACAATGCTGGCGGCATTTCCTCGCTGTACAATTATTTTTATTTATTTATTTTAGTTTAATATTTTGCGTTCATTTAATATTAATGTAAATAAAATGTATATTTTTTTTCCTAATATAAAATCTAGTTGATTGAACTTTTAAAAACGTTTTCTAAAGATACGTCCACGGCTGCCTGCAAAGCTGCAACGACGCGGACGCGTGCAACGCGACAAATAATATAGGAACATCCGTTATTATTATATTAACAGCGCAGATGTTGTTAATCTTTAAAAGCTAACAATAATTGTGAAATCTAATTGACAAGTTTAATTTGTATTTGAAATTTAATTTAAATAATGTTGTACGATCCAGTTGAATTAAATAATATTAATGAATGTATTATTAACATAATAAGTGTGGCGTACAACTTTGGGTCTTGGAGTTTCGTTTGTGATCATATTTGTTTATACGTGATCAGCCTTTTGGGTCTGACGCCACAATTGGGTCTGACGCCACAATTGGGTCTTACGCCACAATTGGGTCTTACACTACCATTGGATCTTGGTTTCACTTCCTTAGCTTAAACTGATATCGTTTAGTTGTTATGGTAAGCAAGCACTCGGTTTTCCAATACTTTTGTGTTATTAAATAATACAACCATTTATTAATAATTAAGGTTATTTTAAGTCAATTGGATTATGTGAGATGCTTTTTAATTGTTAATTGTTATACTAGATAGCTTTGCGTAATTTATACAGATTATTTATAGTGTAAACTCTATATAACGACACTGAAGGGACTGGGATTTGTTTGGCATTTAATGGTGAAAAGAGAAATCGGAATGGAATACAAGCCAAACAAAGCCAATTGATTTAGAGACGCTTCAAAGACTTTGTCGTTAGATCGAGTGATGTTAACTAGAGTTTACAAGCTAAACAAACCAAAGCCAATTCAAAAGAGTTTTGTTAAATCGAGTGACGTTACATGGAGTCTTAATCGTATTTTCAATTCAAACCCGCTGAAATAATTACAGATTTCAAAATCGTCCAAATATATACTGCAATAAAATTTACGCGAACGTTATCTAAAAATACTTTGCGAAGGCGTGGCTATACGTCTACCATTTTAATATAAAATATTTTATGTAGATCAAATCAATATATGTACTATTAATATATTTGTTCTAATAGAATACTGTCTTATCATATCAAAAAAAACTTTTTTGACAAAACCAACTGGATTCTTTAAGAAAGCACTTTTAAGGGCAACACACATGATGCTCTGGCTTGTCCGTACTTTATGCTCATTTGCCCTACTATAGGAACATGAAGAGTACTTATTTATTAGCCGCGCCAACAATAATAAATAATATAATTAAAACTAAAATGCAGCCATTTTAGGCGACGTGCACAAAATGAAACATAAAAACTAAATTTACACACAAGACATACACGTCATAACGCCAAATATATCAATAATAAGCGTATAAATCAGGGCTTCTCAAACTTGCGACTCCAAATGGGGTCGCCTTGCAGAGTTCTTGGATCGAGAGATTTTAATGCTAAATATACCATTTTAAATTTTCAAAATGAAATCTCAAACTATATATGTATATTGTTAATAAATAAATCATCAAAAAATATGAATTTTTCTTTTAAATTTGTTGTCAAATGGCTTCGCGAATGACAAGTTTAAGAAGCCCTGGCGCAAAATGCCTTCGATTCTATTTAGATGCGTTTGTGAATTTGACGTTACCGGGCCACGCACGTTGCAATGTAGTTCTGTCCATGACCTTACATGAGTTTTGACCTGTATATATTCTGTTTCTAGTCAATAATGTTCTAGTCAATTCTGTCGGTCGATGCGTCCTGAACACATATTTTACACGACTTACCGTTAAGGTCATAATACGTTTTGACAGTTGCAATAGCTCGGATGTGAATACAATTGTGAATTGCGCGAAAGGTCAAGGCAATTTTTGTCAATTATCTTGACCTTATTTGGTTGCGAATATAAGGCTTTTTTTCCATATGTAGACAAAGATTTTTTCTTTTATTTATATACCGTTTAATTGAAACTATTGTTATCTCGGTTAGATACCCAATATCGTCCAGCTCGAGCTCGGGTGCAATGCGTGAATAATATATATATAATTATAATAAAATATATATTTTATTGTATTATGAAAATTTTGTAAGTAGCAATAATTCGCACGCTCATATATCACATAGTTAAGTGTATGGTGTCCGATGTACACAATAGAGGTCGTTGCCAGCGCATTTGAAAAATGGAAATTCGCATGGAATTTCCCGACTACCCGCGCAATTCCATGGAATACCAATCCAGGTGTGATTTCCAATGGGTTTTAATTTAACACTTTTATTGTTACCAAATGTAGAATTGTAAAATTGGGTACGGATATAGCAGTGTTTTATTACAACCACAGAGTACAAAGCAGGTGAATTGAGTTTATGTACACTCTATATAACGACACTGAAGGGATTGTGCATTTTATAGCGTTATAGAGAGTTGTAAAATGGAGAGCAAGAATGTATTCTATTTCTTTGTATATGAATCTGTAGGTACTAAACCAACCAAAGCCAGTTCTAATTCCAGCTTTAGAGAGATTTTCGTTAATTCGAGAGACGTTACATGGAGTTGACGTTGACTGTACGTACAGAGTATGTATGAAAATAATTGGTTCAATGATTTAATATCTTCATTGTCACTCCCAGGGGCCATTTTAAAAGAACCGCATACGAACATAGTTCACAAATCATGACGACAACTTACACTATGTAAATCTGTCCTATATCCGAATCGAATTATTCAATTATTTATTCAATATTTGTACACGGTTATATAAAAAAAAATGTAATATACAATGTAATACATGTTTGTTTTATTTATACATTTGTGTAAGAATATCCAAAGAACTTTGCTACAGAAAAGATGTAGCGTGTGACGTTTTGTTTAGTCTGTGGATTGGTTTTCCCGCCAATTCTAAATGTCATACGATTGATGACAGACTGACAATATAATTCATTAATTTAATATCGGATAATAATTATTTATTATTAGATATTGTGAAGTTGACATTGTTTTGTAATTATTTAATTGTTCAGTGTATTTATCGAGCCAGCTTCGAACCGCTAAATTGTTTTTTTTCAGAGCTTTAAAATATCACTGAAATATAACATTGAGAGCGTGTGAGAATTTGTAGAAGTTGTTTTGCTTTGGCATATTGAATTGTATCTAATAGTTGCTCTCTACAATTTGTTAATTTAAAATACTTTGCAATTTAAAGGCGTGGAGTTGTAAATGGGTATTTTTTTATGTACCGGGAGGCAAACGAGCAGGCGAGTGAATTACTAAGCACCGCCCATGGACGCCTGCAATGCCAGGAGGCTTACATGTAGTTCTACTATTTACTCCCTTTGGGAACTGGCAGTAGAAGAAAACTATATTGATTACGAATAATTTATTTCGATAAGACTATAAAGATAGCAAGTGACAATATAATGCCAAAAAACTTATAGGTAAGAAACAATCACATGTCAACTGTCAAATTTGCTGCGCACAATTGATCGCGTATGAACATTTTAAGCGCTAGATTAGTGTATACGTCTAACCTTATAAAAATATGCAGCGCAACACAAATCAAGCAGCTAAATGAGTCACCATCATATATACTGTGAAATTTTTAGTCAAGGATATTTTTAATTTAAAAAGAAATTGTAATTAGTCGTCATCAAAATGCGTGTCAATCTGTTCAGTGGGATCTGTAGAGCAATCGGTGTCGTCGTAGTCCGTGAGTGGACTATCTGAAATATTAATGTCACATATACTATACCAAGTTTCTGAATAGCAATCCCCCCCACAAATGTGGGGGTAGGGGGGGTTATAATCACTTACGTTCAGTTGGACTGGCTGATACAGTGTCACACTTGCATCGCCTCATATCTTCCAGGATCCGGAGAGCTGACGGTAGAAGATTCGACTCATCATCGGCTACACCTGTTAGAACAACCTCTGTCTCTTTGGGCATATTCGAATTGATAGTAAATTCGTATAATATTTAAACTAAAGATATCGACCAGAATGTTACAGCCCAAAAAAACAGTTGGAAAAAATCTTTAGATTGTAGCTCCAAACTATTAAATGCCAAATATAGAAAATTATTATTTGAAACAACAATTGAAACTCTTAGCCAGTCCTTAAACAAACGTCACTGTCACGTCAAAAATGACAAATGTCATGACATGTTGTGTCAAGTGAATGTGTCTGTGCTCAAGTGACACAAGCCAACCTTGTATTCAAGCTCACACATCTCCCATATGCGAATAGCTATCAAACTGATACTGAGGCACCTTAAAATAGATGTTTTTTTATGTAAGAAATGACTCATTTGGTACTTGCAACGTCTATGGGCCCAGCATGGAGCGACATCCACAATCAGAGTAGGTACGTAATCGATCCTAAATCGTAAAAGTTTAAAACAAAAATAACTTTATTATATATAGGTCTTGTGTACAGTCCAAAAAAGCCAGTTCCCAGATAGAGCGAATGGGAGGCACAGGCAAGACCTGACAAAAATGAACGGTTCCATACTTATTTTAATTAAAAAATATACCAAATTGCACTGAGGTGGGTTGTTCTTCATCATGACACTTGCAAGATGGGTCAGCTAACGCGAGCTGTTCGTCAGCCTTACGACGTATCTCTGAGGGCAGCTCCTTTGGACCTGATAAAAGCGTATTTGCTCTGTTCATTTAAGAAGATGAATTATTGTCTATGGTTGATATTCCGCTAAAGTGTCCAATTTGGTCCCAAGTTCCCATTTAATTGTCTTATGTGTAAACCTAGTTGTGTTATCTCATAAGTTTTTTGTTTTAAATGTATTTAGCACATAAGTCTGTCTGGGGACAGATATAATAAAATATATATACATATATATATATATATTTAAAAACGCTTGATAGGTTTTCTTTACAAAACCCTTATAAATTCATTTATTTAAATTCCCTTTTCTCCGTTTACCTGGAAGATATCACAATAAGCGACAAGGTCGCGTGTTGTCTTCTGTCTTCATTTTTTTCGTATGTCATTGATTTCTATTATACACACACACACAAAAAAGATACATACACACGTATATACTTATAATCTACCATACACAAGTGTGTGTATAGTTATAACAAGTTGTTATGTGATATACCGATTATAATAGCCTCAATACGAGACATAAGGATAAGCTTGCAACGATTCAAAATGGTCCTAAAATAAAGATATTTCCACTATGAATTCAATAAAAAACATTGACACAAAAATCACAACCCTTAGGATGAAAAACGCGTAGTTCACAGATCCTCTACTCACACAAGTCCTTGGGTCTGAACGGCTCGCTCCTCTCCAGAGCGTCACCAATTATCATCTTCATGTAATGGCTGTAATCCGAAACCTTCACGGGCTTTTCGATAACGCCCGTCGCCATTGATATGCCTAAACAGTTAATATACTATTTAAATAGTTCTTTTTTTAGCTCTATATCACAATATATTTAATAATATATATTTACAATATATTTGTGAATCACCAAGGTGCCGGTTGCGCAATAAACCAACTAGTTTAGTGTAAAGTAATTTTTTTTTTTGGAGATATATCTCGCATGTACTGGAGCTTAATGGTCACGTCAGAGTTAAAAGATGTGGCATTTTTTTTTTTAATTTTAAAATCTGCAACAGCATACATTTTAAATGCAAACAGGTTTCATAGTAGAAATCCTTCTCATTTTCGCCCACGCCTTGTGATAAGGCCCCAGTCCAGCCAAGCCAAGGTTCGTGTTGTGAGACGCTCTTGTGTTAGTCAAAAGTCAAGTCCTTCAGGTCAGAGCAAGATCCCAACAACCCATGATAGTGTTGGTGACGAATTAAGTGGCTAATACAAATTCGAGACTTACCAGATGTAATTCACAAAAAAAAAGGAATAGACAAGAGATTTACATTCGTCGATCAACTCCCTCGTCTCCAGTTCCATCTCCACCTTCTCGCGTATCAGCTGACCGAGTTCCAGTGTGACACACGCCACTTCGTTGCGATGTTCGCGCGATTGTGTCGTCACTGCGAAAGTACGTTACGCTTTCACCCTTAAACTACTGAACAGATTTCGATGAAAATTTGGCATAGAGTAAGACTAATCTTTAGGTAAGCATAGGATACATTTTAACGCAAAAAAGTATTGGAATAAACCATGAAATTTCTGTACGCCTTTAAGCCGATTTTTATAATTTGTTTTGTGTTTCAATTAAGTAACGAAGTTGCTTAGCTACTCACTGAAAGCTACTAAATCACTCTTCAGTTAACTTAAGTAATAATTTATTTTATCGGGAATCAAACGTGCACTAACCATCGAACAGTAAGTCGTTGAGCCAACAGCGAACATCATGAGCGGGAGGAAAACGATCGTCGCGAGACTTAATTCCTTGATCACGGCCTGGGAATATATCATATATACAGTATACATGTGGGATTGGTGGTCAAAATAACTTGGTTTGTGTTTTGAAAATGAATTCCTGTGCCTACGTCTTATATCTTACATCTCTCCCTCTCGCACAGTCCTCTCACTCGCACACCTCACGTTCCTTTATCACGCTAAACGTCCGTGCCTTTACACATCCTACATATAACAAATACCTACCATATAAATACATATCGGCGCAACTACAACAATTAGTCTTAAATTAACTAGAATAATTAAGTTCAAACATCATTTAATTGTCCTAAAATAAGTTTAATAACATAAGTTGAATACTTTCAGTTTTATTACTCTGTGAAGTGTCATCTTTATTGTTTCAATACGACGTCTTTGTAAACAAGTGCTTGAGCACTATAAATATGCGACCTCGCATTGTTACAGTATTGAAGCTAAGCTAGAAATGCACATATATGCCTTGTGTGTGTTTTTTTTCTAATTTTGTTCGGGTTATGTTTGTATGTGTGTTTTTGGTGTGCCTTATTAAATAAATAAATAAATAAATCAATATATATATAAATAAATAAATAATAATAGAAAACGCCGGACTCCTTAGTGCAGTCCGGAAGTATGCTAGGCCATCTCAAGGGCCTTAAACTGATCCCGATGATCAGATTAGCTAGATACAGATTTGCGCCGCCCGCGCGGCTAATTCCAATTAGAAATGTAGGGTTTAAAAACCGCCTTCGCCGGCGAAGGCGGAGTCCTTGTTCAGCTTCGCTCACACTTTGTGAGTTCCTGATAAGGCCCTTCAGGTAAATCCCCAGCCCTGACGGCCCAAGCCGACGTTTGAGTCTCACAGGAGACGCTCTTGTGCGCCAACCAGCCCTTTGCTGGGCTGTAAAGGCCTCACGGCTAACAGCGAGATCCCACTCCCAAAAAAAAAAACCGCACAACACAGTCGCGCTCAGGCCGTTGTACGGAACGGACCTCTCTTCAAATAGTGAAATATAAATCTTGGAAACTATCAGTGAAGTGTTTCTTTAAATAAATAAGTGGTTATTATGACCGACTCAATCATGATGTTGGCAATGCTGATGCTACCTACCTGCCTGTCAAGAATAAAGCCATAGAGTAATGGGGTCGGCGGTAGACATACTCACCCTCGTTATACATATTTATTTATTTATTTATTTACACTATTATTGCAGTAACAGTTGAAATAGATAATGTTCATATATGTTAGTACATATAAACAACGGGCGGTGAAACTCTTAGGCCACAAAGTAAGAGAACACTTCTGGTGCCAAGAGGTGCGAAGAATGAAAAACAAAACACAACATACATTAAACTATGTGAAACAAGAAAAATAAGCTGTTACATATAATTTATATGATACAATATTTATGTAAATAATTATATATTTATTAACTATGTCGAAATAATTATGCTTACAAATGTTAATTGGGAATTTTAATTCTATTCCTATGGCATTGATGTTAATTGAAATGAATGATTTTTCCTATTTTCAACTGAATAATATAATAGGTTGGTGAAAAGGAAATTCATTATTTTTGCGTGAAGTTCGGGACTCTAAGATGCTTCGAATTGTCCGAACCGGCGACACCAAAATGCGTCTAATTATAAACATCATTCACACTTTCAGCAGCCTGGCTCGCATTTTCACCTTTGTCAAAGAAAAACTGTAAAATCGAACCGAAGTTTATCTTCGGTGGTTTTCACGACGGCCTGTAATTCACGACAGAATAGAACAGGCGGCAAACAATTGAAAGTGTTTTCAGTGTGAAAGATCACCTTCACAAAGAGCATACACTTAAAATTGTTTGATAGATACTTTACGAGATATCGATTCACTAAAGACACATACCGAGAAAATATTTATTTATTTATTTAACACTTTATCGCACTTAAACACTAGAAGCAAATGACATTAACAGATGTAAGAACATATAAGAGCAACGGGCGGCCTTATCGCTAATAAGCGATCTCTTCCAGACAACCCACACAATAAAAGAATACTTAAAATATAATAAGACAGGTGCAAAGGGTGCGAAGTATACAAAAAAAAAAAAATAATAATAATTAAACAGAACACAACATACATTAAAATAAGAAAAGCGAAAAATATGCTAATTTAAATCTAGAGTTTTAAATAATTATATTGAAGACAAGAAATGTTTACGAAGAAGTGATTTGAAAGATGATAGTGAGGAGGCTGATCGAATAGGATCGGGAAGTGAGTTCCAAAGCTTTATAGCGGACACTGTGAAGGAGTTTCCGTAAAAGGAGGAGTGGTGGGGTGGAATTTCGAGGATATGTCTGTTGGAAGAGCGCAGATTGTAGTCGTAGGGACCCATAAATTTGAAACGATTTTTGAGTTGAAAATAGTGGATTAACCCCAACCTATTATGACTAATATTTGATATGTCTGTAATTAAGGTAATTTAAAACGTAGTCTCATCAGATACCTACTTTTATCAGACATCGCTAAATGGAATTATTGCCTGGCCATCCTCTTTTATGCCGTACATAAAGAAAGAGATAGCTCTATTGTCCATAAACACCGTTTCTACAAACCTGTCTTCCATTTACCTCATGGCTATTAAAGCTGTCCCTTTCTATTATTTTGGTAAGGAAAGAGATAAAATTTGCACATACCTATAAGGCACTTAAAAGGGAAGAGTTATAAGTTAGCTGGCCTTGTTTATGGCTTAGATAAGAAAAGAGATAGGTATATTACAACCGAGTCAATCGTTCCTTATTCGTACAACAGACAAAACGAAACAGCACGTGTTTCTGTTCTCTTTTCACTACCTCATATATTCATCCCCTTTTATCACGTATATTCAGAAAGAGATAGTCATATTGCAACCGAGTCAAATGCTTCTTATTCGTACAACAGACAGAATGAAACAACAGTTTATGTGTGAGTAGAGAACTCACGACCTCGTCTTTCTATCCCCTATTATGACGTATATTCAGAAAGAGATAGCAATATTTCAGTAGCATACTCACTTCTAGTATACTTCCACCTGCGATCCTGTCTCGCGACGCTCTCCACAGGTTCTTGTTTGATTGGACAGACTTGACATCGACATATATCAGACAATGGTTCACCGCATTTGGTACACAACTCTGTGAACATTTGAATTTCTTTCCGATCTATGATCTATGCTATATAGATCATTTCATATATTATTTAAAGGGCTAATTAGCTAGGCTAATCAATCAATGTATCAAAAAAAAAACAAAAATAACTTTAATATTAATCTCTTACTCTAATGATTTGTCAAAAAAATTTGAGTCTACAATAACTTTTGCTAGTTCCCAAATCAAGGGGTCAGAAGAGAAGAACTGGCAAGAAAGTATCCGCCTTTAAATCGCCAAGAACGAACACTACAGTTATATATCATGCACCAGAAAATGGGTCAATACATATATTAAGATAACTATGAAAAAGGCTTCTATTTAATTTACTGGCTACACTCATTTTTTGTCAAGACGTTATACTAATTCATCCAGTATAAAAAACGTTTGAAAAAATTCTAACTAAAAGTGAAAAGTCGTTACTAAAGTAGGGTCGCTTTAACCACAGAACTCTATATGTTTGCTTGATCTGTATTTAATTCCAAATCTATTATCTATAGTACTTGTGAAAGTAATAATTAATAATCGCGCCATCTATCGACGGAAAACGACAACTTCGAGCTTTATCAAATTACCTCTCCTATCCTCAGCCTCATCCAGCATCCCAAAGATACTGTGCCTGGCCGCATTCATTCTCGAACTCTGCACTGCGGACATTTGCATCCGGCTGGCTGATCTGTGGACCTCAGGCAGAAGGAACTGTTGAACCAGATCCGCGACCAGCTCATTCTGTTCTGCTGTTGACCTGAAATTTAGAATATAACTACATCTATGAGCTGGAGATAGCTGTATCTGTTAAGTCTATAACAATAAAAATATTCTCGATATTAGCCATTTGGTCCTTCGATCCGTACAGTGGTTTCATTTGAAGTATGAGTACATCATCGAGTCAACCGCCGCATAAGCAAAGTAGTGGACAGTTTAAATGCCTGCAAAATTCCCCTTTTGGTACCCAACGGTACATATTTGAATTTTTTTTATTTTAAAACAAAAATGACCACAATGTTTGATACTAAAATACCAGTTTGTATAAGTTAACGCGCTCAAAAGCTCCAACGTCTATGGACTTTAAAATACGCTTAAATAAAAAGAAAGCAAAATCCATTTAAAAAAATAAAAAATCATCTCACATAGAGGCATGTTCCTTCAAACTAAGATCGACCCTATCAGCATCAGCTCGGACCCTCATCAGTGCATCCTCTTCAGCCGCCAACTCCGCGCCCTGCAGCAATATCTCCTGCAGATACACATCCACCGTTTCCTGTGTCACCCCGAGTATCTATCGAAAAACACTAGATGGCGTTAAATTCAATATTTATTCAATAAGCGCACATAAAACGTGTTAGAAACACACACATACAACTAAACACATACACAGTGTCTCTAAGGCTTCCAACTGTAACAGACTATAATACAAACTAGATGGCGCTAATTTCAATTTTTTTTATTTTATTTTATTACATCTGTCCCCAAACGTCGTATGTGCTAAATATATTTTAAAAAAAAACAATACACTTATGAGATAATAAAAATAGGTATACACATAAAACCATTAAATGGGAACTTTTTTTGCTGAAGTCGCCGCCCATGGACACTCATGTGACTTGGAGCTCATGAGTGCGTTGCCGGCCTTTTAGGGATTTGTACGCTTTTTTCACGAAGGACCCTAAGTCGTACTGGTTCGGAAATAACGAACTAATAACTTGAAACATTTAAGAGATAAAACATAATACAATATACATAATAATACGAACAAGATAAGACATACATGTGACCACTACCAGGATTCAAAGGTTTATTTTTATTTTTATTTAATGGTGTTCAAAATGCCTCTACGAAAGGTAAGTAGAGAGCCAGCAAAAACATCAACCGACTCATCCACATTCCCAATAAAGTCGACACAATCTGTTAACAGGACCGTTAAACGATTTGAATAGACGAGACGTGGGCGTGTAAAAAGTAAGATTAAGTCTAGTGCGTGTGCTGCAGTGAAAAGGAATTATTATCCCTATTGTGGGTTGTCTGGAAGAGATCGCTTATTAGCGATAAGGCCGCCCGTTGCTCTTATATGTTCTAACATCTGTTAATGTCATTTGCTTCTAGTGTTTAAGTGCGATAAAGTGTTAAATAAATAAAATAAATAAATGTTATTAAGAAATAAAAAAGGTTATGGCTTTGAACAGTCAATTTAATAACACACACACACTATCAATCAAGCTTGTAAATTACACTATTTATAACTAAAGAACGTCTGAACCGATTTGGCTAAATACTGGTGGAGGGGTAGCTTAGAACCAGAAGACGGACATAGGAAACTTTTTTTTTCTTTTTTTTTTTGAATAAATCGATAGAAATTGTTGATTGTCACTCCGACAAACATCAAGTGATTCACAGCACGTGTATCCAGACAAAACCTGCGGTGCCTTAACATGTAGGTCTGGATGGGCTTATATTTGGTCGAAAGATGTCGTGTATCATAAATAATTACAATCCTCTATAAATCAAAAATAAAAAAATACTCAATAAACTACGTATTATCTTTAAAGCGGAACAAAGTTTGCCGGATCGGCTGGTAGGAAAATGTATGTTGAAATCAGTTGGGACTAGAACCCACATAAAAGTACTAACCTGTTTAAACATTTCATCGTGCTCCCGTCTCCTCTGTTCTTCTTTTTGCCTTCTGCCAGCCTCTGCAGCCTCACGCATCGTCTTTTCGCGTACTAAACACATAAATGTTATGATCCGTAAACGAATATTTAGAGGACAGAGATCCCTTTAATGTGTCGGCAATTGGCTCAGGATCGGGACAGTTCAATTCTTGAGTAGCCTTACAATGCTTTGTTATTTTAATTGTCAGTAGCACAATTTTGTATTAATTGTTTATTTTAAAGGAGCAACTATTGACTTTCTTGCCTGTTCTTCTCTGTAAATACCTTCCGAACCGGTGGTAGTGTAAAAATTGACGATTCAAAAGTGTCTTTATAAAGACCTACTTGAATAAAGATATTTTGAGTTTGAGTTTGATCAATATCTGCTACGATATTCTTGCTACGTCGTAGCGCGTAGCACTAATCTGCTTCGTAGCAGTGTTGAGTCGTAGCCTTTTCGTAGCTGTTTCGTAGCAAATTATTTTTAAAATTTTGATGCAGACATTATTAATTAAAGAATATACATTGTATTTTGTATTGTTTTATTTTATTTGCATATATTACACTGTTTTTTTTTATTTTGTGTATTGTTAAGACTTAATAAGAGAGAGCGTGTTCTCCAAACACAAGTAGTTTGTTATTTCATTGAAGGAAACATTCACGTAAAGTTAAACCAAACTAAAGAAAAATATATATATATGTGTAAATGTAAAATACTTAACATAAAACACGGAAATCAGATCTTATATATACAATTGTGGATCA
Organism: Leptophobia aripa; assembly: GCA_951799465.1. Classification (NCBI taxonomy): domain Eukaryota; kingdom Metazoa; phylum Arthropoda; class Insecta; order Lepidoptera; family Pieridae; genus Leptophobia; species Leptophobia aripa. Next base: position 1,362,466 of record OX637283.1, on the reverse strand, counting down.
TACCGGGAGTCGAACCCGGAAGCTTTGTCAGGGAAACGAAGACAATAAAAACTTACAAGCGATAAGTATGAAGGCGTGATGTCTTCTCTCTTCCTTCAGTCTTCTCAACTCCTTCTCTAGGAAGTCCAGGGCCGATGACACAGCACCACCACACAACTCCTCCACCAGGGCTGTCACTGCGTCTTCCTAAAACGTAAACATCTCTCTCTCATCTCTCATCTCTGGATTCACATATCCAGTTGAATAGGAAACAACGCTAGGATAAGGACGCCTCATCGTTTTTCATATATAAAAAGGAAAACACATTTTCTAGCACACACACACACGCAAAATTAACCTAACATACTGCTAACTAAAATAACTGAATCAAATACAATAAAAAATATTACAGAAATGAAACTGTACACATATATTATTATACTAGTTCTCCGCCCGCGGCTTCGCCCACGTGTAATTTGGTTAAGTATATAGCGATTTTTAATGATCTCGACAGGGCTTTCTTTCACGGGCTAAAATCTTGTTACAATTGGAATTATGTATGGCCTGTGTTACTCAGGGATGATGTAGCTTTACAGGATCCGATGATTCAGGGGAATCGAGGGCAATTTTCAAATTAACTGACAATTTTATATTCTGATAGTCATCTTCTTATATGGATGAGCTGATGATGGAAGGTTACTCCTCAGCGGTTAAGAGTTGAAAGAAAATTCTTACGCAGTTATACATACTTGTGAGGTTATTACTTATTAGCTTGACCAAATAATAAAAGGTAAACCTCGGTAATAAGTTTTAATATTAAGATTAAATTATATTAGAACATATTTAACAATATATAATATATAACTAATCAATCAATATAAGTGTTTAAAAGTTTTGAAGCAGTGGTTGAAGTCAATTTTCAATTGACCATAACTTATTTTTCCCTTAACCGATTTTGACGAAATAAAGTTTTGACAACGCTCCCAATTTTATGTAATCCAACTGTGAAAACGTTCAAATCCGCTTAGTCGTTTTGAAGTTATAACGTACCAGACAGACAGACAGACAAGAATTCCAAAAATTGTTTTTTTGGCTTCTATGACACTTCTTTAATTGCCTCCTTTCAATATTTTGGAAAAATATTTAATGTACAGACATTCGATTTTTACTGTCTTATTATAAGTATAGATTATATATCTCCTAGCTTAGCCTTGCTTAAAAAGTGTACTGGGATCATTCAGCTAAATCAACAAAGCCGAGTTTCTTGCTTCTTCTCAGCTTGTCAGCAGCGTACGAACAGGCGTAGAGTTAGATTTAAGACCTGTCAAAGTTGTCCTGTACGTTACCGAATAAAGAAATTCTGACTTTGACTTTCGACTTTGATTAGTGTTTCTCGTTTTAATGTATTTTCGGAACAAAGTGTTTTATTTATAAATACGTTGAGCTTCTATTCTAGTGTTCTATCTATAAAAGACATTTTTAAAGAAAAAAAATCGACATAAACATTCCCACTTTCTAAAAGGCAATGTACTCCCGCCACGTGTATATATATATATATATATTATCTAGCTGAACCGGCAAACGTTGTTTTGCCATATAAATTATTGAAAAAGTAGAAATAATTGAATTTCACGGTATTTCGCTTACTGCAAAATAAATTTAATTTATATTTTAGCCTATATAATAACACGTGGTAGTCATGCTATTGAATTGTAGCTTAAATGACACGTTTGTCGGTTTACCATAGCAGTGCCATCTATTGATTACTCAATCCAGTCGAAAAGTATTAACATCTGTTAGAGTCGTTTGGAGTTGACAGATAATTGTGACTGTCAATTAATTATATAGACAAATAATTTGCAATAAAATAAAATTGCGACTATAATTAAAGATCTAAGCTATCCTATCTCTCAAGTTTGACCAGACTGCTCACGGTGTGCCAATTTAATTCAAAATCGGTTATGTACTTTAGGAATCCATCGGGGACAAACATCGTGACAGGAGATTCATATATTATATAATATAATATATACTTAGTCTGGCCATAAATACTGTTACTATTCAAAAAAAGAAAATATTACGTTTGAATTTGGAATCTGTCATTTTTATATGATTGCTTGATGTGTTTTCTTATTTTCGCGCCATTATATTGTTAAATATTTTGTTATATTAAAATGGAGTGGGGTGATAAAGAGAACCGAATCGCTGTGATTGCCTTACATAAAGTAGGTATGGAGAAAAGTGCAATTTTTAAAACCCTCCACCCGCTTGGTATTAGTCAAATGTTTGTTTACCGGGCTATTGATAGGTACAATGATACCTCCTCTGTTTGTGACAGAAAAAGATCTGGCCGTCCACGTACCGTTCGTGTGAAAAAGGTGATTAAAGCAGTTAGGGAAAGAATTCGAAGAAATCCTGTCCGTAAGCAAAAGATTTTATCTCGGGAGATGAAGATAGCTCCTAGAACCATGTCGCGTATATTAAAAGATGACTTAGGACTTGCAGCCTATAAGAGACGTACTGGTCACTTCTTAACTGATAATTTAAAGAAGAATAGGGTGGTAAAATCCAAACAACTACTTAAGCGGTACGCAAAGGGAGGTCACAAAAAAATTTTGTTTACGGATGAGAAAATTTTTACAATTGAGCAGTATTTTAATAAACAAAATGACCGTATTTATGCTGGAAGCTCTAAAGAAGCTTCGCAATTAGTAAACAGAGTACAACGTGGGCATTATCCCACTTCAGTGATGGTTTGGTGGGGTGTTAGCTATGAAGGGGTGACTGAGCCATATTTTTGTGAAAAAGGTATTAAAACGTCGGCACAAGTTTATCAAAATACCATTCTTGAGACGGTAGTTAAGCCTTTAACTAACACCATGTTCAATAACAAAGAATGGTGCTTTCAACAAGACTCGGCACCGGGTCATAGAGCTCGATCCACCCAATCTTGGTTGAAAACTAACGTTCCGGACTTTATCAGCACTGAAAACTGGCCGTCGTCAAGTCCTGACCTAAATCCATTGGATTATGATTTATGGTCAGTTTTAGAGAGTAAGGCTTGCTCTAAACGCCATGATAATTTGGAGTCCCTAAAACGATCCATTCGGTTGGCAGTGAAGAATTTTCCTCTAGAAAGAGTTCGTGCTGCTATTGATAACTGGCCTCAACGTTTAAAAGACTGTATTGCAGCCAATGGAGACCACTTCGAATAAACATTGTATATTTTTAATAGTTATATATTGATGTATTAAACTAACTCACTATGAAAGGAATAAATGTTACGTATAAAAAAAAAATCGTGCTTTTCTTTATAACAATATTTATGGCAAGACTAAGTATATACTTCTGAATTTGGAATATTTTTAGTTCTGATTTTTTTAAATGCAAACCAGCAGTGACCAGTGTTTTAGTGGGTATGGCTCACCCGGTACTCTGGTATATAAGACACCACAAAAAGTTCAAATGTCCCTCACACCTGCAATACAAAGCTTACCTTCTGTTCAGCCTCAGTTCTCTGAGCGTCGTGGTCCCTGGCTTTCGCTTCCTCTTTTGCAATCCTTGCGCGGTCCTCCTTCTGCAGGCCATGCGTGGTTTTCAATTCCTCTGTCAGTTCTGCTGCCCTGGTTCGACCTTCGTACATCTGTATGAAAATTTCTCTTCCATACATTTTTTTTTTGTAGAAGAGGGGGCAAACGAGCAGGAGGCCCACCATAAAGGTGAAGTCGCCGCCCATGGACACTCATGTGGCTGGGAGCTTATGAGTGCGATGCCGGCCTTTTAGGGATTTCTACGCTTTCTTCTTGAAGGACCCTAAGTCGTTGTGGTTCGGAAATACCGTGGCGGGCAGCTTGTTCCATAACGTGGTGGTGCGTGGTAAGAAATGTCTTACGAAACGCGCAGTGGTGGAACGACAGGCATCAAGGTGATACGGGTGGAATTTCGCATTCGCAAATTTAGCTGCAGTTATTAATCCGAACAACTCCTCCGAACACACCCCATGGTAAATGCGATAGAAGATGCTGAGAGATCCAACATCTCTACGCAGCTTACATTACGAATTATATATATATATATATATATATATATATATATATATTGTCAAGCCACAGACTTGTGGCAGTTGGTACAACTGATTCTTTGGACCAATCACAGATCTTGTCTGGCGGTGCACACGGGATTGTCTTTGGGTATCTCGGATGCTTTCAAAGCGCCAACATACCATTATTCCCAACCCTGTCATAAAATTGGCACAGTCTGGTGCAAAATGGGGCTTTGATGGCGGATGCATGTCCGGAAACGAAACGTCAGCCAAAAATGAATGCCTCCTGGGGCGGAATATGTCAGGGGCGTATATGTACAGTGTTTATTAGTAAATTTAATACCTAGCGACCTGTTATAGTGAAGTATTTTGAATTGCTCTAAAATGCTACGGTTATTTGATATTATAAGGATATTGCTTAGCGATAAGGCTGTCCGTTTTTCTATGTACTAACATTATTAACATCTACTGTTGTGCAATAACGTGTGAATACTCACCAAATTCTGCACAGCCCGACCTCTGATAATCTTCTGCAGCGTGAGGGCTGCCTGGTGAGCTGCCTCATCATCATCCGGCACTTCCTCCACTTCCGGAGTTGGCGGTCGTGGTGTTTCAACCAGCCGCCTTGGTTTTAACACGCGGAGTGGACCCGCAATGTGAGCTTCAGCACCAAGACGTGCCTCTGAATTAAATATATGTAATATTCAAAAAAAATACTAATGTAATATAAATAATTAAATGTAATTTGTAATTTTCTAAAAGAAAATTTCAAAGAGTACCTAGTTTGTTTTCTAACAGTTTCAATCATAAAATAAGATATATTTATTATAAATGTTATGTTTCTCAATTTATAATAATTACCAGAATTATTATAGTTAAGTTTTTCAATTTTTTCTCAAATATGCGTTGAATATGAGCTGTATTTTAAAATAATTAAAACTCTTTCTATGTAATATATAGAAAAAGTTTGCATGTAATGAAATGCAAAAAAATATTTATTTATTTTCTGTGGCGCATAGAGTGGACTGAGGTGAGGTTTTAATGGCGTCTCGTGTTTAATTGTTATGAAAAGAGATTTTAAATCTCTTATTTGAAAGCGTTTAATGTACATAATGTAATTATTTATAATTTAACATTTAAATCAGCTTATTTTTTTCCTGTTTTACTTAACTTAGTGTATTTTTTTTCGTATACTCTTTGGAACAGTCAAATTGTATTTTAAGTATTCTTTTATTTTGTGGTTCGCCTGAAAGAAATCGCTTATAAGCTCCCGTCTCTCTCATACGTATTAACATGATCTACGTTTTAAGCTTCTACGCTAAGGTGTAATTTTTTTATTAATCACACATTTTATGGCATGAAATGTTGGCTTGGTTTTTATGGCATGAAGAGCGGACAAAATTTAGAGGTACTTCGATATACGAGTGGTTTAAGATACGAGCCGCAGAGCGAGATTTGAGAGACGCGAAACGCACACAACAACGCTGTGTAATTGCCCGCCACAGACTATATGTTATATATATACATATATACAAGGAGGTGCAAAGGATCAAACCTCTTTGGACATTTTTTTAAAAATATTGCTTTTATATACTAGGTTACGGATGGAATTAAAATCTATCACTGTAATTTGTATGCAATATTCGTTCCTTATTTGTATTCAATGGTAAATTTCAATCATTTTTAATCTGTAGGAACATCTAGATGAAACTTTGACGTCGCATTGTGTACAACCATAGTGTTACGATTCGCGCCATTTTTGATGTCACAATGAAGTTCAATAATTAAATAAATGATTTTCACTTATTTCCAATTATTCAAAAAAATGCACATGCCTGTATATTATTACATTCAATGTTAAAATATGTGAACTATTGAAAAAAAAAACATAATATATAAAACATATAATTGTGTGGGATCATTATTAAAAAAAACTCACTCTTTAAATCATTATGAAGATTTTCAAGAAACTCCTCACTCCATTTGGTCTCCCTTTCGCAGAGCTGGGTCGTGTCTCGGGGCAGGTGATGGCCAGAACAGGTCCTGCCTAAATTCTGGCCACACTTCTCGAGCCAGGCTGGTGGTGTTGCTACCAACATGTGGTCTTCCAATGCTGGAGTACATATTACATATTTCTAAAACACTACATCTGTCAATCTCAATTTCAGTGAAATTTGTGAATGAGATATATTAAGGTTAGAGTTAGGGGAAAATGTTTTTCATTCAGGTTATTTATTATGGGTCAATCGTATATAATAATAAAACTATGTATATAACATAATTATTATTATACATATACACTTATATATATACAGTTATATATATCTTTAATTTAATGTATGTTGATTAGGTTTTTTTTATTCTTCGCACCTCTTGCACCAGGCAAATTGTATTATAAGTATTTTTGTGGGTTGCGTGAAAGAAATCGCTTATTAGCGAGATGGGCGCCCGTTGCTCTTATATGTATTAATATTAAAATTATCTACTTCTACTGTATAAATGCAATAAAGTGTGAATAAATAAATGTATTTTTTGACTTTTAATTCATTGTACCACAGAATCGCGCAAAACGCGGCAAAATAGTTAAGTCTATGGTACAAAATTTAAACTGAAAATCTGAAAACTGACCACAGGTAACATACACAATAGAGGAGATCATTATAACATACATGAAAACATTGACGTAGTATCAAGTCTATGGTATGAACTTTAAACTGAAAATACCTGATCACAGATATACAAATAATACACAGACAACTCACACAGTAGTGCAGGATCATAGACAATATCCGCGTGCCTCCTCCTTGCCTGGTATCCGTGCCTGGCGCGTGCCGCACGCAAATCCGAAGTGGGATCAACCGCCTCGGCGAGTGGGTCACCAACACCGCGAGCGGCCCGTTTCGCCTCAACCAAACCGGCACGACCTCCCATACTGTGTAGTGCTTTTAGTTTGCGCATTTCTGGACAATTTTCAAATAAATCAAAACTAAAAATATCTTTATTTACATAGCTATATATGTATACTCTACTGTAGAATCCGGATAACGACATTCAAGATACCGGACGATACTGTGTCGTACTAACCGGGTGACGTACGAAACGTACGGATTGTGTATGAATATAATGCGAAACGAAACCAAAGTTCAGTAAATGTCGCTAAAACCGATTAGTCGTTATAAGGAACGTCGTTATAAGGCAACTCGTTATATGCGGAGTCGTTATATGCGGATTATTTAAATGGGAAGTCGTTATATGGGGAGTCGTTATATGCGGATCTTTTAAATGGGAAGTTGTTATATGGGGACTAGTTATGTGGGAGTCGTTATATGGGGAGTTGTTATATGCGGATTCTTTAAATGGGAAGTCGTTATATCGGAAGTCATTATATGGGGAATCGTTATATGGGGTGTCATTATAAGTGATTTCTACTGTATATATGTGTGCA